>CM063307.1:515000-587500 GCA_032173965.1 Sitta carolinensis
AAAAAAAAAGGCCAACCCACCCCAAAACTAATTACGAAGAACCCCAGAGTTTGATTAATTTACCAAAGGAGAAAAAAAAATTAAAAAAAAATTTAGAAAAAAGGGAAAATTAAAAGAAACCCAACTTATGTCAACCGTGCATGGAACATTTTTACAAAATTAGGACAATGAACACCCCAAAATGACATATATTGCAGCACTTCCATTAAATACAAGAGTTAGCAGATTACTAACAGTGACACCAAGGGTAGAAACACGGCTAGGAGTCTTTTTTTTTTTTTTTTTTTTTTTTTTGTCTTTTTTTTCCCCTTTTTTTCCCCTCTTTTTCCTCTCTCTCCCCTTCTTTCCCTCCTTCTCTCTCTCTTGTCTCCATCCCTTCACTTTTTAATTATTATTATTATTATTATTACTCCATTTCCTGGACGGGGCGGGGGTGGAGCAGGAGGGAAAGGGAGGTGGAGGAAGGGCCAAAAAAAAAAACCCAATTCAAAACGCGACTAGAGCCTGATTGGTTTTTTATTTTTGATTTTTTTGGGGGGGTTGTTGGTTTGTTTGTTTACTTCTGGACAAAACCATGGGGAATTCCAGCCCGGGATTGGAATTCCTGCTGGAATTCCAGCCCAGGCCCTCGGTGGCCCAAACTTTGCGGGCTCGTCCCAGCGCCCACACCCCTCATCCTCCTCTCCCGAAACTGAAATTTTTACCGCCGCTCGCGCCTTTGAAATGACACTTTTTCTTATTTTTTTTTTAGTCGCTGTTTGGTTTTCCCCCCCACACGCATTTTTCTCTCTCTCTCTCTCTCTTTAATTTTAATTTTTTAGGTTTTTTTCCCTTTCACTCGGTCGCTTTCTCCTCCTCCTCCTCGGCGCTGAGCTGCGAGGAGGAGCTGAGCAGTTTGTTCTCTTTTTTCCACTTCATGCGGCGGTTCTGGAACCAGATCTTGATCTGGCGCTCGGTGAGGCAGAGCGAGTGCGCGATCTCGATGCGGCGCCGGCGGGTCAGGTAGCGGTTGAAGTGGAATTCCTTCTCCAATTCCAGCGTCTGGTAGCGCGTGTAGGTCTGGCGGCCGCGCCGCCCGCTGGGCCCGAAGGAAGAACCTGCGACACCCGCGGGGGGGAAGAAAAAAAAAAAAATCCAAAAAAAATTCAAAACCACCCCCCAACAAATTAATTAGGGGGTAATTCGAGGGGTGGGCGATATCAGGGAGGAAAGGCAAAGAAGGGGCGGGGTGGGGATTTCTGATTTTTTTTGCATTTTTTGTTGGCGGGATGCGCCAAGGTGCGGGAGGAGCGCTCGGGGTTAAGCGGGGGTTAAAGCCGGGCCCAGGGCCAGCTCGTTCCGGGATGAGGGATCGCAAGGTGCTCCGAGCCCCCCTGGCTGCTTTCCGCCCCGCCGGCAGCCCGGAATAGATCGGCGCGTTTAGGCGATAATGAAGTGAATCGATCTGCCCCGAGCCCGCATTAAAGAGGACACAGCGCTCGTGTCCCGCGCTAATGGACATCAATTTGGAACTTAAAAGGCAACAAATGCATCGAAACGCGGGGGAAGCAGGGCACGGAGGCTTTTATTATTTTACTTCCCCCTCGCTTATCTTGTTTTTATTATTATTATTATTGTTATTATTATTATAATTCCGATTGAGGGAACAGCACTTAAAGAAGTCGTTTATCACCGGGGGAGGAAGGAGGGGGGAGGAAATTAAGGAAAATCCTCCCCAGGCTGACTTTTCATTACGTGCGAGGGGCATTAAAAAGGCACCCGCGTCCCCTTGCGAAGATTTAAACACTTTTTTTGTATCTTCGAGCGGCGGAGAGAGAGCGAGCGAGCTGCGAGCGGGTGTAAAGTCATCCAGATCTGATTGAGCAAAGATCGCTCCCTGCGCGTGTGGGGCAGAGACAGAGACAAATCGCTGGGGCTGAGTGACACGCAAAGAGAAATGTGGCAAAAAAAAAAGAAGGAAAACTATATATTAAAAAAAAAGAGGGAAGGGGGGCGCAGAAAAACACAGTTTGAGGGGTTGAAAACTTTTTAGCGGAAGGGACAGCAGCAAAAAAAACCAAAAACTCAGAGCGGCTGGAGAATCCTGCCGCGCCACTCTGCTCGCTCAAGTTTCCCCCCCCCCCCCTTTCCCCGCTGGAAGTTTTTTTGGGGGGCTCCGAGCGATCTCCCCTCTCCGCCGCCCCCCTCGCTCGCTCGCTCGCTCTCTACCCGCGAGCCGCGCTAACAAATAAGAGAAAAGGGGGAGGAGGAGATGGCCGCGCTTCTTTGAGCCCGCAGCCTTGCACACTCACTATTGCACGAGTTCATCCGCTGCATCCAGGGGTACACGGGCGCCGAACTCTTGTGCTCGTCGCCCTCGCCGAAGGCGCTCCTGCCCTGCGCGCACTCCGCCCTGCGCCCCTCGCCCGCCGCCGGCCCCTCGGGCAGCGCCGCGCCCGCCGCCGCCTCCTTGTCGCGATAGAAGCCGCCGGGCCCGTAGTCGCAGGCCGAGGAGCGGCCGCCGAAGGCTCCGGGGCTCTGCTGGTAGTAGGCGGAGGAGGCGTAGCCCTTGTCCTGCGCGCCCGCCGCTCCGTAGCTGCCGGGGTAGTGGCGCAAAGGGTCCGCGTAGCCCGAGGGGTACAGCGGGATCTGTCCCAGGAAGGGCTCCTGCCCCGCCGCCAGGCTCACCGGGAAGGTCGAGTTGACAAAATAAGAACTCATCGGAAAGAAGAGAGAGAGAGAGAGAGATCCCCCTTTCCTCGCTTGCTTTTGCTTTTTTTTTTTTTTCTTTTTTTTTTTTTTTTCCTCTTTTTTTTTTCCTCTTTTTTCCTGTTTTTTTCTCTTTTTTTTTTTTTTTCTTTTTTTTTTTTTTTTTTTTTTTTTTTTTTTTCTGGTGTTTGCTGGTGCTGGCGTGTGGCGCGCCGTCCCCTTTTATTATTATTATTATTATTTTTTTTCGCCCGGGCTTTTTATGATTTGTTGTGTTTTATAGTCCAAGTGGTTTAGCTATTAGTGGTATATCGGAGATTGGGTTTTAGCTGAAGGGAGATGGCGTGGTGCCAGCGAGGGACACAAGGAAATACAACCATCTGATCACGGGCTGACCAATAGCAGGCGCCTGAGGTTGCAAAATAGCACCCATGAGGGGCCGAGATTGCACCAGGGACCCCCAAGAACAAACCGTCCGCCCCCCCCCCTTTTTCGTTTTTCCCTCCCTTTTAAACAAGAGAAAGGCACCCCCTTAACCAAATCTATAATCTCTGCCGAAAGCAGCGTTCTCCCGGCGCGCTGCGAGCTCCATAAATAAATAAACGCGTGGTCCCCCCTCCTTCCTCCTCCTCCTCCTCCTCCTCCTCCTGCTCGCCCTCCCCCGGAGCTCGGCGCGGGGGGCGCGGCGCGGCCGGCGGGGCGAGAACCGAAATTTGGATATTTGCACCCAAAAAATCGCCCGCGGGTCCGCGCTGGAACCGCGCTGAGCGGGGCGGGGGGGTGAGAAAAATAATTAAAAAAAAAAGTTAATTACTCGGCCTTGGGCAAACTTTAACCGCTGGGAAATGTCCGAGCGCTTCGCCGCGGAGTTCAGCGCAACGGGGCCGGCGGCGAAAATGGGATTCAAAAGTTTTTTTGGGGCCAAGTTTGCCGAGGGCAGAGCCCGCGGCGGGGCTGGGTTCGCTCCGCCCGGAGAAAGCGCCTCTGACAACTTGGCCGGCTCGGCGCTCGCCTAATTAGCGTTAATTAGCGCTGCCCGCTCAGCGGAGCCCGAGCCCGGCCGCGCTCTGCTCCTGCCGGCGCCGCCAGAGCTGCGCGGGCCGCCGGCTCCACGGGAAAATGGGAATATTTCCCCTTTCTGCCGGGTCCACGGGAAAACGGGAATATTTCCCCTCTCCGCCGGGTCCACGGAAAAACGGGAATATTTCCCCTCTCCGCCGGGTCCACGGAAAAACGGGAATATTTCCCGTCTCAGCCGGGTGCACGGGAAAATGGGAATATTTCCCCTCTCCGCCGGGTCCATGGAAAAATGGGAATATTTCCCGTCTCCGCGCTCTGCCCCGGCCGCCGGCCCCGCATTGTGCCCTCTCGCGTTTTTTGTGTTTTGTTTTGCCCGAGCGCTCGGCGGAACGGAGGGGGAAAAGCGGAGTTTGTGGGGTCGGGGGAGAAGCGGAGTTTGTGGGGCCGGGGGAAAATCGGGGTTTGTGGGGCCGAGGGAGAAGCGGAATTTGTGGGGCCGGGGGAAAATCGGGGTTTGTGGGACCGGGGGAAAATCGGGGTTTGTGGGGCCGGGGGCGGCGGGGAGAGCGCAGTGAGGAGCGCAGGGTCCGGTGCCCCCTTCGAGGCCGCGCTCCCACAAAATCCCGATTTCTGCCCGTCTAAAACCCGGCCGAGGGTGGCACCGAGAGGCTCCGTCACCCGCAAAGCTCCGCTTTGCTCGGCGGTTTAATTTATTTCCTTCTTTTGATTTTTTTTTTTCCCTGCCTCTCCCGCTTGGCCCGGATTTCCTCGCTCGGCTCTACCTGCGCATCCCCCCGGAGCGCCTCGCTGGCTCCAGGTGGGGTTCAAGCGCTTCTCTTTGCTTTTTTTGGGGTTTTTTTTTATGGCTTTTCAAGGGAGGAAATCAAAATCGCAGCAGCAGAATGACACCGCCAAAAAATTAAAAAAAAAAAAAAAAAAAAAAAAAAAGGAAAAGAAAAAATAATTTTAAAAAAGGGAAAGAAAAATTAAAGAAAAAAGCAAATAAAACGCTCCTAAATTAACCGCAGCGCCGTGCCCCCATCAGCGGCGTTTTATCACGGGGTCGTTTCCTGTCCGAATTTGTAACCATCTGTCCCGAATACCTCGAAATCTGCGAACGGGGCGCGCCACAAATCTCGAATTACCCGGCGCTGCCAGAGCCTGGAGTGCCTGCGAAAAGCGGGCTCTGATTCCCGAGCTGATTTATTTTAAACCTCGTGTTTACGGCAGCGGAGCCAAGATTGTTCGGGCAGAATTCAAGGAAATAACGCGCGGGGGAAGCGCGTCCCACCCGCCCCCTCCTCCTCCTCCTCCTCCTCCTCCTCCAGGATATTTTGGATTTTTGTCCTCGCGGAGTTTCGCCCTTTGCGCGTGGAAAGGAGCGGAACTCGCGAGGGGAGAATATTGGGAAAATATATATAAAAAAATAAGAGGTTGGGAGGGGAGGATGAGGAGAGGAAAATGAGGGGGGAAATGGGGAAAATACAAAAAAAAATGAGGTTGAGAGGGGAAGGTGAGCAGATGAAAATGGGGGGAAGAAGCGGAAATACAAAAAAAAATAGGTTGAGAGGATGAGTAGAGGAAAAATGGGGGGGAGAAAAGGGGGGGAAAGGGGAAAAAAACAAAAAAAAAAAAATAAAAGAGGTTGAGAGGAGAGGATGAGTTGAAGAAAAATGGGGGAAAAAAGGGAAAATACAAAAAAAATAAAAGAGGGTGAGAGGAGAGGATGAATAAAGTAGAAATGGGGGCAAAAGGGGGAAAATAAAAAAAAAATAAAAGAGGTTGAGAGGAGAGGATGAGCAGATGAAAAATGGGGGGGAAAGGGGAAAATAAAAAAAAAATTGAGGTTGAGAGGAGATGATGAGCAGACGAAAAGCGGGGAAATGAGGGAAAAGTGAAAAAAAAAAGGGAGCTGAGCGGTTGGCGCGTTGGAGGAATTTCGCAATTTCGGTGATTATCAGCCAGAGCAGCTCGGCAGGCGAGTGTTTTGGGGGCCAGCGAGATGCCATGTCGCGATAGCCACAGCCAGAGCCGGCCGCAGCCTTCCGCCGGAAAAAAAAAAAAAAAAAATGTTTACCCTCGCGTTTTTCCGCCACTCCTGCCAAGAAATCCCTGGAAATAGTTTGGGGAAGGGGCAAAAAAAAAAGGAGAAATAACTCAAAAAATCTCGCGGCCGCAGCTGGCGGCGCTGCCCGTTGAGATAATTTGGGGTGGGAACGTTTTTTTTTGGGTTTTTTTCTTGCAGAGTTTGGGCTTTAAAGGAGAATAAAACCTGCGCTAATTGCGCTTCGCATCTGCGGAAATTAAAAAAAAATAAATAAATCTTTTCCAGGCTCTGGGTGGCAACTTGGAAAAGAGGAAATCTCGTGTCCCAGCATGGAGAAAACCCCAAAAAAACCCCAAAAACCCCCAAAGCTGGCCGGGTTTTGATGTGCGCAGGGTCCGGCCCGCGGGGGAATTGCGTCGCCCCTCGGAAATATTGGATTTTTATTCGGAATTTAAACACGAGCGGGCTCAGGCGCCTCCAATAAATCTGCCGAGTTGAGCGCTCGGCGCGGGCGCCGCTCCCCGTGCGCGGCCCCAGAGCCCGAATTTCCAATTTCTGAGCTCAAATCTCCAATAATTCCCAATTTCGGCGGCGGCGGGGCTGGGTCAGGGCGGCCTCGAGCCCACCCCGGGCTGGGCTGGCCGATTTTTATTAATATATTGATATTTATTTCCATTTATTGCTATTTATTTCCATTTATTTCCATTTATTTCCATTTATTGCCATTTATTTCCATTTATTGCTATTTATTGCCATTTATTTCCATTTATTTCTATTTATTGCCATTTATTTCCATTTATTGCTATTTATTTCACGTTGTTGCTATATATTTCAGTTTATTTCTAGATATTTCAATTTATTTCTATACATTTCAGTTTATTTTTCTATATTTCAATTTATTTCTAGATATTTCTATTTATTTCTATATGCTTCAATTTCTTTCTAGATATTTCTATTGATTTCAATTTATATCTATTTATTTCTCTAGATTCCTATCTATTTCAATTTATTTCTATCTATTTCAATTTCTTTCGGACTAGCTCAGGCGCCAGAGCAGCTCTGGAGTTAAACCGCGCTTTGAGGGAATCGCTGGGCTCGGTTAAATCTGATTTCTTCTCCATCTCCTCAAAGAAAAACAAAAAAAAAACCCAAAAAAACCCAAAAAAGACCCAAAAAAACAAAAAGCGGGCGCGAGGTTTGCCAGGAAGGGAGCAGAAGGTGCAGGGAGAGAGGAACTCCCGGCCGACATTAAAATAAAATAAAAATAAAATAAAATAAATAAAAATAAAATAAAATAAATAAAAATAAAATAAAATAAAATAAAATAAAATAAATAAAATAAAATAAAATAAAATAAAATAAAATAAAATAAAATAAAATAAAATAAAATAAAATAAAATAAAATAAAATAAAATAAAATAAAATAAATATTTGGGGTACGGGCAACTTCTCTGGCCAGGAAGGGCCCAGGTTTGGGGGAATTTTAAGGATTTTTTTGGTTTTTTTTTAGGATTTGGGGTTTTTTTGCATTTTGAGGGGTTTGTTTGGGGATTTTTTTAATGTTTTCTTGGGGGTTTTGAGGGGTTAGGGGTTTTTTGTTTGTTTCTTTGAATTTTTTGGGGGTTTTTTGCGGGTTTTTTTTTGTCTCTTGTCTTTCCTGGCAGCAGCCCCAGCCCAAGATGAGGGCACTAAAACAATTCCCGAAATCTTGATTTTAAATCTCTATTTTAAATCACAGCAGAGCAGAACGCGGCGTGCGCGGGAGCCGCTGGAAAGTTCAGCTCCGTCCGATCAAAAAAATTAAATTATTCCCTTTATTTCCTTTATTTCCTTTATTTCCTTTATTTAATTTATTTTCTTTATTTCTTATATTTCCTTTATTTTTTTATTTCTTTTTTTTTTTTTTTCAATTTTTTTTTCTTTTTTTTTTTAATTTATTTTCCTTTTTTCCCCCTTTTTTTTTTCCCCGGGGATCTGGAATTCCCGAGGCGCGGCCGCAGCGGGGGTTTCCCCACCCAGGGAATTATTGCTGCCATAAATTCGAGCCAAGAGCACGGAAAAATAATTTAAAAAAATAAGAAGGGTTTGAAACCCTCCTTGTTCTTGGAATTCCGACCCCAAAACCGCTGGGAACCCCCAAAAAAATCTCCTGCAAAAATATCAAGCGGGCTTCCAACAACGACCCCCGAGGGTGTTTTTTTATTTAAAATAAATGAAAAAAAAAATGGAAAAAAAGTCAACCTCGCCTCTGTGGCAGCGCAAAGTTAATTCCCAGCAATTCCAGTTTAATTTCCCCGACTTCCCGTGCGGGGCTCATTAAGGAGCGCGGTTAATTATTAACGAGAAAATCAAAAATCGAATCAAAGAGGGGGAGGAAAGCGGGAGGGGGAGCGGAGCCGAGGAGGGAGGGACCCCAAACACCAAGAGCTGGGGGGACCCCGGAGATTTGGGAGTCCCAAAACCCCGAATGTTTTACGGGATTAAAACCCCGAATATTTTATGGGATTCGAAACCCCGAATATTTTATGGGATCCCAAACCCCAAATATTTTGGGTGACCCCAAACCCCGAATATTTTATGGATCCAACCCCAAATATTTTGGGTGACCCCAAACCCCGAATATTTTATGGATCCCAAACCCAATTTTGGTGACCCAAACCGAATATTTTATGGGATTCGAAACCCTGAATATTTTATGGGATTCAAAACCCTGGATATTTTGGGGTGATCCCAACCCCGAATACTTTTGGGGATTCCAACCCTGAATATTTTGGGGTGATCCCAAACCCCGAATATTTTATGGGATTCAAAACCCCGAATATTTTGGGATCCCAACCTCGAATTTTTTGGGGTGACCCCCAAACCTCGAATATTTTATGGGATTCGAAACCCTGAATATTTTGGGTGACCCCAAACCCCGAATATTTTATGGGATTCAAAACCCCGAATATTTTGGGGGATTCCAACCCTGACTATTTTGTGTGACCCCAAACCCCGAACATTTTATGGGATTCAAAACCCCGAATATTTTGTGTGACCCCAAAACCCCGAATATTTTGGGGGGAATCCCAACCCCGAATATTTCGGAGGATTCCCAATCCCCAACTATTTGAGGGACCCCGAATATTTTGGGTGACCCCGAATATTTCGAGGGATTCTTCCCCGAATACTTTGGGTGACCCCAACCCCGAATATTTTCAGGGATCCTAAAACCCGGAATATTTGGGGTGACCCCAAACCCCGAATATTTTCTGTGACCCCAAACCCCGAATATTTTCTGGGATCCCACCCCCGAATATCTCCGTGGAAAATCTCCCGGGAGGGCGAACCAAAACCGCGGGGAACGCGGAATTTCCAAACTCGCTGCTCTAAAGAAATAAATTTGATTTTCCCCTTTTCCTTTTTTTCTCTTTCCCTTTTGTCTTGGCCGCTTTCCCCCGTCACCCCGGAGTCTCCCGAGCGCAGCGGGTTTGGGTTTTTTTTTGTGTTTTTTTTTTTTTTCCTGGGGAAAAGCAGAATTATTGCGGCCCTAAACAGTTGCCAGGAAACTGCGGGGCAGGAGGGAGAAGGGAGAGGAACCTTTTAAAACCGCAGCGCGCTTTGTCCCTGCCGGGCTGCAGGAACTTCAAGGTGACCCCCGCGACCCCCGGGCCCGGAGACCCCCGCGACCCCCGCCCGGGCAGCCGGGCCTCGAACTCCTTTAATTCCCCTTACTTCAGTTTTTTATTTCATTTTTTTTCTCCCTTTTATTTCATTTTCCCCCATTTTATTTCAATTTTATGTCAATTTTTTCCCCATTTCGTTTCTTTTGATTTTATTTCCCCCCATTTTTTTAATTTAATTTCTTTTTTTTTTCCTTAATTTTTTTTGTCATTTCCTCTATTTTTTTCCCCCCATTTTATTTCATGTTTTTAACCATTTTTTAAATGATGCCGAGCTGCCAAACCCCCCCGTGCCCCCTCCGACCCCTCCTCGCCCCTCGGCTCGGGATTTTCGGGGATCTTTACCGCGTGAAACCCCCGGGACCCCCCGAACCCCCCAAAATTCCGTATTGCCCCCGATTTGGGGAGGCGGGGCGGGGGGGGAGAGCGCCACTGCCCCACCCCGAGAGGGGCTGGGGGCTGCGGGGACCCCCAGGATCAGCTCGGGATCCCCCAGAGCCCCCGGGATCAGCTCGGGATCCCCCAGAGCCCCCCGGGATCGGCTCGGGATCCCCCTGGAGCACCCCGGGATTCCCCAGAGCCCCCCGGGATCGGCTCGGGATCCCCTGAGCACCCCGGGATTCCCAGAGCCCCAGTCGCTCGGAGCCATCAAGCCCCGGGATTCCTCGGAGCCCCCCGGAGCACCCGGGATCCCCCGGAGCCCCCCGGGATCTCCCGGAGCACCCCAGGATCCGCCCGGAGCTCCCCAGAGCCCCCCAGAGCCCCCCAGGATCGTCTCGGGAGCCCCCCGGGAGCCCCCGGGATCCCCCCAGCCCCCTCCGGGAGCCCCCCGGACGCCCCCCAGCCCCCTCCGAGACGCCCCCCGCCCCCTCTGCGATCCCTCCGGACGCCCCCAGCCCCCTCCGGGAGCCCCCCGGACGCCCCCGCCCCCCCGGAGCCCCGACCCCAGACCCCCGGGATCCCCCCGCCCCCTCTGGGATCCCCCCGGACGCCCCCCGCCCCCTCCGGGAGCCCCGCGCCCCCCGTGCCGCCGGTAGATGGCAGCAGAGGGCGGGGAATGGGCGAGCGGCGGCCCCGGGAGCGTCCGGGAATAACGGGGGGGGGACACCCCAAAATCCATGGATAACTGAGCATAGGGACACCCCAAAATCCATGATAACTGAGCATGGGGACACCCTAAAATCCATGGATAACTGAGCATGGGGACACCCCAAAATCCATCAAAAACTGAGCATGGGGACACCCCAAAATCCATGCGATCACTGATCAGAGAGACACCCCAAAATCCATCGATACACTGATCACAGGGACACCCCAAAATCCATCGATACAGTGCATAGGGACACCCCAAAATCCATCATCGCTCATGGGAACACCCCAAATCCATCATCACCTCATCACAGGGATCAACCACCCAAAAATCAATCACTGATCACAGGAACACCCCAAAATCCATCGCTGCTCACGGGACACCCCAGAATCCATCACTGTCACGGGGTCACCCGAAATCCATCACTGTCCATGGAGACACCCCCAAATCCATCACAGTCCACGGGGACACCCCAAAATCCATCGCAGTCCATGGAGACACCCCCAAATCCATTCACAGTCCATGGAGACACCCCCAAATCCCCGCCCTCAGGGATTTTCGGGAGCTCTTCCCGGAATTTCCGACCGGCAGCGAGGTCACCCCCAAATCACCAATGGGTTTTCGTTCTTCGATTCCCAGCACGAGTTAACCCAATCACCATTGGGGTCCCCATACAGCATCCAGACCCCAGCAGCGAGGTCACCCCCAAACCCCCCGCTCACTCCTCTCTCTGCTGAAATGCTCAAACCCTTAATTTGTGGGGCAGAATCGGCACAAAAAGCGAAATTCGCATTAAATAATTTCTCTCTGATTTCTTTTTTTTTTTTTTTTTTTCCCCACGCGAAAAGCAAAAAAAAAAAAAAAAAAAAAAGCAAAGCTCGGGGGGAAAAGGCAGAGCGGGAGGTCGGAGCGGTGATTGATGAAAAATGTAACAGGTTCGGGGCAGAAATGGCTTTTAAAAATGTCTCGGTGTTTATGACTCGCCCGGCCCGCGCTCCTTTCGCCCCTCGCACGCGATTTTCGGGCGGTTTGGGGGAAATAAATCATAAACCGGTTTAGGCTCGGGTAATGAATCTCCTCTCCGCCCAGCCCGCTCCCTCCTTATCTTATTTATCAATCGCCGCGGCAGCGATTAACGCGAATATTTCCAAGCCCGCCCTTGAATATTGAGGGGAAAAATAAATAAAATAATAAAATAATAATATCAGAAGCCGACATCGCCTGCGGATAAATATTTCCCTTAAAGAAACGCGAGGGTTGGGCGAAAGGACAGAGCGAGTTTTGCGTGGAAAAGCTGAAACCCGAGCCTAAAGCAGAAGGCAATTAAAATCCGAGCGGCTTTATTGCTTCCCAACGTCAGCTTCACTTGGGACTTGAGGAGAGAGAGAAAAAAAAAAAATAATAATTACAATGAGAGCTCTGCGCCGGCTCCATTCTTTTTATTTTTTTTTTCCTCTCTCCTCTTTTTTTCTTCCCCCTCCTTTTCTCTTTGGGGTTTTATTTTTGTTGTCGCAGGTTTGTTTTTTTTTTTTTCGGTTTTTTTTTTTTTTTAACATTAATTTTCAGATTTCTTCGAGCCGAAGAAACCCCCCCCCACCAAAAACGACCCCGGAGAGCTTCAAACCCCTCCCGGCTCCCCCCGAAACTTCCCCGAATCGCCTGAAAACGGCAAAAGCGCCCCGAGATCCTGCGAGGGGGAGGAAAAAAACCAACAACACCAACACCAACACCGCCAAGAAACCCGCGCGGAATAAAAGGCGACGCGGAGAGCTCGGGGTTAAAGCAGAGCCTGGAGCAGCGGAACCGACCGGGGGCTCCAGGTGACCGCGCCAGGCTCGGCTTTAAACCCGGCTTTAAACCGCTTTAATCTCGCTTAACCCGGCTTTACCTCCGAGCTCCGATTTAAACTCGGCTTTACCCTGCCGAGCCCGGGATTGGCTTTCCCAACCATTCCCTGGCTCCTTTCTTAATTTTCCCCCCATTTCCCAGCTTCTTTTCTATTAGTCCCCCATTTCCAGCTCCTTCTAATTTTCCCCCCATTTCCCAGCTTCTTTTCTAATTAGTCCTCCCATTTCCCAGCTCCTTTCTTAATTTTCCTCCCATTTCCCAGCTCCTTTCTCAATTCTTCTTCCCATTTCCCAGCTCCTTTCTCAATTCTTCTTCCTTTTCCCCAGCTCCTTCCTCAATTCTTCTTCCTCTTTCCCAGCTCCTTTCTTAATTATTCTTCTTTTTTTCTCAGCTCCTTCCTTAATCTCCTCCCTTTTTCTTTCCTCCTTCCTCTTTTTTCTTTCATTATTTCTTCCTTTACCCCTCCCGATTTCTTTTTTTTTTTCCCTTTTTGTTTCCTTTCCTCCTTCTCTTTTTCCTTTCCTCCTCCTCTTGTTTTTTTTCTCATTTTCTTTTTTCTTTCCCCTTCTCTTTTTCCTTCCCTCCTCCTCTTTCCCCCTTTTTCTTTCATTATTTCTTCCTTTCCCCCTCCCGGTTTTTCTCTTTTCCCCCGCCACCTTTATTTCTCTCTTTTCCTCCCCTCCAAGCTCCGCTTTTTTCCATTATTATTTTAATTTTTTTCCGGGTGAAATCGGCGCTTTCCACAACCTTTAATTCCTCCCCTTCTCCCTCACCCCACCCTTTTTTCACCCCCCTCCTCCTCCCCACGCAGACGGCGACAAATTAAAAAATCACCTCGACAAACGCATTTCCATTGAAAAAAAAAAAAAAAAACAAAACACCAAAAAATCAATATACACACCAACACCTTCATACACAGAGCAATAAACGAAGAAAAGAGATTTTCCCCTTACCTTTGGCCGTCCAGTTCTGAGGCGCGGGGGGGAATTTTGGGGCAGCAGAGAGGAAAAAATCGCAGATTTCGGGGCTGCCGAACCTCGCCCGCGGGCTCCTCGGGGCTCCGCGCATTTTTCTGTCACTCGCCCGGAAAAAGGAATCAAAAATTCCCCTGTGCTCCGCCTCGCCGGCTCGGCGAAATTCGGATTCCCCATTAAAAAAAAAAAAAATAAATAAAATATATCAATTAAAAATAAAGCGGCGACGGCGCGAAGCGCGGGTGGTGTTTGCGGTGGGGAGGGGGGATTTTAAAATATTTTAAAGAAAAATTAAGGAGAAACATTTAAAAATTTGGGAGGGGTGTGGGAAATTACGGCGGGGGGGGGGGGGGAAATGCGGAAAAAAAATAACGGGAAAATTAGCAAAAAAAAAAAGACTGAAAAATTACCAAAAAATCACTCGAAAACGACGGAAAAATTAGCAAAAAAATAAAATATGATGGCGATAAAAGGCAAAAGCGCGGGGGCGGCTGAGGGTGCCCGGGGGTGCGGTGACTGCGCGCTCCCCCCCCTCCCCTCTACCCCTGCCTCGGCCGAGCTGGAGGAGCAAAAAAATAAAAAAAACGGGGGGGAAAAAAATTAAAAAAAAAAAAAAGGACGGAGAGAGAGGGGCGAGAGCCCTACGGAGGACACTGATCCGACCCAAGGTGCAGCGGACAGAAGAATGGTGCAATATAACCACATGGGAAATAATAAAAAGTTCATGTTCACGGTTAGCAGTCCACATGACCGGCTCTGGCCAATCCCAGAACCCAGCCACTCATAAAGTTCTATCACAAAGTTGTAAATTTTCATAAAACAACAAGGAATTTATTGCATTTCTTCATGACCGGTTTAACAGCAGGCTTTTTCTTAGCCGCCATCTTTTTTTTTTTTTTTTTTAAAGTAAAAAAAAAATTAAAAAAAAATATATAAAATTAAAAATATTTTCCCCCCCACACGCCCCAAAAAAAAATTAGAAAAAAAGGTCGGGGATTTTTTACGTTTTTATTTTTTAATCCCTTGGTTTGGATACCGCGGGTGGAAAAAAAAAAAAAATGGAATAACGCCTCGTATCGGCGAACAATAAAACCCCCCGAAAAATAAAGAGCCGGCGTTTGGGGGGGGCAGAAAAAGGGGCGAAAATCGCGATAAAGCCGCGGGCTCGGGGCTCGCGCCCCCTTTTTGGGGGGCAGAATTGGGGGGGTTGGGGCTGGAAGGGACAATGGGGAGGGGTCGGGGCGAGGCTCGGGCAGGGGGGGGCGAACCCCGAGCCCCCCAGCCCGATCGCTGTCGCCGCTGTCGCGATAGTCGGGAGATGCGAAGCTGCCTTTGCCCTTTTTCCCGGGAATTCGCCCCAATTCCCGAGCGCCCCGTGAAGGGGGGGAGGATCCAGCCGAGCCCCCAGGGCTGGAAAGGGAAAATTCTGGAATCCTTTCGGGTTTTTCATTTATTTTTATTTATTTATTTTTACGGGGGTTTATTTAATTTCTTATTTATTTTTATTTATTTATTTTAAAATTTATTTTCCCCCCCCCAACCTCGCTCCGTGCAAAGGGGCTGCACCCAGGGACGAAAAAAAAAAAAAAAAATTTAAAAAATTGAATTTTTCCCCCTCGGTTTTTCCCCGCTCCAAATGGGAATTTCGACAATTCCGGGTGATTTTCCCTAAATAACGGGATTTCCATAATGAGGGCGTGAGGCGCCGCCAGCCACTCTGGGACCCTGATGTGACGCCTTTTTTTGGGGGAAAAAAAAACCAAAAATAAAAAATTTCTCCGCGAGGCTGCGGAATTGTGTGGGGGAGGAAGAGGAGGGAGCGGAGCTGCCTCTCCACAACCCCCGGGCTTGAATTTTTTATTGCTTTGCTTCCTTTTTTTTTTATCCATTTATTTTGGGTTGGGGTTTTGGCGCAGCGCTGGGAATTTTTCTCGGGTTTTCCCTTTTTTTTTTGAAATATTTTGCCCGGTTTTTTAAAAGCGGTTTTATTATGGTTATTATGGTGATTTTTATTTCGTTTATTCCCAAATTCCCTTCGGTCTGCCGCGTGGCCCAACCCGCGGAGTGAAACCCCGCGGAGCCTCCGCGCCTTGGCGCGCAGCGGAAAGAAATAAATAAAATGAAAGAAATAAATAAAATGAAATAAATAAATAAAATAAAATAAATAAATAAAATAAAATAAATAAATAAAATAGAATAAATCAAACAAATAACTCAACAAACAGGGCGGGGAGGAGCAAGCGCTTCAATTTAAACTCGCCTTTTGTTTGGCCTTGTTGATTTTTTTTTTTTAAATTTCTTTTTTTTTTTTTTTTTTCCCTTCTCCTTCTTCCCCTTCTTCCCCGCGTTTAATTGCTTTAATTTATTTAATGAGCGCTTTGATGCTCGCCGTTATTGGGCTCTAATGAAAGAGTTCCAGTAAAGTCATTGAAGGGCGGAGGGAAAACCTTAAAAAAAGAAAATAATTCGGGAATGGAGCGGCCAAAGGACGGGGCTTGGCGCAAACGCGTTACGAGAAAAAAGGGAATTAAAGCCAACATTATTTGGGACCATTCCGGCTTCTTTAAATCCCTTTTTTTTTTTTTTTCCCACCTCGTTTTTACCTTCCTCAGAAATAATCCCAGCGCGGCCCAGCCCAGCAGTTCCAGAGCGCGCAAAAAATTCAATTATTTCTCAGGATATTCGCCAAATCGACTGAAAAAAAAAAAAAGCAGCGATTACTTGAGCGGGTTGGCTGTGCCAAAGCCAAGGGAAATTTGGGTGATAAATCGGGGGAAAAGGATATTTTATCAGGTTTATTCCCAAGCCAGGCCCGAAAGAATGGTGTCGTTTTTAATAAACCGCAGAGGAAAGCACTGTAGATTATCGGAGATCTCCTTTTTATTTCCAAGAATAATAATCACGGACGAAGGAAAATAAAAATAATAATAATAATAATTAATAACAAAACAAAACAACAAAAAGCAACGCGCCGCCATTAAATAATTTGCTACTTTGATATACAACATTTGACGTAGCACAATATTAATTCCTCTTAATTTTTTTCTTTTTTTTTTTTATTTTTTCACCTTTTTTTTTTTTTATTTTTTTTTTCCGTAGAGGCTCGAACGACGAAGGTAAAAATATCCACAGATAAAAGAGCATCGCCAGGAGAAAAGAACCACAGAGGTGCCAGGGAGGAAAGCGGAATAAGAATTCCGATTATGTACAGGACTCTACGCGCTAAAAATGTAATTTGCATTCAGGCTTTCGGGTCACATTTCCTAAATTAAAAGTGCTAAACACGACCACGTTACTTCATAAACCCCCCCCAACCCCGCCCGAAAAAAAGAAATCATCCGAATATTACACAGCCAAGTACAAACGGAGCTTTTACAAATTACTGCTGCTAGAGGAAGGCTCGCCTAGAAAAACAACCGTGTCTATCGCCACTCTACAGCCACATGGAATAGGTAGATATTCTATCGTACAAAGAGGAAAAAATTCAAAAAACCCACCAGAAATTAAAATAAAAAAAAAAAAAAAAGAGGCTTTAATATAGGTAGTATTTTTTTTTTTCTCAGTGTCACGGAACACAGCGCACCGCTCCTGGGGGGGTTCAGCATTTCCGCGCTTATAATTTCTTTATTTTACAGTCTTTTGTTGGTTTTTTTTTTTTGTTTTGTTTTTTTTTTTTTTTTAATGCGTGTTTGCGCTTTTTAACTCCCCCCCCGCCCTCAATTTTTCCTTCTCCGCCGCATCCACCTCCCCCCCGCTTTTTCACTCCTCCTCATCCTCCTCGCCCTCGGCTTTCTCCTGGCCGCCGGAGCCGGGGCAGGAGCTTTTATTTTCTTTTTTCCACTTCATGCGGCGGTTCTGGAACCAGATCTTGATCTGGCGCTCGGTGAGGCAGAGCGCGTGGGCGATCTCGATGCGGCGCCGGCGGGTCAGGTAGCGGTTGTAGTGGAATTCCTTCTCCAATTCCAGCGTCTGGTAGCGCGTGTAGGTCTGGCGGCCGCGTTTTCGGTCCGTTCCTGTCGAAAAAAGGCAGATTTGGGTCAGCTCCGCGCAGTCTAATTTGGGTTTTTTGTTTTGTTTTGTTTTTTTTTTTTCCCCGAGTTGCTCCTGTGCGGTTCCACCCGCGGGGAAACCCCGCGCGCCCTGGGCCGATTGTGAATTTGGAGGATTTTTGTTCTTTCTCGAGGTTTTTCCCCCTCGAACCCTTCCCCAGTTTGAATTTCCCTTCGCCTCGCGGGTTTTTTCTCTTTTTTTTAATTTTTTTCTTTTTTTTTTTTTTTTCCCTTCGGGGTCTCGGAGGGAACAACAAAGTTCAGGAAGTTTCCTGCCCTCCCTCCCAGCCCCCGGCAGGAGTCGGGAGTTCCTGCCTCGATTTTTAGCCAGACACGAGAAATTTGGGAAGTTTTGGGGTGGGAATATATGAGAGAAGAGAGGGAGAGGGAAAAGGAGAAGGAGACATCTGCTCCCTCCACAAATCCAGCTGTCCGTCCCCTCCTAAAGCTGTCATCGGGATGCCCGCCGGGAAGGTGCGGGATGCTCGGAATCGCTCCCGGGGATGGTTTTTTTTGGGGGCGCTCCAGGGATTTCTGGGGTTCTCGGGGGGGTTTCTCTTTTCTTTTGCTCTTTTTTTGGGGGTGAGGATGGGCAGAGCCCCCGCTCCCCGCCCCGCTCGCCCTCCAGCCGCCTTTGGCCAGGGCCCAGCTCCTGATTTTTCCCCTCCACCCGACATTTCCTGGATTCCTGATTGGGAATTATTCTACAATCTGCTGTTTGTGATCTGGGCTGGGACGGGCTCTTCTCCCCAGAGCAGCAGCAGCAGCGCTCGGCCTCTCCTCCACACATTCCACCTCTTCTCCTTCTCCTTTTCCTCCCCTTTTTTCCCCCCCCCAAACCCAACCCTCT
This sequence comes from Sitta carolinensis, assembly GCA_032173965.1. Lineage (NCBI taxonomy): Eukaryota > Metazoa > Chordata > Aves > Passeriformes > Sittidae > Sitta > Sitta carolinensis. The sequence goes on from CM063307.1 coordinate 533,229, forward strand.
TTCTTTCTTTCTGTTTTCTCTTTAAGAAGAAAAGGTCCGGTCATTGAAAGGAGAAAAGGGAAAAAAAAAGAAAAAAAAAGAAAAAGAAAAAGGCAAAATAGCCCGGGCTAAGCTGTAAAGTAAAAATGTGCAGGTCGTGGAATGCGGGTTGTAAAATCCGCTGAGGGGAGAGCCATAAACCGCTGCTGAATGGGGATGACAACTCTATCTCTGCTCGCGGATGAAATTCCACAAGCGGGATCGCACCCTGGGCCCGAGGAACGGGCAGGACAGGGGGGCTGCCAAGGCGGGGACCCCCGATTTTACGCCCCAAGTCGAGTTTTCCTGGGTTTAGGCTCAGCTGATCCCAGAACATCCAGGTTTCGGGTTTTTATGAGTTTTTTTGTGGTTTTTTTTTTCCGAGGTTTTTCTCTCTTCCCAAAGCCTCTCCAGTGCCGATCCTCGCAGCTGAAAGAGGAGCGAGCGGGGGGGGAGATTCTTAAATCTAAAGTCGGATAAAAGCAGAGGTGAAGTGTTTACGAGCAGGAATATTTGGGCTTTGATAAATCAACTGTAAAAGCGGTGTGAATTATGGAGCAGGTAATGGAGAGAGCTGACCACCAAACGAGCCTGAGGGAAACTCCAGCTCTGCACGGGCGGCTGCGCCGCTTCCCTTCCTCCCTGGCCAGGCCGGGCCCGCTCCGCTCGCCCCCGAGCCCTCCCTGGGAGCCCGGGCGAGTTTGGGGCCGCTGCCCGGCGATGCTGCCAGGTCGGGATCGAAAGGAGCTCCCGGCCTGAGCCCCCTCCCAGGGGGACAGCATCGCCCTCCTCCCTCTCCTGGGGGTCCCTCGGGGGCGAGGAGCCCGGGAGTGACCAGGGACACTGGGGTCAGTCCCAGGAGTGACCAGGGATACTGTGAGCACTCCAGGAGTGACCAGAGACACTGGGGTCAGTCCCAGGAGTGACCAGAGACACTGTGAGCACCTCCAGGAGTGACCAGAGACACTGGGGTCAGTCCCAGGAGTGAGATTGTGACCCGATGACGGACACTGTGAGCACCTCCAGGAGTGACCAGAGACACTGTAGACCCAGGAGTGACCAGGGCACTGGCACTCCAGGAGTGACCAGAGACACTGTGAGCACCTCCAGGAGTGACCAGGGACACTGGGGTCAGTCCAGGAGTGACCAGAGACACTGTGAGCACCTCCAGGAGTGACCAGAGACACTGGGGTCAGTCCCAGGAGTGACCAGGACACTGTGAGCACCTCAGGAGTGACCAGGGACACTGGGGTCAGTCCCAGGAGTGACCAGGGACACTGTGAGCACCTCCAGGAGTGACCAGGACACTGGGGTCAGTCCCAGGAGTGACCAGGGACACTGGGTCATCCCAGGAGTGACCAGAGACACTGGGGTCAGTCCCAGGAGTGACCAGGGACACCGTGGCCATCCCAGGAGTGACCAGGGCACTGGCAGTCCAGGAGTGACCAGAGCACTTGGCCAGCCCAAGGAGTGACCAGGGACACTCTGGCCATCCCAGGAGTGACCAGATGCACTCTGGCCAGCCTCGGAGTGACCAGGACACTCTGGCCATCCAAGGAGTGACCAGGGACACTCTGGCCACCCTGGTGACCAGGACACTCTGGCCAGTCTCTAAGAGTGACCAGGGACACTCTGGCCATCCCCAGGGGTGACCAGGGACACTCTGGCCATCCCAAGGAGTGACCAGGGCACTCTGGCCATCCCAAGGAGTGACCAGGGACACTCTGGCCATCCCAAGGAGTGACCAGGGCACTCTGGCCATCCCAAGGAGTGACCAGGGCACTCTGGCCATCTCTAAGAGTGACCAGGACACTCTGGCCAGTCCAAGGAGTGACCAGGGACACTCTGGCCATCCCAAGGAGTGACCAGGGCACTCTGGCCATCCCCAGGAGTGACCAGGACACTCTGGCCAGCTCTGAGTGACCAGGACACTCTGGCCAGCCCCAGGAGTGACCAGGACACTCTGGCCAGCCCCAGGAGTGACCAGGACACTCTGGCCATCCTCAGGAGTGACCAGGACACTGGCCATCCCCAGGGGTGACCAGGGACACTCTGGCCATCCCCAGGATTGACCAGGACACTCTGGCCATCCCCAGGATTGACCAGGACACTCTGGCCATCCCCAGGATTGACCAGGACACTCTGGCCATCCTCAGGAGTGACCAGGACACTGGCCATCCCCAGGGGTGACCAGGACACTCTGGCCATCCCCAGGATTGACCAGGGACACTCTGGCCATCCCCAGGGGTGACCAGGACACTCTGGCCATCCCCAGGGGTCACCAGGACACTCTGGCCATCCCCAGGGGTCACCAGGGACACTCTGGCCATCCCCAGGGGTGACCAGGACACTCTGGCCATCCCCAGGGGTCACCAGGACACTCTGGCCAGCCCCAGGGGTGACCAGGACACTCTGGCCAGCCCCAGGGGTGACTCGGGCTCTGCAGTTGGCCGCGGGCCCCTCCGTGCCGGGGCCATGGCCATTCAGTCATCGTTAATTGACGTTAATCCCGCGCGCCGGGCACTGAGGGCAGCCCGGAGCTCCGGGGCCAGCGTGACCAGCGGTGGGGTCGCCCCCGGAGCCCCCCCAGCACCCCAAAAGCTCTTTTCCCGGGGGGTTTTGGGGGCAGAACCGGCACTTTTACGGGTGGATCCGTCCCTGGCCGGATCCTCCCGGGCACCGGGGCTCGGCGGGCAGGGAAGGATGCGCTGCCGCTCCGCACAGCGCTCGGGACCCCGAGAGCGGCTCCCGGAGGAAGCTCCGGCCGCCTCCGAGAAAACAACCCGAGCCCTGCAAGCGCCTCCCACCCCGAGTTTCCCCCCCGATCGCATCTCTCTGCCTCCGCACAGCCCGGTAAATACAGCAGCAGCAGCAGCAGCAGCAGGAGAAGGGGCTGGCCGTGCTCTCCGCCGCTCCGGCTGTCCCCTCCGAGACACACGGACACGGCCCCGATGAATATTTAACGCTAAAAGCGCGGCTTTACGGCAAAAAGAGGGGTGGGGGAGCGCAGGGGGGGTGGGTGCCTCTCCCCCCGCTCCCTCCTCTCCCTTTTCCAGACGCGCTTTCAACCAAACGTCACGAAAGGAGTTGGGGACAATCCCCCCCCCCCCAACACCCACCCACCCACCCACCCACCCACCCCCTCCTCCTCGCGCACGCCAGCGAACAATCCCCACTCCCCCCACCCCCAGACCCCCCCTCTCCTCCCTGCCGAGCCCCCTCCCCTGGCTCTCCCCCTTACCTGTGCTCCTCATCCAGGGGTAAATTCGGAAGTTGCTATCTCCCGGCAGCTCCGCGTCCCTCTGCTCTCCTTTGCCGCAGCCCGGCTTGGCGGGAGCGTCCCCGGCGCACATCACGGGCAGGTTTTGCTCGAAAGGGGCACAGTGCATGTTGAAGGAGCCGGGCTCCAGGCCGTAACCCGAGGGGTACACGCTGGGGGGCTGCGGGTGCACGGAGGAGCCGCCCGAGTAGAGCCCGGGCATGGAAGCGGCGAAGGGAGGCGTGGATGCGGCCCCATAGCCCGCTCGCTGCGCGTTGGAGGCGAAAGCGCAAGAAGTTTGCTCGGGGAAGACTCCGGATGGGAAAACCGAACTTGCGGCTTGATATTTAGAAAATAAAGCATTCGCATAATACAATGAACTCATAATTTGGCCGGGTGATTTGTAGGTCGGGACGTTTTAGTGTCGGTTTTACGAGGTACCGTGATATATTACGGAATTAGAGTCCAGATTTACACCAAAAAGGAGCCTTTTTCCTCCCGGCCCCGGTGACGCGCGGGCACGTGGCCGTGGCGGCGCCAATCGCCGGCCGCCCCCTCCTCGGGGGCACGGGACTGTGCGGCTGGATTTATAAAATATGATAAATAATTGATGCCGTATAAAACCCCCCGCACGATCTCTGCTGGAACGGGGGATGAAATCGTGCCGGGGTCGATAAGCAACCTGTAATCGGTTTTCGGCTCGGGAGAGAGGGGAGGAAAGGGGGAAAGAAAGGAGAAAAAAAATAAAAAAAAATTAAAAAATAATAATGGGAAGGGGAGGGGGGGCTAGGAGCACGTTGCTGATAAACCAGCGAGGCTCTCTCTGCTGGAGGAAAGGGAAGGCAGCTCTATTTATCCCTTTATTGATCCCCTCGAAATTTCCCTCCTTCGCACCATTTCCTCGGCTCCCAGCTACATTTTTTTTCGCCAGACTGTCCATAATTCCCTCCCCTCCCCCCTTGACCCTCGCCCCCTCCTCAAACCCCCACCAAAAAAAAAAAAAAAAAAAAAAAAAGGAAAAAAGACAAATGTCTCATTGATACCTTAATAGTTCCAGGCGTCTTTTTTCCCCCCTAAAATGCCATTCAGCTCTATATCTAATTTATTCCAGTGCCACAGGCTTTGAGCCGCGGATCGAGCTGGCATTTGCTTTTCTTGTTGCGAAAAATAAAGAGCGCTCGGATCCCTTGTTTCGCGTGTCAGCGCTTCTGCGGGGCTCAATTACAGCCAGGAGTCAGACCTGCCCAGCTGCCTGATTTGCTTTCTGCTGCAGAAGCACAGAAACCATCCAAAAACGCCAGGGTTTTTTTCTTTTTTTGTGTGTGCGTTGGATTTTTTTATTATTATTATTATTTTGGCGGCCCCGGCTTGGGTGGGATGGGGATGGGTGGGGGGGGGGGGGGACGTAGAGAGAAAGCAAAAAATAAAAAATGAAAAAGAAGGGAAAGAGTCTCGGGGGCAGGAAAAGCGGACAATGGTGCGGGGCTGGCGCTGGTTTCTCCTTCCCCAAGGTTATGAGCGGCGGGGGCAGCGCGGCTCAGCTGCGAGAATCACCACGGGAAAATCACGACGGGAAAAAAAATCACAACGCGAAAACCACAACGTGAAAATCACAGCGTGGAAAATCACAACGGGAAAGCCACCAAGTGAAAAATCACAATACGAGAATCACAGCGGGAAAACCACCAAGTGAAAAATCACAATACGAAAATCACAACGTGAAAACCACAACGTGAAAATCAGAACTTGAAAATCACAACGTGAAAAATCACAGCGTGAAAACCACCGCGTGAAAAGCACCACGAAAGTTGGGAGCGCCCCGAGCCGCTCTTTTTTTGGGGGGGATAAGGCGAGAGGAGTGAGGCAGGGAAAGTTCAAACCCGGCAGGGAAAAGGCAAACCCGGCAGGAAAAAGGCCAGACCAGGCAGGGAAAGCTCAGACCAGGCAGGGAGAGGCCAAAACCGTCAGGAAAAGCTCAGACCAAGCAGGGAAAGCTCAGACCAGGCAGGGAAAGCTCAGACCAGGCAGGGAGAGCTCAGACCCAGCAGGGAGAGCTCAAACCAGGCAGGAAAAGCTCAGACCAGGCAGGGAAAAGGCAACCCAGACAGGGAAAGCTCAGACCAGGCAGGGAAAGCTCAGATCAGACAAGGAAAGTTCAGACCAGACTGGGAGAGCTCAGACCACAGGCAGGGAAAGCTCCAATCCGGCAGGAAAAGCCCAAACCCTGCAGGGAAAGCTCCAACCCAGACAGGGAAAGCTCAGACCAGGCAGGGAGAGCTCAAACCCGGCAGGAAAAGCCCAAATCCTGCAGGGAAAGCTCCAACCCAGACAGGGAAAGCTCAGACCGGGTAGGGACAGCTCAGACCAGGCAGGGAGAGCTCAGACCAGGCAGGGAAAGCTCAGACCAGGCAGGGAAAGCTCAGAGCAGGCAAGGAAAAGCTCAGAGCAGGCAAGGAAAAGCTCAGAGCAGGCAAGGAAAGCCCAAACCAGACAGGGAAAGCTCCCACCCTGCAGGGAAAGCTCCAACCCGGCAGGAAAAGCCCAAAGCCTGCAGGAAAATCCCAAACCTTGCAGGGAAAGCTCAGAGCAAGCAGGGAAAGCTCCAACCCGGCAGGAAAAGCCCAAAGCCTGCAGGAAAATCCCAAACCTTGCAGGGAAAGCTCAGAGCAAGCAGGGAAAGCTCCAACCCGGCAGGAAAAGCCCAAAGCCTGCAGCAGCGGCCGGGGCCCACGGCGTTACCTCTGCCGGGGCAGCTCCAGCCCGAGCTGTCAGCAGCCCCGGAGCCCCCGCGGCCCCTTCCCCTCCCCAGCCTTTTTTTTTTACCCTTTTTTGTTCCCGCATAAATTGGACTTTTTTTTCCTTTTTTTTTTTTTTTTTTTTTTTTTTTTCTCTCTCTCCTAAATTTCCTTTCTGTGCCAGCGGTGCTGGAGGAAGCGCAAAGAATGATGTCACGGAATTCTCGCTCGTAAACTTTATTGTAACTTTTCTTCCGCCGCTTCCAGGTTTAGACAATAGAACAAAGTGGTGAAAGAACAACAAAATATAGCATTAGTTCCCCCAATAAAGTAATTCACGTATACAGTATACATTCTTTTTCACAGTTAACCTAAAGATCACTTTACAACTTGCTTCACTGTGCGCATGCTAACTAAAGGAGAGGAAAAGGCCTTTTTTTTTTTTTCTTTTTTTTCCCCTTTTTTTTTTTTTCCTGCTTTTTTTTTTTTTTTTTTGGAAGAGACATTGAAAAATCGAGGAAAAAAAAAATAAAATAAAAAATCCCCCCGAACCAACCCTAACCAAGGCAAAGAACAGGAGGGGAAAAGCGAAGAGAGAGCAAGAGAGAGATAACTACAGCATAAATAGGCAGTTTCATGTTGTTGGGATGTTTGTCTCAACAGCTACCTCCAGCACATACAGATAAACCACAACAAAAAAAAAAAAAAAAAAAAATATATAAAATTAACCCAAAAGGCAGGGAAAACAACCAACCAACTAAAAATTAATAACAATAATAATTAAAAAAAAAATAATAAAATAAAAGTGCACGAACGTAACCTCACGTAACTCCTACAGCGCTGAAAGCTACGTTAACCAACCCACCCCATCCCCGGCAAGAAGAGAGAGACAGAGAGAAGGACAGCGAGAGGAGAGAGAGAATTTCACAGTCAGGTTTTTACAGAAGCTATTGCGTTACACTACCACTAGTTAATAACTGGCAAAAAGGCAGCGGCGAGCCCCGAGCCCTCCCGCCCTCGCTCATTGTGTCACGGGAGAAGCGGGGAAGTGGCGCTCACGGCTATATTGTTTTACAGCAATAAAAAGAGGGGTTTTTTTTTGTGTTGGTGGGTTGTTTTTTTTTTTTGTATTCTTTTTTTAACCCCCCCTTTTCGCGCTTTTCTACGCTTTGTTGTTGGGTTTTTGTTTTTTTTTTTTTTTTTTGCGCCCCCACCCCTCCCTGACACTAACGGGGGGCTCGGGGGGTTCTCCCACCCGGCAGCGCTTGCCTTTCAGTCCTCAAAACTCCTTTTTTTTTTAATTATTTATTTCTTGTCCGCCTTCTGTGCTTCCCCTTCCTCGTCCCCCCTGGGCTCTTTCCATTTTCTGCTTTTCCAGTTCCTCCTGCTCGCATTTGCTGCTGGGAAACTTGTCTTTGTTGTTCTCCTTTTTCCATTTCATCCTCCTGTTCTGGAACCAGATTTTGACCTGCCTCTCTGTCAATCCCAGGGCGTGCGAGACCTCGATCCTCCGTTTGCGGGTCAGGTAGGGATTAAATAGAAATTCCTTCTCCAGTTCCAGCGTCTGGTAGCGGCTGTAGGTTTGCCTCCCCCTCCTGCGTCCGGCGGCTGCTGGGGGATGGCAAAGGTTGGGGTGGGAGAGGGGGGGAAACAAGAGAAGGAGGTTGAGAGAAACATAAACCAGGCTCGGGAAAGGCAGGAACACCCCGCAGCCGCTCCCAAAAGCCAGGGCAAAAAAAAAAAAAAAAAAAAAAAGTAAAAATTAAAATAAATTAAAAAAATAAACCCGCCAGGAAGCCAGGAAGGAGAAGGGAAAGGAGAATTCGAGGAGGGGAGATGGGGTTGAGGGAAGCTCCCGAGCGCCAGGGGGATAAAATAGAAAATAAATATCAAGTAAATTAAAAAAATAAACCGGCCAGGAAGCCAGGAGGGCGAGGGGAGAGGAGAATCCAGGAGGGCAGACGGGTCTGATGGTGTCAGGGGAAGGGGAAAGGGAAAAGGGGAGAGCAGGAAGGAGAGGGGGGGGCGATTTTCACCCTCAGCCCACCCGAGCAGCCCGGCTGGAGCTGCGCTTTGCACACTGATTATCACCCCCAGCACAACAAGGGCAGCGCGGCCCGGCGCGAAAAACCACCCCCAAAAAAACCCCAACAAAAAACCCCCAAAATTGGAAATAAATAAAAATCCGCAGCCCGCAGAGAGGCGGCAGCCCGGCCGAACCCCGAGTGGAAAGGCGAACAAAAATGCGGGAGCTTTTTGGAGGCTATAAAAGTGCCATAAACTTTAAGGGACGCTTCCTTCCACAGAGAGCCCGGCTCGCGGAGCCCCCAGAAGAAAAGGGCTCCTTCAGGGTAATTAAACTATAAAGCAATTTACAAGTGCAAAAGTTTACCCCCATAAAGCAGTAAAATACAGGCACCGGGGGGAAGAAGAAGAAGAAAAAGGCAGCGAAAGAAAGAGAGAAAAAAAAAGCGGAGCAAAGAGAGGACAGCGAGGAGAAAAAAAAAAAAACAAACCTAAAATAAACCCAAAAAAAAAAAAAAGAAAAAGGGGTGGCGGCGCCGGAGCAAGGAGGGGAGGTGGGGGCTACTAACCGGCCTGGGGGGCTGCTAGCCAGGAGCGGGCTCTCGCTGGCCATTTTCGCCTCACCTTGCGGTCGCATCCAGGGGAAGAGCTGGGTGGGAGAAGGGCTCTGCTCCGAGCTCTCCGCCTCCTCGGCGAGGCCGCCGGCGGCCAGCTTGCAGTCCGGGTACTGCACCAGCTCGGGCTCCTGAGCGCCGAAGAGGCTCTGCCGCTGCAGGGGCTCGTAGCCGTAGAAGTTGCCCGGGTCGCCATGGCAAGCCACGGCGCAGGGGTTCTGCTGGTACGGGGAGCTGGAGAGCGAGGAGGCGCCGTGGTAGAATTCCTGCAGCTGCGGCGGGTGCTGGAAGGTGCCGCCGGCGCTCGGGCCGTACACCACGGTGGGTCTGCCCCCCAGATCCTGCGCGAAGCCACAGTCATAGTAATTGGGGCGCAGGGAGTCGCCGGTTTTGTATTTGGAGAAGAGTGAGTTGACAAAATAGGAGCTCATTTTAATTTCAGTAAGAGGTTTTTTGGGGTTGTTGTTGTTGTTGTTGTTGTATCTCTCTTTTTTTTTTTTATTGTTTTTTTTTGCAGCAGCAGCAGCAGGAGGAGGAAGGCAAAAAATTTTTAAATTATATATATATATATTAAAAAAAAAATTTAAAAAAAAAATCTCCCCACAACAAACCAGACCACGGGAATCTATTAGCAGAAAAAAAGAAAGCGCTAAGATGCTAAGCAACGGCAGTTTGTGATTTCCAGGAATATAAAAGGAGGATATAATCAAAACTCTAAGCCTGCATGATATTGAATTCTTTCCTCCCCCCCCACCCCTTAAAAAAAAAAAAAAAAAAAATCGCCACTTAAAGAGTTCTCGCTTTACATTTCCAAGAAGAGATGCCAGTTCATAAACAGTTTTCAGTGATTTACTTCGGCGCAAATGAGTTGTTTCATATTTTGCAGTGTCTTTTCATGATCATTTGCATCTATTACCAACCGCGGCTCCGATTGGCTTCTCCTGACTCCGCACGGACTCTGCCCCGCATGATCGGGAGCCGGGAGTGCGAGGGAATAAAGGAGGAACCGCGGGCGAGGGGGAGCGAGCAGCGAGAGCAGAGGGAGGGAGAGGGGCAGGCAGGAGGAGGAGGAGGAGGAGGAGGAGGAGGGCTGAATATCCGGATTAAATATGTTTAACTACCTCCATTAATGAGCTACCGCTCGCCTCACAACAAATCACGGGCCTAAGACCACCCCAAAGATTGATTTTTTTTTTTTTTTTTTTGAGGGGGGGGGGAGTGCTGGAAAATTAAAGAGGAGCGCTCGCTGTCGTTAATTTCGAAATTTTAACGAGGCAGTTTTAGCCTTTTTAAATGTCAGGGTCGCTTTGGAAAACTGTAAAAGAACACGATTTAATTGCTACCAGTTTTAAAAGGTCCTATAAATGTAATTGGTATTTTAATACAAGTTATCAAATCATACAGCTTCTTACCCTAAACATATTTTAAAACAAACGAGGTAGTCATATTTAACATTTTAATGATCAATTTCCTTATTATTGATAAAGGTTTAACTATCGCATGAAGGGAATTGCGTCTGTAATAACCCCCCAAAAAAAGGGCTGTAAACTGTTTAACAAACTATAAAGCGCCATAAAGCCGGGGATGTTGTTGTTGTTTATGCCGCACTCCATAAAAGCCCCGCGCGATTTTACGAGTCCGAGGCGAGCGCAGATTTCCACCGGCCCTTCCGCGGCCGCGGAGGTGTCAATATTGAAATATCGGGATTAAAAGCGGGAGGCTCGCGGCCAGAACAGCGACTTGCCTCCTCCTCCTCCTCCTCCTCCTCCTCCTCCCGAGCCCCGAGATGCGCTGGCGAATTCAAAACATCGAAATTTCGCGCAGCGCAAAACCCCCCGCGCTCGCCTCGCTCAGCTTTTTCCTTTTTTTTTTTTTTTTTCTCACATTTTCAATATTTTTTCCTTATTTTCAATTTTCTTCCTTCTTTCTCCTAGGGTAAAAAAATAAACCCCCAAAGCGGGGAGGGGGAGGGCGAGCGAGGATTTCTCTTTTATTGGCCCTGGGCGAGCGCGCAGCCCGAGTTGCCCCTCGGATGCCAGCGCTGCAATTTTTCCGCCGCCCGGAACACACAGGGGGTAAATTTGGAAATTTCATTTCTCGCACTCAGCAAATATTACCCAGACGTTCCTCGCTTAATAACGACCCCGATCCCTGCCGGCCCCGCAATCCCAGCTGCCTTTTCCAGCTTTTTTTTTTTTTTTTTTCCCCAGTTTTTCCAGCCTTCCATCCTTTCTTTTTAATTTTTTTATTTTTCTCCCCCCGGTTTTGCCCCGTGCAGGTTTCTGCTTTTTCGCCACCGCCTCCGTCCGAGCGGGTGAAAAGCGAATTTTTTTTTGCCCAGCCCAGGGGACAAAATTCCGCCTCACGGGGAAAAAAAAAAAAAAAGAGGAAAAAGTTGAAATATTTCAGCTTTTCTTGGTTCAAAAACCCCGAAAAACCTCATTAAAATAATCAGTGGGGATAGGCAGGGGCTGAGGAAGGCAGACAGGAAGAGAGAGAGGGGGAAAAAAAACCAAGATAGCAACGGAATAAAACTTTAAACTCATCCTTAGAGAAATAATTTAAGTAAAGACGCTTCCTTTATTTCGTGCCGGGCTAATTCCAGGCGGCTCTAAGAGCTTTTCCCAGTAATTATTGCTGCCGCAGTACTCGCAGCGCTCTAATTAAAGCTTTTTTTCGCCCCTCTTAAAAGACGAGTGAACATTTTCTTTTTTTTTTTTTTTTTTTTTTTTCCCTCCCCATTTTTATCGTCGATCGAGCAGATTTGGGTTTCATGGCATGGCATTAAAAAAAAAATAAAAAATAAAAATAAAAAGCCCCGAAAATGGGTGCGCGGGTGTAAATAAATAAATAGAGCTTGGCAGCCCCGGGGATGGTGGAATATTGGGGTGTGGGGGGAAAAAAAATGGAATTTTAGAAAGAGAGAAGGAAAATAAATAAATAAATATATAAATAAATAAGGAAATAAATAAATAAGGAAATAAATAAATAAAGAAGGAAATAAGGAGATAAAGAAGGAAAGAAGGAAAGAAGGAAAGAAGGAAGGAAGGAAGGAAAGAAAGAAAAAAAGAAAGAAAGAAAGAAAAGAAGAAAGAAAGAAAAGAAAGAAAGAAAGAAAGAAAGAAAGAAAGAAAGAAAGAAGAATTAAATAAAAATTGAATAAAAATAATAAATAAATAAATAAATATAACCATTACATAAAAATAATTAATAAATAAAAATTAAAATAAGTAAAATAAAAGCAAACAAAAAAAAACGAAGTCAAAATTAGATTTTTAAAAAATTAATGAAACCTTCCAGAAAATCATTAAATCAAAGAAAAGGTGAGAAGGGAGCGGAGTAAAAGTGATTTTAGAAGAAGTTTCCTCCGGCCTCGCCCTCCCCTCGTGAAGTCGGGGAAGAGGAGGCGGAATTGGGAATTGGCCCGGCAAAACAAGGGAAGGAAATTTCGTTTCTTTTTTTCTCCATCACGCGGGGAATTTTTTTTACAGCTCGGAAATCCAAGGCTGCTCCTAAATCACCAAAATTCCCGCGGCAGGGAAAACCCCGCCTGATAATTTAGAAATACCCCGCCGGGGAGAGATTTATTGGGAATTCATAGTGAAAAAAAACCCCAAAACAATTTCCAAAAAGGAGGCCCCTGCGCTCCTTCCCCAGGTAAAACTCGACTTTTCCGAGCGGCGCAGGGCGAGATTCCCCTCCCTGCCCGCGCTCGTATTTCACTTCGGGGCGCTGAAAGCCTCGGGAAGCTCCGACTTCGCCTCTTAAAATAATATTTTATTTTATTTCCCACCCTGGGTGGGCTCGCGTTGTTCCGCCCTCACCCAAAATCTCGATTATTTTATTATTTCTTTTAATATTTTCGAAGCGGTTTCTGGCGGAACTTGGGAGAAATAACCAAGCGGACACCCCCGCTCCCCCCCTAAAAAAAATTAAAAAAAAAAAATAATAAAACAATGTGAGAGAAAACGCATCTTGAAATTATTGCCGCGGAAGAATTACAGCGCCTGAAGAATTCTTTGCCTCGTAATTCTGAGGAATCAAAGGCCGGATTAAAGTGAACTGGAGGAGTTGAAAGTTGACATTATTGCGCCGAGGGGGGATTTATAGGCAGCGCACAGAGTACAGGAGAGCGTTTGGGGTTCATTGACTCGTTCGTGGCGAATTTTAAAATATTTTTAAAGCTGCGAAAATGAAGAATTTCCGCGAGGAATCTCCGCGCTGCCGGGAGATGGGGCGGCCACGCCAGAAATGAGCTTTAACTTCTGAAAAAAAAAAAAAAAGAATAAAAACCCAAGCGCTCCGGTTCTGTGGCGCGGTTGGGTTTTTTTTTTTTTGTGGCGGTTTTGATTTTTTTTTTTTTTCCCCGGCGATTATAAAACACAGAAAGCAGCGGGCGGGGAGAGCGCGGCTCGGCAAAAAATATCCCCCGGCTTCTGCGCATCCCTGCCTCCCCCAAATCTTGATTTTTTGCTTTATTTTTCCCTCCTCGCAAAGACAAATTTAGGGGATTTCAGCCGCTCTCCCTCCCACCAGCAGCAAAAAAAAAAAAAAAAAGAATAAAACCCGTGCGCTTTTTTAAATTCCCTTTCCAGGGATATTTGCGGAGGTGCGCTCCTCGTTTCACAGCGCGCCGGATTTTTGGGGGTTTTAAAATTTTTTTTCGCCTTCCCGGCCTCACGTAATTCACCCTGGAAGGGATAAAAAATTAAAAAAAAAATAAAGAAGAAAGCTGCGGGCTGTAAAGCGTCCGTAATTAACGCAATATTTTAATTGCGGGAATCGGGCGGGAGCCGTGGAGCGAGGGCGCCACCTCGCGTCCTCGCGCGGGACTGCAGGCGGCGATTTCCCCCCAAATTCCTCCAAAAAAAGGGAAAAAAGGGCAAAAAGAACAACTCAAAACTCCTAAAGAATCCCCCAAAAAACCACGAGGAGAGGGAGAGGAGGAGGAGGGGAATGAGAGCGCCGGTTTGGAGGCGCTGCTCGGCTTGGCCGCGCTGGAGTTTTCTCAAAGAGCGGCAATAAAAATAAAAAAAAAAATATAAATTAAAAAAAAAAAAAAAAAAAAAAAAAAAAGGAAGGAAAAAGGCGAAGTGGTTTGGCTTTTGAAACGCGCTATTGTTTGGAATTCCGAGCTGAAACAATTGGTCATTCTGCTGCCCAGGAGGCGAGCGGGGCTGTAAAATCCTCAAGAGCTGCCCCAGCCCAGACGTCTGGCCGGGGCTCGGGGGGTGCGAGCGCTGCGGGCCTGGAAAAGGGGAAAAAAAATGGGAAAAAAGTAAAAAAAATGAAAGGGAAGGGGTAAAAAAAAAATAGAAACGAAAAAAAACCAACAAAGGGAGCGATCCCGAGCTTCGCGTGATCCGCGAGAGGAGAATAAACGGAATAAATTCAGCGCCGGCTTTGCTGTTCCCCTCCTGGATTTATTTATCTTTTTATGGAGCTGCCCCTCCTTTAGGGAAAAAAACAATAAAAAAACAAAAAAGCAGAAGAAAAATAAAGGAATTAAAAGAAGCGAAATAAGCGGGGAAAGGAGAGAAATAAGTGAGGAATCAAAGAGGGAAAAAAGCGAAATAAAAAGGGGGAAAAAGCGAAATAAAAAGGGGAAAAAGCGGAATAAAAGGGAAAAAAAGCGAAATAAAAAGGAAAAAAGCGAAATAAAAAGGGAAAAAAAGCGAATAAAGGGATAAAAGCGAAATAAAAGGGAAAAAAGGGAATTAAAGGGGAAAAAAAGCGAATAAAGGGGAATAAAAGCGAATAAAAGGGGAAAAAAGCGGAATAAAAGGGAAAAAACGGAATAAAAAAGGAAAAAAAAGCGAAATAAAAGGGGAAAAAAGCGAAATGAAAGGGAAAAAAGGGAAAAAAGGGGGGAAAAAACAAATAAAAAGGGAAAAAACGAAATAAAAAGGGAAAAAAGTGAAAAAAAAGGGGAAAAAACGAATAAAAGGGAAAAAAGCGAAATAAAAGGGAAAGAAAGCGAAATAAAAGGGGAAAAAAGCGGAATTAAAGGGTTAAAACGAATAAACGGGAGAAAGCGAATAAAGGGAAATAAGAATTCCAAGGGTTCCCCGTCGCGGGAATTCCGAGCGCCAAAAGTTTTCGTGCCCCTGCAGCCGCGATCCTGCCTATAACTTTTATGGCCATCTGCTTTTATGGCGGATTTCTCGCTTTATGACAAGTTCCTTCCCTTTCTCTGCCTCTTCCCCCGCGCCACCTCCAAAATTCTTCTTTTTTTCTTTTGTTTCCTTTTCAGGGCTGCCCCAAAGAAAGGATTTTTTGGGTTTTCCCCCTTTTTTTTCCCTTTATTTCCCTTTTTTTTGCCGAGTGAAATATCGCGGTTTATTTTAAATTTAATGGGGAAAGAGCGGGGCGGAGGGCGCGTTATCTGTTGGAGATTTATTTTAATTTTTGGGGCTTTTTTTTAATTAGTTTTTGTTTTATTTAAATCCGTTTTTGCAGGGAATAAAGGGAATTTCAGAGGGATTCGCTCCCGGGAAAAGGAAGCGCGCGTGGAGCCCGAGGTGAGGGCGGGAGGGCGGCCCATGGCTTGGGGATTTTGGGGATTTTTGGGATTTTTTGGGGTTTTTTTGGGGTTTATTTTTGGGTGTTTTTTGGGGGGATTTTTGGAGGATTTTTGGATATTTTTGGGGGGGTTTTGGAGGATTTTCTGGGTTTTTTGGGGATTTTTTTTTGGTTTTTGGGGATTTTTTTCGGTATTTTTGGGTATTTTTGGAGAATTTTTTTGGGATTTTTTGGAGTGTTTTGGCTTTTTTGGGGGGGGATTTTTGGAGGATTTTTCTGGGGTTTTTGGGGATTTTTCCGAGGTTTCTTGGGGATATTTCGGGGGGTTTTTTTTGTATCTTTTGGGGATTTTTGGAGGTTTTTTGGGTTTTTTGAGGGGTTTTTGGGGGATTTTTGGAGGATTTTTTGGGTATTTTGGGGGGATTTTTGGAGAATTTTTGGGGATTTTTTTGAGGATTTTGGGGGTTTTTTTGGAGGATGTTTTGGGGAGATTTTTGGAGGGGTTCATGGAGGGGGGTTGGGTATTTTATGGGTATTTTGGGGGATTTTTGGAGAATTCTTGGGGGGATTTTCTGGGGATTTTTTTGGAGTTTTTTTGGGAAATTCTGGGGGGATTTTTGGAAGATTTTTTTGTGGTTTATTTTGGTTTTTCCCCTTCTCATGCAAAGTTCTTCCCGGGACCGGCGGCGAAGGCAAAAAATCCCAAAAATCCCTGCTGAGTTTTTCCCCCCTCGGGAATAAAAGAGGAGAAACCTCCCCAAAAAAAGAGAAATAAACGGAAAAAAAAAACCCAAAACGGAGCCCCCAACCCTGCGCTTTGCAAATAAAAATAAAAACTAAAATTAAAGTAAAAATTAAAATAAAATTAAAGTTTCCACTCGGGGCGGGAGAGCGGAATCATTTCCATTCGATTTTTTTGGGAGGTTTAAACCCAAAACGGCGCGGCCGGAACAGCAGGAAAACAAAATAAAAAATGTTAATTTTGACTTTTTCTGGCTTTTTTTTGGGCGGGATCAGGAGGAGACGGAGCCGCTCGTTGTTCTAAAATCCATTTTTATTCCGGAGCATTAAAACATCTCTGGAAAATTCACCAGGAGACGAAATTTCCGACATTTTTATTTTTATTTTTATTTTTTTTTTTACATTTTATTTTTAAAAGCATTTCCTAATAAAATCAGCTAAACGCCTTCGAGTCTATTTTCCGTTCTGAAAAATATCTGCTTTTTTTTTTACCACGACTCTAAGGGGAGCGAGGGGGAAAAAACGAAAAATTACGATTCTAAAAAGGGAGGAAAAACATCGAGGAACTCGCTGGGAAATGGAAATTACGGAAAAGAAACGAGAATTAATGGGAATAAATGGAAATAAATGGAAATAAACGGAAATAAGGCGGATTTTGGTAAATCCGGCGCGCGGGGGATTCAGCCAAACCCCAAAAAAATTCCCTTTTTATTAATTTTAATCGCGTTTTATCGTCAATAAATCGTTTTTTCGAGGAACCCTCCTGCTGCCGGCTCAAAACGCCGCCAAAAAACAAACTTTAAACATTCAAAAAAAACTTTTAAAAGTTAAAAAAACTTTTAAAAATTCATTAAAACCCCCCAAAAAAAACTTTTTAAAATTCCGTTTTTAACCCCCGAGCGGAGTTTGGCAGCACAAGGGTTAAAATTTGGGATTTTTAAATTTTTTTTCCCCATAAAGGGAAGGCCGGGAGTTAAAAAAATCCAAAAAAATCAAAATTATTTTATAGGGAATGGTTTGAAAGCGGAATGAGAAATTTGGATTTTTAACCCTTTTTTTTTTGAGGGTGAAATCCTTTTTTTAACGAGGATTTAAAAACGGGGAAAAAAAAAAAAGAAATTAAAAAAAAGCAGGAGCAGCTCCCAAAAAATACAAAATCGGGAATTTTTTTGTGGCCGAGGAGAAACCGCAGGAAAATTTGGATTTTTTCTGCTTTTTTGTTGTTTTTTTTTTCTTCTTTTTCTCCCAACCCCGAGCGCGGAAATTCCCGCGGGCGGCACAAAAAAAAATTCAATTTTTTTGTTTTTATTTTTTCCGTTTTTTTTTTTCCCAAGGGAGAAACTCCGCGCTAAAAATACAAATATTTAAGAAAATATTTAAAAAAAAAAATGGATTTTGAAAGCAAACGAGCTCCGACAGCGAGAGGACACGAGCACGACACGACAGCAGCACGGAACTAAACCCGCCCCCCAAAAATACCCCAAAAATACCCCAAAAATACCCCCAAAAATACCCCAAAAATCATCTTTACACAGCCCGGGGTGGGGGTGAGGAGGGAGCAGCTCCCTTGGGCGCATTTCCCCTTTTTTCACCCCAAAATAAAATCAAATTAAGATGAAAATGAGTAAAATCAAAATAAAATTAAATTAGAAATAAATAAATAATGAAATAAAATTTAAAAGTATAAAAAAGAATAATAAAATAAAAATAAAAATAAAATAAAAATAAAAATAAAAATAAAAATAAAAATAAAAATAAAAATAAAAATAAAAATAAAAATAAAAATAAAAATAAAATAAAAATAAAATAAAAAATAAAATAAAATAAAATTAAATTATAAATATAAAATAATAAATAAAATAAAATAAAATAAAAAATAAATAAATAAAATAAAATAAAAATAAATAAAAATAAATAAAAATAAATAAAAATAAATAAATAAAATCCCCTCCCGGAGCCCAAACCAGGTATTAAAAATAAAAAGCGGCTGAGGCAGCGGGAGGGGATGGAAAGAATAATAAAAATAAAAATAAAAAATAAAAGTAAAAAATAAAAATAAAAATAAAAATAATAAATGAAAATAAAAAATAAAAAAAAAATAAAAATAAAAATTAAAATTAAAATTAAAATTAAAAATGGAAATAAAAAATAAAAATAGAAAATAAAAAGAAAAAGAAAAATAATAAATGAAATATAAAAAATAAAAAAAAAATAAATAAAAAAAAAATAAAAATAATCAAACTCAAGCCCGGGCTGGGGTTGGCACTTTTCCTCCAGAAAACCCCCGAAATTCCCAATAAATTAAAAATCTCTCGCGCTAAGAAGGAGCTGAGCGCTCCGCTCAGGTAGTTTATTCTCGGCTCGGTTTTCAGTTATGAATTTTTTTGCGCGATTCCTTTTCCTCTTCTCTCCGACTTCCTTCCGGCCTTCCTCCTCCTTTCCGACACTTCCCCCCCTCTCTTCGCTTTTCCCTCCTTTTTGCCTCTTTTTCTTCCTTTTTTTTTTTTTCCTTTTTTTTCTCTTTTTTCTCTTTTTTCCTCTCTTTTTTCTCTTTTTTTTCTTTTTTCTCTTTTTTTCCTCTTTTTTTTTTTTTCTTCTTTTTCCTTTTTTTCCTTTTTTTTCTTTTTTTTTCTCTTTTTTTCTTTTTTCCTCTTTTTTTCTCTTTTTTTCTTTTTTTTTCTCTTTTTTCCTCTTTTTTTTTTCCTCTTTTTTTCCTCTTTTTTTTTTTCTTTTTTCCTCTTTTTTTTCTTTTTTCCTTTTTTTTTCTTTTTTCCTCTTTTTTTTTTTCTTTTTTCTTTTTTCCTTTTTTCCTTCTTTTTTCTTCTTTTTTTTCTTTTCCTCTTTTTCCTCTTTTTTTCTTTTTCCTTTTTTTTTTCTTTTTCCTCTTTTTTTTTCTTTTTTTCCTCTTTTTTCCTCTTTTTTTTCTTTCTTTTTCTTTCTTTTTTCATCTTTTTTTTTCTTCTTTTTTTTCTTCTTTTCCCTCTTTGTTTATCTTTTTTCGCTTTTTTCCTCTTTTTTCCTTCTTTTTTCTTCTTTTTTTTTTCTTCATTGTTTCCTCTCATTTTTTTCTCTTTATTTCCGCTCCTTTTTTTTCTCTTTTTCCCCCCTTTTTTCTTCTTTTTTTCCTCTTTTTTCTCTTTTTTCTCTCTTCTTTTTCCTCTTTTTTCTCCTTTTTTTTCCTCTTTTTTTCTCCCTTTCCCCCCCCTTTTCTTTCCTCCCCAGCGCTCCCAGCACAAATTCCCCAAACCGGAAATTCTGCCCCAAAATTCCCGCGCGATTTTTCAGCTGGAAAATTCGAAGCTTTAAAAAAAAAAATAAATAATTTTAAAAAGTTATTAATAAAAAAAAGGGGGAGCTGTTAATGATTTGCGGGGTGCAATTAAAGGCGAGCCTTAATTAATGAGTTTGTCCGGTCGGAGTTTAATTAAAGCGTCCGGGCTGGGGAGAAAAATTAAAATTAGAATGAAAATGAAAATAAAAATAAATTTAAAAATAAAAATAAAATAAGAATAAGAATAAGAATAAAAATAAAATAAAAATAGAAATTTTTGTGACTGTATGAAGGGAAAAGAGGGGTTGGGGTGGATGAATTTTGGGGGAAAAAGTTGTTTTTGTGGCAGAATTTTTAAAAAAAAATAAAGGGAAAAAGGAGCTTTGGGCCCCTCCAGTAGGAAAAAATGGATTAGAAAAGGGAAAAAAACCCAAAAGTGGAGCGGGAATGAAAAAAATCGGGAAAAGGAAAAGGAAAAGGAAAAAAGGAAAAGGAAAACAGGAAAAGGAAAAGAAAACCCCGGCCCAAAACCGGGAGATTTTGGGGCAAATTTGGGGAATTTTTGGGGCAAATTTGGGGGATTTTTGGGGCCAATTTGGGGCAAATTTAGGGGATTTGGGGGGGATTTTTTGGGCAAATTTGGGGATTTTTGGGGCAAATTTGGGGCCGCTTTGGAGGATTTTTAGGTCCGTTTTTGGGGATTTTCGGGTCCAGTTTTGGGAGATTTGTAGGTCCGCTTTTGGGGATTTTCGGGTTTGTTTTGGGGGATTTTCGGGTCGTTTTTTGATTTCGGTTTGTTTTTGGGATTTTCGGTCGTTTGGGATTTGGTGTTGTTTTGGGATTTTCGGGTCCGTTTTGGGGATTTTCGGGTCCGTTTTGGGATTTTCGGGTCCGCTTTTTGGGATTTTCGGGTCCATTTTTGGGATTTTCGGGTCCATTTTTGGGGTTTTCGGGTCCGATTTTGGGATTTTCGGGTGCGCTTTTGGGATTTTCGGGTCCGATTTTGGGGTTTTGGGGTCCGTTTTTGGGATTTTCGGGTCCGATTTTGGGATTTTCGGGTCCTTTTGGGATTTTCGGGTCCTTTTTGGGATTTTCGGGTCCATTTTGGGATTTTCGGGTCCGTTTTTGGGATTTTCGGGTCCGCTTTTTGGGATTTTCGGGTCCTTTTGGATTTCGGTCCCTTTTGGGATTTTCGGGTGTCCGCTTTTTGGGTTTTCGGGTCCGTTTTGGGATTTTCGGGTCCGTTTTGGGATTTTGGGGTTCGCGTTTTGGGATTTTCGGGTCCGTTTTTTGGGGATTTTTAGGTCCATTTTGGGGATTTTCAGGTGCACTTTTTGGGATCTTCGGTTGGAGGTTCGCTTTGTTTTGGTCGTTTTAGGAGGTCTTTGTCTTTTGGAGGATTTTCGGTGCACTTTGTGGGGATTTTCGGGCCCTTTTAGAGGATTTTCGGGTCCCTTTTGGAGGATTTTCGGGTCCGACTTTTGGCGAGATTTTTAGATGTATTTTGGGATTTTCGGGCCACTTTGTAGGATTTTTCGGCCACTTTGTAGAATTTTCGTGTCCATTTGTAGGATTTTAGGTCCGCTTTTATAGGATTTGGTCCACTTTTGTAGGATTTTCGGGTCCACTTTTCAGGATTTTAGGTCCACTTTTAGAGGATTTTTAGGGTCCACTTTTTAGGATTTTCGGGTCCACTTTGCAGGATTTTTTAGATGTACTTTGCAGGATTTTCGGGCCACTTTTATAGGATTTTTCGGTCCACTTTGTAGGATTTTCGTGTCCATTTTGATCAGGATTTTTAGGATCTTCGCCTTTGCAGGATTTTTGGGTCCACTTTTACAGGATTTTAGGTCCACTTTACAGGATTTTCGGGTCCACTTTTATAGGATTTTCGGGTCCACTTTGCAGGAATTTCATGTCCGCTTTTATAGAATTTTCGGGTCCACTTTGCAGGATTTTTAGATGTACTTTGTAGGATTTTCGGGTCCACTTTTATAGGATTTTCGGGTCCACTTTGTAGGGTTTTCGTGTCCATTTTGCAGGATTTTCATGCCCACATTTGCAGGTTTTTCGGGTGCGTTCCGCGGGATTTCCGAGTCCGTTTTAGGGGATTTTTTGGGATTTTTCCCCCCTCACTCCTTGCCCTGCTCCTTGTTCATTTTCTTCATCTTCATGCGCCGGTTCTGGAACCAGATCTTGACCTGGCGCTCGCTGAGGTTCAGCAGTCGCGCCACCTCGTGTCGCCTGTCGCGACTCAGGTACATGTTGAACAGGAATTCCTTCTCCAGCTCCAGCGTCTGGAATTTGCTGTAGGGGCAGCGCTTCTTGCGAGCCGAGCGCGCCTGCAGCCAGGGAGCGGCGGGGGCTGCAAAAAAGGGGGAAAAAATCAAAATATAGCGGGGAAAAATGCGGGGGTGGGGCTAGGAAATAGGGGAAAAAATTTAAAATATAGGGGGGAAAAATGCGGGGGAAGGGGCTGGGAAATAGGGGGGGAAATTTAAAATATAGGGGGGAAAAATACGAGGGAGGGGCTGGGAATAAAAGGGGGAAATTCAAAATATAGTGGGGAAAATACGGGGAAAAGGGCTGGGAAATAGGGGAAAAAACTAAAATATAGGGGGGAAAAATATGGGGGAGGGGCTGGGAAATAGGGGAAAAAATTAAAATATAGCGTGGAAAAATACGGGGGAGGGGTTGGGAATAAAAGGGGGAAATTCAAAATATAGGGGGGAAAATACGGGGGAGGGGATGGAAAATAGGAAAAAAATCAAAATATAGGGGGAAAAATACGGAGGAGGGGGTTAAATTAGGGGGGAAAATTCAAAATATAACGGGAAAAGCCAGTGGGGCGGGGGGGACACTCGGGGGGTTTGGGTTTTTTTGGGGTTTTTTAACCCTCAGGGAATTTTTGGGGTTTTTTTGGGGGGTGTCTTTCAGCCCTCAGAGGGTTTTTTGGGGGTTTTTGGGGTTTTTTAACCCTCAAGGATTTTTTAGGGTTTTTTTTGGGGGGGGGGTGTTGACTCTCAGAAGGATTTTTTTGGGTTTTTAACCCTCAGGGATTTTTTAGGGTTTTTTTTTTTTTTGGGGGGTGTTGACCCTCATCAGGTTTTTTGGGGTTTTTAACTCTCAGGGATTTTTTTGGGATTTTTTTTTTTGGGGTGTCTTTGAGCTCTCAGAAGTTTTTTGGGGTTTTTAACCCTCAGGGATTTTTTGGGGGTGTCTTTGAGCCCTCAGAAGGTTTTTTGGGGGGTTTTGGGGGTTTTTAACCCTCAGGGATTTTTTAGAGGGTTTTTTTTTTGGGGGGGTGTTTGACCCTCAGGAGGTTTTTTGGGGTTTTTAACTCTCAGGGATTTTTTTGGGTTTTTTTTTGGGGTGTCTTTGAGCCCTCAGAAGGTTTTTTGGGGGGTTTTTGGGGTTTTTAACCCTCAAGGATTTTTTAGGGTTTTTTTTTGGGGGGGGGTGTTGACTCTCAGAAGGATTTTTTTTGGTTTTTAACCCTCAGGGATTTTTTAGGGTTTTTTTGGGGGGGTGTTGACCCTCATCAGGTTTTTCGGGGTTTTTAACCCTCAGGGATTTTTTTGGGATTTTTTTTTTGGGTGTCTTTGAGCTCTCAGAAGATTTTTGGGGTTTTTAACCTCAGGGATTTTTTTGGGGTGTCTTTGAGCCCTCAGAAGGTTTTTTGGGGGGGGTTCGGTTTTTAACCCTCAGGAGTTTTTGGGATTTTTTTAGGGTTTATTTTTTGGGGGGGTGTTGACCCTCATGAGGGTTTTTTTGGGGTTTTGGGGTTTTTTGACCCTCAGGATTTTTTTGGGGTATTTTGGGTTTTTTTTTTTGATTTTTTTTTTTGACCCTCAGGAAGTTTCTTGGGTTTTTTTCGGGGGAGTTTTGGATTTTTTTGGGGTTTTTTTGACCTCAGGAGTTTTATTTTTGGGCTTTTTTTATAACCCTGAGGGGTTTGGGGTTTTTTTGGGGATTTTCAGCTTCTTAGGGGTTTTATGATTTTTTTTTGTTGTTTTTTTTATTATTTTATTTTTTTGGGGGAGGGATTTTTAATCCTCAGAGGTTTTTTGGGATTTTTGGGGTTTCTTTGACACTCAGGAGGTTTATTTAAATTTTTTTTAATTTTTTTTTTTTTAAACACTCGGGGGTGTTTGGGTTTTTTGGGGATTTTTTTTTAACCCTCAGGAGGTTTTTGGGGTTTTTTGACCCTCAGGAGTTTATTTGGGGTGGGGTTTTTTGGGATTTTTGGGGTTTTTTGACACTCAGGGTTTTTTTTTTGTGATTTTTTCTGGGATTTTTGGACACTCAGAAGTCAAAAATGAGTTTTTGAAACTCGCGATTTCGGTGTTTGGGGTGAATTTCTGCATTTTTGGGGGAATTTCTCCGGGTTTTGGGGTCACCCCAAGTTTTTTGGGAATTTCTCTGGGTTTTGGCTCCCCCGGCCCCGCAGGATTTTCCCCTCAGTAAATTCTGCCTGGATTTTAAATATTCGTAATTTTTTTGTGCAATTTTTGCAAAAATAAAACAAAAAAAAATCCCCAAATCCCGCTCTGGCTGCCAGAAAAATGTTCCGGGAGCGGCGGGGTTGGGAATGCAGCCAGAAAAGAAAGAAATAAAAAATTTAAAATGTATAAATAAAGAAAAAAATATTAAAAAATATAATTTTAAAAATATAAATAAATAAAATAAAAAATAAATAAATAAAGTTGTTTAAAAAATGAAATGAAATGAAATAAAATAAGATAAAGTAAAATAAAATAAAATAAGAAAACAAATAGCTAAAACAACAAACGAACGAATAAATCAATAGAGTTTTAAAAATAAATAAAATAATAAATAAATAAATCAATAGAGTTATAAATAAGTCAGTAAAGAAATAAATAAATAAAATCAAGGATAAACCGCTGAAATAAAAATATAAATGGCTAGAGCTTTAAAAATAAACAGATAAAATAAAGGAAACCAAAATAAAAATAAAAATAAGAATAAAAATAAAAATAAGAATAAAAATAAAATAAAATAAAAATAAAAATAAAATAAAAATAAAAATAAAATAAAATAAAAATAAAAATAAAAATAAAAATAAAAATAAAAATAAAATAAAAATAAAAATAAAAATAAAAATAAAAATAAAAATAAAAATGAAAATGAAAATAAAAATAAAACACAAAATAAAAATAAAAATAAAAATAAAAAAAATAAAAAATAAAATAAAAATTAAAAAAAATAAATGGATTTAAAAATGAATTAATAAATAAATAAAAGTGGGCATGAAAAGGGAATCCAAAGGAAAATTGGGGATTTTTAGGGATGAAATCCAAAAACCCCCGGAATATCCCAATTAACCCCGAATTTAATTGGAATTCAACCCAACCCCCCCCGGGCTGGAGAACCCGCGCTGCTCTCGGGATTAATTATTCAAGAGAGGAGAGCCGGTAATGATTAATAATTAATAATTAATAATTAATAATTAATTATTAATATTGTTAATGGCTGCGCTTCGGGGGATAAAATAATAAATATAAATATTTATAGAGATAAAAATACGGATAAAAACACGGATAAAAATACAATCAAATCCTGGGGTTTAATTTTTTTTCCCTGCACTCGAATCCACGAGGAGAGGTCCCGGAATCTTTTATTTGGATTTTTATTTGAAATTCTGTAAAATAATTTAACAACTTCCGGGCAGGGGTTTATTAGGGAGAAATGAAATAAATAAAGAGATCAAAAATGAAATGAGCGGAAATGAACCGAGCTAAACTAAACGAATAAAATAAAATAAAAATGAAATGAAATGAAATGAAATGAAATAAAATAAAATAAATAAAAATAAAATAAAATAAAATAAAATAAAATAAAAATAAAATGAAATAAATGAAATGAAATGAAATGAAAAATAAAATAAAATAAAATAAAAATAAATAATAAAATGAAATGAAATGAAATGAAATGAAATGAAATAAAATAAAATAAAAAAATAAATAAATAAATGAAATAAAATAAAATAAAATAAAATGAAATAAAATAAATAAAATAAAAATGAAATGAAATGAAATGAAATAAAAAAAATAAAATAAAATAAATAAAATAAAATAAAATAAAATAAAATAAAATAAAATAAAATAAAATAAAATAATTTTAAAATAAATAAAAATAAAATACGGGCAAAGTTGGAGTCATGGCCCCGGCAGGCTCGGAACGCCAACCTTAAATTAAATTATTCTTTAAACAACCCCCCAAAAAATGTTAAAAAAAATCTAAAATCAATTAAAAACCCGCACGCGGCTTTAACACCGATTTTTTTTTCCCCTCAAAAAAAAAAAAAAAAAAAAAACCAAACCCGAAATAAATTCCCCGCTGTTGAGTTTTAGAGCCCGAAAGGCTCTAAATAAATAAGAAATAAATAATAACGGCGGGTGTTTTATTCTCCTTGGAGGCGCCTCTGGAGCGCTGCCCAGAGCCGGGAAAAATCAGGAAAAAAAAAGAAAATAAATCCCAAAAGCGCCACCAGAAGGACCCGCAGGAAAGGGCGAGAGAGGAGGGAAAAATCGGATTTTTATTGGGGAAAAAAATTCGTTTTAAAAGCGGGAAAACGGGGCAGGAAAAGTGAAAAATTCGGGATAAATATTTCGCTATTCCCGGGATTTTTCTGGAAAGCGGCCAGAGCTCCAACGCAAATATTAATATTACTAATAATAATAATAATATAACGGGATTATTGAGAGCATGACATCGCGTCCAGGCGAGTTGCGAGTGGGTTTTAAAATTTAAATTTCAAGCGGGAAAAGCGAGCGGAAAACCTGGAGTTGAACTGGCTGCCCGACCCGGCTGAATTACGAATAAAAAGCGATATAAAAAGCGGTATAAAAGCGATATAAAAGCGATATAAAAGCGATATAAAAGCGGTATAAAAGCGGTATAAAAGCGATATAAAACCCGGTATAAAAGCTGATATAAAAGCTAATTAACTTCCAAGCTCCCCCTCCCTACTTTCGCAGTTTTTATTCGACTTTTCGAGGCGGGGAAGGAGCGCGGCCGCGTTAATTACGGCCGCGTTAATTGAAGGAACAATTAAAGGAGAGCGGAACTTTTTTCCGCCGCGGTTTTTTCCTCTTTTTCTCCATTTTTTAGCTCTTTTTTCCCCCTCCTCTTTTTTTCTCCTTTTACCTCCTTCTTTCCCTTTTTCCCGTTTTTCTCTTTTCTTCCCCTTTCTCCCCTCTTTTCTTCCCTATTTTTCCCCCTCTTTTTTCCATCTTTTTCCCCTTTTTTCCGTCTCTTTTTCCCCTTTTTTCCCTCCCTTTTCCCCTTTTTTCCCTCCCTTTCCCCTTTTCTTCCCTCTCTTTTTTCCCTCTCTTTTTCCCTTTTTTTTCTCTTTTCCCCTTTTTTCCCCCTCTCTTTTTCCCCTTTTCCCCCTCTCTTTTTCCCCTTTTTTCCCCTCTCTTTTTTCCCCCCCTTTTTTCCCTCTTTTTTTTCCTTTTTTTTTTCCTCTTTTTTCCCCTTTTTTCCCCTCTCTTTTTTCCCTTTTCCCCCCCTTCTCCCGCACCCGCGCTCCTTCTCCTCCCGGCCCGGAGCTCCTCGGGACCCCGCGGAATTCCCGCGCCCGCGCACATTCCCTGCCTTTCCCGGAGCTCCTCAGGACCCGCGGAATTCCCGCACCCGCGCACATTCCCTGCCTTTCCCGGAGCTCCTCAGGACCCGCGGAATTCCCGCACCCGCGCACATTCCCTGCCTTTCCCGGAGCTCCTCAGGACCCGCGGAATTCCCGCACCCGCGCACATTCCCTGCCTTTCCCGGAGCTCCTCAGGACCCGCGGAATTCCCGCGCCCGCGTTCCTTCTCCGCCTTTCCCGGATCCTCCGCGGAATTCCCGCACATTCTCCTCCGCTTTTCCCGCAGCTCCGCGGAACCCCCGCACTTTCTCCGCTTTTCCCGGATCCTCCGCGGGATTCCCGCACCTTCTCCTCCGCTTTTCCCGCAGCTCCGCGGAACCTCCGCACTTTCTCCACCTTCCCCATCCCCTCCGCGGGACCCCGCGGGATTCCCGCACCTTCTCCACTTTTCCCGGTGTTCCGCGGGATTCCCGCACCTTCTCCACCCTTCCCGCAGCTCCGCGGAACCCGCGCTCTTTCTCCGCCTTTCCCGGTTCCTCCGCGGGATTCCCGCGCAACCCCGGCACCTTCTCCTCCTTTCCCTCAGCTCCGCGGAATTCCCGCACCTCCTCCTCCTTTCCCGGCTCCTCCGCGGAACCCCCGCACCTCCTCCGCTTTTCCCTCAGCTCCGCGGAATTCCCGCACCTCCTCCGCTTTTCCCGGCTCCTCCGCGGAACCCCCGCACCTCCTCCGCTTTTCCCTCAGCTCCGCGGAATTCCCGCACCTCCTCCGCTTTCCCCGGCTCCGCGGAATTCCCGCACCTCCTCCGCTTTCCCCGGCTCCTCCGCGGGATTCCCGCACCTCCTCCTCCTTTTCCCGGCTCCTCCGCGGGATTCCCGCACCTCCTCCGCTTTCCCCGGCTCCTCCGCGGAATTCCCGCACCTCCTCCTTTTCCCGGCTCCTCCGCGGAATTCCCGCACCTTCTCCTCCGCTTTCCCCGGCTCCTCCGCGGGATTCCCGCACCTCCTCCGCTTTTCCCTCAGCTCCGCGGAATTCCCGCACCTCCTCCGCTTTTCCCTCAGCTCCGCGGAATTCCCGCACCTCCTCCGCTTTTCCCGGCTCCTCCGCGGGATTCCCGCACCTCCTCCGCTTTTCCCGGCTCCTCCGCGGGATTCCCGCACCTCCTCCGCTTTCCCCGGCTCCTCCGCGGGATTCCCTCACCTCCTCCTCCTTTTCCCGGCTCCTCCGCGGAATTCCCGCACCTCCTCCGCTTTCCCCGGCTCCTCCGCGGGATTCCCGCACCTCCTCCTCCTTTTCCCGGCTCCTCCGCGGAATTCCCGCCCCTTCTCCTCGGCTTTTCCCGCAGGACCCCGCGCAATCCCCGCTCCTCCTGCTCGGCCGTGCCCGCTCCTCCTCCTGCGCGCTCCGCCGCCGCTTTGTCCGCGCTCCCTCTCGGCCTCACGCCGACTTTTAATTTGGATTTCCGCGCGGACAAAGCTCCCCCTTGCCTTTCCTTGCCTTTCCTTTCCTTTCCTTTCCCTCCCCTCCTTCCCTTTCCCCCTCGCCCCCTCCCGCGCTCCTCTCCCATTTTATTGCTCCCTTTTATCCGCGCTTTTTCCTCCCTCCTTTTTTTTTTTTTTTTTTTTTTTTTTTTTTTTTTTTTTTTGTTTTTTTTTGGGGTTTTTTGTGGTTTTTACGACTTACTTTGATCCTGCCCTCCTTTGTCCGCGCTTCCTTCACAAACTCCGCCGGCTCTGGGCGCTCCGCCGGCCGCGGGCTCGCAGCAGAAGCCGCGGGCTTTGGGCTCGGGCTCGCCCTTGGGCTCCAGCCACCCGCGCAGGAACCGCGCCCCTTCCGCGGGCGCGGCGCCCACGAAAGGCTGGAAGGGGCCGGGGGCTCCCAGCGCCGCCCACGGGGGTCCGAACGCCCCCGGTTTGGCTTGGAAGCTGCAGGAGGGGAAATCCAGGGGGTCCCCGGGAGCGGCGGGGGGCGCGGAACGGGAGGGACCCCCGGGTGGGAAAGGCGCGGGTGGGAATTTAGAGGGATCCTCGGGCTCGGGGGTGATGATGGAATCCACGAAATAGGAGGGGAGAGCGCCCGAGATGGCCATGGCCGGGCATCGTCCGGGAGAGGGGATCGGGGGGATCGGGGGGATCGGGGGGATTGGGGGGATCGGAGGAAAATCGGGGGAAAAACTGGGGGGGATTCGGGGGGAAATTCAGCGGAGATTCGCGGATTCGGGGGGAAAATCGGGGAGACTCGGGGGAGATTCGGGGCTTTCGGGGGTTCGTTGGGCTCCGCGACCGGGGAGGTTCCGGGGGCGGGGGTTCGGGGGATCGGGGGTCGGGGGGCAAACCCCCGGGGGGATCAGGGGGAAATCAGGGGTTCCGGATTCGGGGGGGAAATCGGGAGGGATCCCGGGGGATCGGGGGGAAATTTCGGGGATTCGGGTGGGGTTGGGGGTTCGGGGGAGAGGGGGATTGGGGGGGTTCGGGGGGGGTCGGGGGGTTCGGGGGTTCGGGGGATCGGGGGGAAATTCGGGGGAAAAACTGGGGGGGATTCGGGGGGAAATTCAGCGGAGATTCGCGGATTCGGGGGGAAAATCAGGGGAGATTCGGGGGGATTCGGGGGGTTCGGGGGGTTCGGGGGGTTCGGGGGGTTCGGGGGGGATCGGGGGAATCGGGGGAAAAACTGGGGGGGATTCGGGGGAAATTCAGCGGAGATTCGCGGATTCGGGGGGAAAATCGGGGGAGATTCGGGGGATTCGGGGGGTTCGGGGGATTCGGGGGATTCGGGGGGTTCGGGGGGTTCGGGGGGTTCGGGGGGTTCGGGGGTTCAGGGGGATTGGGGGTTCGGGGGGGTTGGGGGGGAAATTCGGGGGAAAATTCAGCGGAGATTCGCGGATTCGGGGGGAAAATCGGGGGAGACTCGGGGGATTCGGGGGGTTCGGGGGGAAATTTGGGGGAGATTCGCGGATTCGGGGGGAAAATCGGGGGGGATTCGGGGGAGATTCGTGGGAAATTCGGGGGATTCGGGGGGAAATTCGGGGGAAAATTCAGGGGAAATTCAGGGGAAATTCAGGGGAGATTCGCGGATTCGGGGGGGAAATTCGGGGGGAGATTCGGGGGGATTCGGGAGAGATTCTGGGGAGATTCGGGGGGAAATTCAGGGGGGACTGGGGGAAAAATTCAGGGGGGAAAATGTGGATGGAAATTCAGGGGGGATTGGGGGGAATTCGAGGGAGATTGGGGGGAATTCGGGGGGAAATTGGGGGGAGATTCAGGGGAGATTGGGGGGAAAATTCAGGGGGGATTGGGGGGAGATTCAGGGAAAATTCGGGGGAAATTGGGGGAAAAGTGGGGGGAAATTGGGGGAATTGGGGGGCAAATGGGGGGAAGTGTGGGGAGAGATTGGGGAAAAGTGGGGGGAAAAATGGGGCAAAATTGGAGGAAAATTAGGCGAAGATTGGGGGGGAATTGGGGGAAGATTCGGGGAAAAAATTGAAATAAAACTTAAAATAAATAGAAATAAATTTTAAAAATTAAAATAAGAAAATCAAATTAAAATTAAAAAAAAAATAGATTATAAACCTCTGAACTAAAAAAAAAGTTTTCAAAATGAGTAAAATAAAGGAATGAGAAATGAAAAAAACCATGAAAAATAGAAAATAAAGGTAAAATTTTAATATGAAATGATAAAAACCAGAAATGATCAAAATTGAAATGATAATAATAAATAAAAGGAAGAATTAAAATTAAATTAAAAAATAAGTTGAAAATAATAAAAATTGAAATAATAATAAAAAGAAAAATAATGAAGAAAAAGAAAAAGAATAAAGAAGAAGAAAAAGAATAAAGAAGAAGAAAAAGAAAAAGAATAAAGAAAAAGAATAAAGAAAAAGAAAAAGAATAAAGAAAGAGAAAAAGAAAAAGAATAAAGAAAAATAATAAAGGAAAAGAAAATAAAGAGAAAGAAAAAGAATAAATTAAAAAATAATTAAAAAGGAAAATAACAAAGAAAAATAATAAAGAAAATAATTAAAATAAAATAAAATGACAATAAAATAGAAATAAAATAGAAAATAAAAATGAAATGAAATTAAAATAAAATTAAATTAAAATTAAAATAGAAATAAAATAAAAATTAAAAGTAAAATAAAATTAAATGAAATAAAATGAAATAGAAATAAAATAAAATAAAATAAAAATAAAATAAAATAGAAAATAAAATAAAATAGAATAAAATAAAATAAAATAAAAATAAAAATAAAATAAAAATAAAAATAAAAATAAAAATGAAATAAAATAAAATGAAAAATGAAATGAAAATGAAATGAGATAAAATGAAAATAAAAATGAAATAAATAAAAATAAAATATAAAAAATAAAAATAGAATAAATAAAATAAAATAAAATAAAATAAAAAAAATAAAATAAAATAAAATAAAATAAAATAAAATAAAATAAAATAAAATAAAATAAAATAAAATAAAATAAAATAAAATAAAATAAAAATATATAAAATAAAAATAAAATAAAATAAAATAAATAAAAATAAAAATAAAATAAAATAAAATAAAAAAAAAGTTAAAAAAAATTTAAAAAAATTAAAATAAAAAAAAAAATTAAAATTTAAAAAAAAATATTAAAAGATCGGCAAGTGGAGGTGGCGGGCAGCGGAGAGGCTCCGCCCGCGGCCGCCGCTCGCCGCCGAGTGCCCCGCGCTGCCCGCGGCCGCCGCTGAAATGCGGCCAGCGCCGGGCCCGCCACGTCATGTCGCGACAGCGACAGCGTCAGCGGCGGCGGGAAGGCGCCCGGAGCCGGCGGCGAGCCCCCCGCGCCGCCCGCCGCTCCAACCCGCCGCTGCCCTCGCGCTTTGGAATTGAGTCGCCTGTCAATAATTGAATTTCTTCTCTGCCCCTTCCGAGGTTGCTGCCGTGGGTTTGGTTGTTATACGGGAATGGGGATTAAAGGGATTTTTTGGGAATTTTTTTTGCGGCTCGGGTTTTGGAGAATCGTAAGGGGAGGGGGGATTGGGGATAAAAATGGGGATAAAAATGGGGATAAAGAAAGAGAAACAGCCCCCACTTTTTGCTCGCGGCAGGGATTTTATAGAAAAAAAGATATAAATCAAAAAAAAAAAAAATCGCATTTTTTAGGGCGGAAATCCGCCGTCCTGCCTGCGCACAGGGTTAATAAATAATTACCGGGCGGGGTTCAAGAATTGCGGGGGAAAATCAAATTTCAACAATTCCGGCGGCGCTGGAGCGTTCGAAATGAAATAATTAAAATAATTAAAATATTTAAAATAATTAAAATATTTAAAATAATTAAAATAATTCGAATAATTCGAATAAATAAAATAATTCAAATAATTCGAATAATTCAAATATAAATAATTGAATAATTCGAATAATTCAAATATCCCGAGTCCACTCGGGCTGGGTGCTGGGGGGGAAAATCGGGAAAATAAAGTGGAAAAAAATGCAAATTTTCCCCCAAATATTGGAATGATTGGGGAATTCGGGAGCCGAGGGTGAATTTTACGAGGTCAGTAAAAAACCCGCGGGGTTTTTGTGCCGGCCCGCCCCGAACTCGGGAGGCTGCGAGAGTTTAATCAAAGTTACAGGGGCGGGGTTGGGGGTTTACAGCCGGGGATTTATTGCCCGGAGAAAAGGGGGAAAAATGGGGGAAATAAAGGGAAAATGGAGAGGGAAAAATGGGGGGGAAAAAAGGGAAAATTGGGGGGGAAATGGGGGGAAAAATGGGGGGGGAAAATGGGAAGAAAAGGGAAAATTGGGGGGGAAGGGAAATGGGAAAGAAAAAGGGAAAATTGGGGGGGAAATTGGGAAAAAAGGGAAAATTGGGGGGAAATGGGAAAAAAGGAAAATGGGGAGGGAAAATGGGGGGAAAATGGGGAAATTGGGGGGAAATGGGGGAAAAAAAGGGAAAATTGGGGGGGAAATGGGGAGAAAAAGGGGAAAATTGGGGGGGAATGGGGAAAATGGGAAAAAATTGGGTGGGGAATGGGGGAAAATGGGAAAAATTGAAAATGGGGAATAAAGGGGGGAAATGGGAAATATGGGGGGAAATGGGGGGAGAAAAGGGAAAATGGGGAAAATAAAAGTGGAATAAAAGGGGGGAAAATGGGAAAAATAAAGGGGGAATGGGGGATGGGAGTAAAGGGGGGAAAGTGGGGAATAAAAGGGGAATAAAGGGGGAAATAAAAAGCGAATAAAGGGGGGAAAATGGGGGGAAAAAGAGAAAATGGGGGAAAATAAAATGGGAATAAAGGGGAGGAAATGGGGGGGGACAAACGGGGAAAAGAGGGGGGAATAAAGAGAAAAAAAATGAGAAAAAAGGGGGAAAAAAGGGGGAAAGGTTAAAAAAGGGGGAAAAAAAATGACCAGGCCGCCAATTCCAGGGCAGAGGAGCCAATAACGCCTGGAATGGGGGAAAAAAAATCCGATTTTTGCCTTTCTCTGACCCAATATCCGCCCGAATTGAGGGGAAAAATCTGATTTTTGCCTTTCTCTGGTCTCAAAACCCGCCTGAAATGGGGGAAAATTCCGATTTTTGAGCCCAATATCGGCCAATGAGGGGAATCGATTTTGAAAATATGGCCAGATGGGGAAATTCCGATTTTTGAGCCCAATATCGGCCAGAATTGAGGGGCAATTCCGATTTTTGAGCCAAATATCGGCCAGAATTGAGGGGAAATTCCGATTTTTGAGCAAATATCGGCCCGAATTGAGGGGAAATTCCGATTTTCGCTTCCCCGGGCCGCAGGAGGGAGGAGGGGTGGCTGCCGAGGAGGTTAATTATATTTAATTGATATTAATAACGGGGTTAAGGAAGGGGATTAAACCCCACGGCCGAGGCTTCCTCCTCTCTGCCCGGATTTTGCTCCGCGCGAGGCGATTTCAGGGCGGCTTTGATTAAAAATGGACAAAAATCCCGAAATCGGAGGGGATCGGACCTGAATTGATTTGATTTGGGTTTTAATTCTTATTTCTGGCACCCCCGAATCCTCGCGGGCTCCGGCCCAGGTGAGGGTCGGGGATAATTTGGGGGAAATTTAGGATAATTTTGGGAAAATTTGGGGATAATTTGGGGGAAATTTGGGGAAATTTTGGGGAATTTTTGGGGAAAATTTGGGGGTAATTTGGGGAAAATTTGGGGGAATTTTGGTTGGGGAAATTTTGGGGAAATTTTGGGGAAAAATTTGGGATAATTTGGGGTAATTTGAGGAAAATTTGGGGAAAATTTGGGGACCCCACGGCCAGGTGGAGGGGGGAGAAAAAGGCCCCTCCCTTTCTATTTATTTATTTATTTTTATTATATTATTATTATTATTATTATTATTATTATTATTATTATTATTATTATTTTATTATTATATCATCATCATCATCATATATCATCATTATCATCATTATATGTTAATTATTATATTTCAATATTTATTATATTTTTATTTCTTCTTCCTCTTATTCCTCTTATTATTCCTAGCATTGTTGCTACCAATATAATTAATTTTTAATTATGTAATTATCAATTTTAACTATACTTTTATGAAAATATTTATATTTTTATATTATTATTTTAACCCCATATTATTATATTTTTTAATTTTTTACTCTCATTTTTAAAATTATTTTTATTATTGTTTAAATTTATTTTTTTTTTTAATTAATTTATTTATTTCTTTTTTCCTTTTTCAAATTTCCCGGGGAGCTGCGAGGTTGAAATACGAGCGCTGTCACGTCCGGATTTTATCGCCCCTCAGAAATTATTCCTTTAAAAAAATAATAAATTAAATAATAAAATACCTGGGCGGGCTGGAGATTGAAACCCGCGGTGGAATTTAACGAGCTGAGGGAAAAACGGCGAATGAGGCGAGAAAAAAAATGGAATTATTGGAGAGGAATTGGCGAGAAATACCTGTTGGGTGTGCTCACCTGGGAGGGAACTATGGGGGAATAATGGGAATAATAAATGGGAAATATGGGAATAAATGGGGGAAATAATGGGAATAAATGGGGGAAATATTGGGAATAATAAATGGGGGAATAATGGGAATAAATGGGGGAAATAATGGGAATAAATGGGGGAAATAGTGGGGAAAATGGGGAATAATGGGAGATATAAATGGGAATAATTAATAGGAAATAATGGGAATAATGAATAGGAAATAATGGGAATAAATGGGGAAATATTGGGAATAAATGGGGGAAATATTGGGAATAAATGGGGGAAATAATGGGAATAATAAATGGAGAAATATTGGGAATAAATGGGGGAAATAATGGGAATAAATGGGGGAAATAATGGGAATAAATGGGGGAAATATTGGGAATAATAAATGGGGGAATAATGGGAATAAATGGGGGAAATAATGGGAATAAATGGGGGAAATAGTGGGAAAAAATGGGGGAAATAATGGGAATAAATGGGAGATATAATGGGAATAATTAATAGAGAAATAATGGGAATAATTAATAGAGAAATAATGGGAATAAATGGGGGAAATATTGGGAATAAATGGGGGAAATATTGGGAATAAATGGGGGAAATAATGGGAATAATAAATGGGGGAATAATGGAATAATAAATGAGGGAATAATGGGAATAAATGGGGAATAATGGGAATAATAATGGGGAATAATGGAATAAATGGGGGAAAATAATAATAATAAAAGGGGGAAACCCCCCGAAATCCATGGCTGGCGATGAGCGGTGGGAGCGCGGGATTTGGGGATACAGAAATTCCAGCCGGGAATGTAAATTTAAATTTAAATTTGAATTAAAAAATCTCCCGAGGAGATCGGTAAATCCGGATCAATAAATGCGGATCAGTAAATGCAGATCAATAAATGTGGATCAGTAATTCCAGATCAATAAATCCGAATCAGTAAATCCGAATCAGTAAATCCGGATCAATAAATCCCGATCAATAAATCCCGATCAATAAATCCATTTACCGCCGTTCCCCAGGCGGGGCCGTGCGCTCAGGAGTTTTATTTTTATCCCTTTGCAGTTTATTTTTTATTCGTTTAGAGTTTATTTTTTTAATCCCTATGGCGTTTATTATTTATTAATTTAGATTAATTTTTTTATCCCTTCGCAGTTTATTTTTTTATCCATATCCAGTTTATTTTTTTATCCATTTCCAGTTTTTTTTTTTTTATCCATTTCCAGTTTATTTTTTCATCCTTTTCGAGTTTATTTTTCCCCCGTCTCCTCGGATTTCTCCTCTTTTTTTTTGCTTTTCCCAGCGGGGTTTGAAATCCTTGCTCGAAACCCGCCGGGAATTAAATTAGAAATTCTTCTGCTCATAAAACAAACAAAAAAAAACACCCCAAAATAATCCAAATTTGGAGAAGAAAAACTCGAGGAAATCTGAATTTTGGGTTTGAGCAGGGGAGGCCATTGCAAAACGAGTAAAAAATTCTAATTTGAAATAAAATAAAATCAATAAATTGGGAGTGGAAACGTAAAAATTCTAATTTGAAATAAACTGAAATCAATAAATTGGGAGTGGAAATTTTCCCCCGAGCGAATTTGGCTGAAGGGAAACTCGGGAGATTCTGTTTGGAAATTCTCTTTATTGTCCCGATTTTAAATCCTCCTTATTGTCCCGGGTTTAAATTCTTTTTATTGCCTTGTTTATAAATTCGCTTTATTGCCCTGATTATAAATTCTCTTTATTGTCCTGTTTATAAAATTCCTTTTTTTTTTTTTTTGAGCCGCGGAGAGGAGGAAAATCCCGCTGGGAAATCCCCAAAAATCTTTGAAACGCGCGGATTTTCTCTGATTTACAAGTTTGGGGGTAAAAAAAAAGGAACAATTGGCTTCCCGGAAACGCATTTAAATCAAATTTTATAGGGTTTTTTTAAAGGCTTTTTGTTATCATTTATTAAAACCCGCCACTCCTCCCGGCCGATTTCACCTCTTCAAAAAGGTGGAGAAGATTTGGGGTCGGATTTTGGGGATTCACCAGGATTTTACCCCCAAAAAAGAGGAATTTTAGGGATTTTTTTTCCTGGATTTGGGGATTTTTTTAAGGGAGGAGTTGATGGGGGAGGATTAAAAAAAGCTGAGGGTGAATTTCCCACCTCTGGAAAAAGATGAAATTCTGCTCACTCAGCCTAAAAAGGGTTAATTTTAAATTATATTAATTAAATTAAACAGCCCGGGGTTGTTGCTGATAATCACGACAAGAAATAAGATTTTTTGGGGTTTTTTTTTAAGGATTAAAAATACATAATTTATTTCGGCAGCTCCAAGAGTTTATGAAAGAAACTCCGCTCACCGTCCTGCCCTGCCCAAGGCGCGGAATTCCTCCTGAAAAGTGAAATTTCGGAGGGAAAAAAAATATAAAAAAATAAAGAAATAATGAAAATAAATAAGTTTTTTGTAGCCTCAACTCTGCCTTGGTCATTTCCTGCGCCCGCGGTTTCAGTTTTCTGTGAAAAATCCGAAAATGCCGAGGAGGGAGGGAGGGGGCGAGGGGGGAATTCCTCGTCTGAGGAGAAGCAAAACCAAATTTCACTTGCGGGTGATTTTCCAAGGAGCGAAAGTTTACCCTGATTTAAAAGAAAACACACACAAAAAAAAGGAAAAAAAAACAAACAAAAAGGGAAAAAAAATCCGATTTTAAATGAGGTTTGTAACCTCGGCCGTCCGCAAAACGTTCCCTGGGAAGTGGAAGAGGCTGTGCTGTGAGAAAATGAAAATAAAATGGAAATAAAGTGGAAATAAAATGGAAATAAAATGGAAATAAAATGGAAATAAAGTTGGGATAAAGTTTCGGGGGTTGCTGCTCGGGACCCCCGTTCTGGGAAGGATTCCCCGCCCTCCCCTGCTCGGAATAATGGGGGGAAAAAATTAATTTCGAGGAAATTCTGGTGGATTTTGTTGCTGGCGCTGCTTTGGGGTGGCCGTGGTGTAACCGGGAGAACCCTCAGAAAATAAAACCCCAAATCTCCTAAAAAATAAAAACTCCAAAATCATCGTCCAAGTCGCGTTTAGTTAAAAAATAATTTAAAAAAACTCCCAAAATCTTCACCAAAAATCCCCAAATTATCCTCCAGCTGGGTTCAGCGGATTCCTCTGGGGTTTGGGGTGCTCGTGGTGTAATTGGGATATTTCTCAAAAAAAAAAAAAAAAAAAAAAAGAAAAAACAACAATAAAACCCCAAAAAGCCCAGAAATCATCGTCCCACTCGTGTTTAGGGGATTCCTCCTTGTGGTGCCCGTGGGGTAATTGGGATATTTCTCAAAAATAACCCCGAGAAACCTCAAAATCCCCCTCAAAAAAACCCCAAAAAATCACCAAACCATCCCTCAATTCGCTTTTAGGGGATTTCGCTGGCTCTGCTTTGGGGTGCCCGCGGTGTAACCGGGATAACCCTAAAAAAACTCAAAAAAAAACCCCCCAAAAACCCCAAATCATCATCGTCCAACTCACATTTAGCGGATTCCGCTGGCTCTGCTTTGGGGTACTTGTGGCGTAATTGGGATATTTGTCAAAAAAACCCAAAAAATCAAAAAAAAAAATCCTCAAAAAAAAAAACCCAAATCATCATCCAGCTCGCATTTTGCTGATTCCGCTGGCGCTGCTTTGGGGTGCCCAAATAATTGGGATAAAAATAAATATAAACCCCAAAATCCCCCTCCCAAACCCCCAAACCACCCTTCAATTGGCGTTTAGGGGGATTCTGACTCTGCTTTGGGGAGCGGGAACCCCTCAAAAGAAAGAAACCTAAAAAAAAAAAAACACATTAAAAAATTCCCTCATTTCGCTTTTAGAGGATTCCTCCGGCTCTGCTTTGGGGTGCCTGCAGTACAAACGGGATAACCCTAAAAAAACCCCCAAAAATCCCATAAACAACTCAAAAAAAAAATCCCCAAAATTCAGTTTTCTGCTGGCGGGAAAGCCCCGCAGGAGGCACAGGTAGGGCAGCTGGGCTCGGCCCCATAAAAACCCCAATAAAAGGGGCAGCTCCTTCCCTCACGGCCGCCAACCCCACATAAAACCCCAAATAAAACCCCAAATAAAACCTCAAATAAAACCCCTCGCGGGTGGGGCGAACATCGGCCGGGCTGAGCTTGGAAGGAAAAAAAAAAATCGGAATTAAAGGCGCGTCTTTAACTCGAGGGCCAACCCGGAATCGCGCGGAGCGCCCCAAACCCCGAATCCCGGAGAATCCCAGAGGACCCCAGAGAATCCCAGAGAATTCCAGAGGATCCTAAGAATTCCAGAGGATCCCACCGCCCTCCCCCCCCCGCCGCTGCTCCAGGTAAGCTCCTCTCGGAGATTTTTATTCGTAAAAATTAGGGGAAAAAACGAAATTTGGCGGGGCGGGCGCAGGAGGCGTCTCGCCCCATCTTTCTCTTTTGGGGGAAAATAAAACCCCAAATCCCCTTTTTGGGGGCGATCTCCCCCAGTTACGCGTGTGCCCCCCGGTTTCCCGCGGGCTAGCGGGAGATGAAACTCGGCAGCCGCAGCTCGGGGCTCGTTTTTTCCCCTCGGGTTTATCATTAACTTCCCCAGATTGTCCTTTTCCGTTTTAGGGCTTTTTTTTTTTTTTTTTTTTTGTTTTTTTTTTTGAGGTCGGGCACAAGCAGCGTGTTGTTCCTGAGGCGGGAGGCTCAAGGAGCCCGAAAATCCCGGGTTATTTTCCGCTGTTTGATTTTCCCCTCTCCTCCCCTGCAGTGTTTGTTTTCTCGGCGGCAGCCGCCGGTTTCGGGGGAATAAAGCACGCACCGGTTTAACCCCGCGGTTTGGTTCCTTGGGTTTCCTGCAACGGGGGGAGAAAATTTAGGAAAAACAGCTTAAACTTAAAAATATTAAAAAAAAAAAAGAAAATTAAAACCCAACACGCCGGGCGCCAAAAAGCGGGAGCAGATGGCGGGATCTGGTATCAAAGTTTAATTCTCCATCCTCGCAGGGAGATTCATTCCCAGGCTGCTCTGGCCCCTGGGAAATTCGGGTTTTATGGGGGTTGGGATTTTATTGGGGCGAATCGCGGCGGCGATCGGGTTGCTGCGCTCACAGCCCCGGAGCTGCGCGGATTTCAGCGCGGCACAAACTCAGCCACTCCCGGCTCTCCCCTCTCCCAGGAATTTTATCGGGTTAGGGCTTAATTTGGGGTTTTTTCCCTCTTTTTAAATCAATGTATTCCCACGCGCAGCACGGTGAGAGGGAGGAGGCGGCCAAGGTGATGCGGCCACCTATATAAAAAAAAAAAAATCAGTTTATTCGGTGAAAATCGCGGCTGGGGATGCCGCAGATGAGGAGTTTGGGAGATGCTGGAAGGCACGAAATTCAAGATTTGTGTCCGCAACCCCCGGCCCGGCCTTTTCCAGTCCCTAAAATCCCGGCCCGGGAACCCTTGGGTGCCCAAATCCCCGATTTAACCACGCGAAACCTCATTTCTCCCCAAGAAAAAAAAAAAAAATTAAAAAATCGCAGGAGGCGCTGGCCAGCCCGGTCCTTATACAAATTACCAGGGGTGCCTTTAATAAACTTATTTTCTCAAACTGCAACAATTAAAGCCTCGAGCTGCTGGCTCAGTGGCGCCCGAGCCCGCGGGATTTCCTCTGTGCCGAGCTCACATCCCAGCGCCTCCACTCAGGAAATCCCGGCGAGGGATTTCGGGGATTTTATTTTAGTTTTGATTTTTGGGGGGCCAGACACCAACGCGGCGGTTTGGCCGGGCCGGGCCGGGGGGGCTTTGCAGGGAAATGGGGGGGGGTCGGGCTGGGAGTTTAATTAGAGCGTTAATGAGCGGATGATGGCTCGGGGCGAGAGAGGAGCCGGGAGTGGAACAAAGACAGAGAGCCCGGGGGGCGAGGAGGGGTGGGGGGCACGGAACAGGGGTGGGGGGCACGGGGAGGGGGCATGGAACAGGGGTGGGGGGCACGGAGAGGGGGCATGGAGAGGGGTGGGGGGCATGGAACAGGGGTGGGGGGCACGGAGGGGTGGGGGAACGGGGTGGGGTGGAGGGTAGGAGAGGGGGGGGCATGGAACAGGGGTGGGGGGCATGAGAGGGGGGGGGGCACGGGGAGGGGGCATGGAGAGGGGTGGGGGGCACGGAGAGTGGGGGCATGGAACAGGGGTGTGGGGATGGACAGGGGTGGGTGGGCATGGAGAGGGGTCGGAATGCCGGGGAGGGGGCACGGAACAGGAGGGGGGCGACGGGGGTGGGGCATGGAACAGGGGTGGGGGGCACGGAGCGGGGTGGGGGGCACGGGGGAGGGGTTCGTCCGGTGAGGGAGGGACGGCAGGAGGGGGATGCGTCCGCGGCTCGGACGCCGGAGAGGGGGCATGGAGAGGGGTGGGGGGCACGGAGAGGGGGCATGGAGAGGGTGGGGGGCACGGGAGGGGGCATGGAGAGGGGTGGGGGGCACGGAGAGGGGGCATGGAGAGGGGTGGGGGGCAGGAACAGGGGTGGGGGGCACGGAGAGGGTGTGGGGGCACGGGGAGGGGGGAGGGTATGGAGAGAGGTGGGGGGCATGGAACAGGGGTGGGGGGCATAGAGAGGGGTGGGGGGGCACGGGGAGGGGGGATGGAGAGGGGTGGGGGGCACGGAGAGGGGTGGGGGGCCATGGAACAGGGGTGTGGGGCATGGAACAGGGGTGGGGGGCATGGAGAGGGGGTGGGGGCACGGAACAAGGGGGGGGGCCGGGAGGGGGATGGAACAGGGGTGGGGGGCATGGAGAAGGGGGTGGAATGCACGGGGAGGGGGCACGGAACAGGAGTGGGGGGCGCGGAACGGGGGTGGGGGTCATGGAACAGGGGTGGGGGGCACGGAGCGGGGTGGGGGGCACGGGGAGGGGGTCTCCAGTCCCGGTGAGGCGCAGAGGACGCGCAGGAGGCGGGAATCGCGCTGCCCGCCCGGCTCGGCACCGCGGACAAATTCCAGGGGCCGGGAAGGGGATCCGGGCCAGGGAGGGGGGGACACGGCCCGGGGAGAGGGGGACACGGCCCGGGGAGAGGGGGGGACACGGCCCGGGGAGAGGGGGGGACACGGCCCGGGGAGAGGGGGACACGGCCTGGGGAGAGGGGGACACGGCCCGGGGAGGGGAGGGGGACCGGGCCTGGGGAGGGGGGGACACGGCCGGGGAGAGGGGGGGACACGGCCTGGGGAGGGGGGGGACACGGCCCGGGGAGAGGGGGGGACACGGCCCGGGGAGAGGGGGGACACGGCCCGGGGAGAGGGGGGACACGGCCCGGGGAGGGGAGGGGGGACACGGCCCGGGGAGAGGGGGGACACGGCCGGGGGAGGGGGGGACACGGCCCTGGGGAGGGGGGGGACACGGCCCGGGGAGGGGGGGACACGGCCGGGGAGAGGGGGGGACACGGCCCGGGGAGAGGGGGACACGGATCCGGACCGGCAGGGAGAGGGGGGACACGGCCTGGGAGAGGGGGGACACGGCCGGGAGAGGGGGACACGGTCCGGAGAGGGGGACACGGCCGGAGAGGGGACACGGATCCAGGACCGGGACAGGGTGGACGGCACGAGGGGGCCGGAGGGGACGGATCAGGAGATCCAGGAGAGGGAGGGATCCGGACGGGACCGATCCGGGAGGACAGGGACCGGGACGGATCCAGGACCGGGACCGGGATCCAGGAGGGGACATGATCCCGGGAGAAGGGACAGGGATCCAGGACTGGGACCGGGATCCAGGAGACCGGAACAGGGATCCAGGACCGGGACCGGGATCCAGGACCGGGCCCGGGATCCAGGACCGGGCCCGGGTGGCGGGAGGGGACCCCGACTCCGAGCGGGGCCCCAGCCCCCCACGCCCCGCTCCCCGCTCCCCCAGCCCCGCAGCCCCCAGCCCCCAGCCCGCTCCACCAGCCCCCTCCCGCTCCCCCCATCCCCCCTGCCCGCTCCCCCCACCCCCAGCCCCGCTCCCCGGAGCCCCCCAGCCCCCTGCCCGCTCCCCCCAGCCCCCCAGCCCCCTGCCCGCTCCCCCCATCCCCCCAGCCCCGCTCCCCGGAGCCCCCCAGCCCCCTGCCCGCTCCCCCCAGCCCCCCAGCCCCCTGCCCCCTGCCCCATCCCCCCAGCCCCGCCCCGGAGCCCCCCAGCCCCCTGGCCCTCCCCGGAGCCCCCAGCCCCCTGCCCGCTCCCCCCAGCCCCCCGCCCGCTCCCCCCATCCCCCCAGCCCCGCCCCTGGCCCCCCAGCCCCCCGGCCGTGCCCGGGCGGCGCGGCTCAGGCAGTTCCACGTTCTTGTGTTTGAGAGGCAGAGCCCAACAACGGGGAACGACTCAGCCAGCGAGCGGGGCTGCTGCGGCCTCGGGGCGCACCCCAAAACGCAAGGCTCCATCATCCCCCAAACGGGCAGAGGCTCCCATCATCCCCCCAAACCGGGGAGAGGCTCCCACATCCCCCCCAAACCGGGCAGAGGCTCCCATCATCCCCCCAAACGGGAAGGCTCCCACACCCCAAACCGGGAGAGGCTCCCATCATCCCCCCAAACCGGGCAGAGGCTCCCATCATCCCCCCCAAACCGGGCAGAGGCTCCCATCATCCCCCCCAAACCGGGGAGAGGCTCCCATCATCCCCCCAAACCGGGGAGAGGTCCCATCATCCCCCAAACCGGGCAGAGGCTCACATCCCCCCAAACCGGGAGAGGCTCCATCATCCCCCCCAAACGGGAGAGGTCACATCCCCCCAAACCGGGAGAGGCTACACATCCCCCCAAGGAGAGGTCCACATCCCCCCAAAACCGGGCAGAGGTCACATCCCCCCAAAAGGGAAAGGCTCAAATCCCCCCAAAAGGGAAAGGTTCAAATCCCCCCAAAAGGGGAAAAGTTCAAATCCCCCAAAAAGGGGAAAGGTTCAAATCCCCCCAAAAGGGGAAAGTTCAAATCCCCCCAAAAAGGGGAAAGGTTCAAATCCCCCAAAGGGAAAGTCAATCCCCCAAAAGGGGAAAGGTTCAAATCCCCCCAAAAAGGGAAAGCTCAAATCCCCCCAAAAGGGAAAGCTCAAATCCCCCCGAAAAGGGGAAAGGTTCAAATCCCCCCAAAAGGGGAAAGCTCAAATCCCCCCGAAAAGGGAAAGGTTCAAACCCCCCCAAAACCCCAAATCCCCCCAAATCAGGTGCACGACAACTTCAGCCAAAGGTAAAAATCCCCCCCAAAAAAAGGGCAAACCCCCCAAAAGGACAAAACCCCAAATTCCCCCCCCCAATTCCTATAAATTCCCTGTAATTTCCTAAAATATCCTATAAATTCCTATAAATTCCTATAAATTCCCTATAAAAATTCCAAAAAAATCCTCTAAATTCCCTATAAAAATATCTTAAAAAATCCTATAAAATTCCTTTAAATTCCTTACAAAAATTCCTATAATTTCCTATCATTTCCCCTAAAGTTTCTCATTTATATTCCCCTATAATTTCCCCCTATATAAATGTAATTAATGTAAATATTCCTCTGGATTTCATCCATTTCCCACCAATAAATTCGATTTCTTACCTGGCCGGCTGGGGATTGTCCAGAGCCAAGGAAATGATCGGGATGGGGGGAAAAGCAAAAAAATTAAAATTAAATTTAAAATATAAATAAATAAAATTGATTCTATATTGTATATTGCATATATATGATTATATATC
Organism: Sitta carolinensis; assembly: GCA_032173965.1. Lineage (NCBI taxonomy): Eukaryota > Metazoa > Chordata > Aves > Passeriformes > Sittidae > Sitta > Sitta carolinensis. Next base: position 577,635 of record CM063307.1, read on the forward strand.
GAAATAATTATTTTTTATAATTTATATGCATGCAATGCGCATGTTATTTCTTATTTAATTATTATTTCATTCTCATTAATGATTCGATTATCGATTATCGACTATTGAGAATCGATCATTTCTTATTTTTCCATTTTATTATATATTTTTAATTCTTATTCGTTATTTCATTCCGGTTCATTATTTCATTTTTATTTCTTATTTCTCATTTTCCCAGGTGACCTCAGAGCCGCGATCTCCTTTTCTTCCACGGACCCCACCGAGAACAATTGAAAAATTTAAAAATTCCATATTTTTTATTCTCTAAACAGAGAAATTTAATAAAAACCCCAACCCTGGACCCACTTTCCTTTTTATTTTTTTACTTTTTTCCCGAAATTTGTCACCAAAATTTTGTCCTCGAGGCGGCGCTGCCCGGCCGGGATGAAAGGTTTTAATTATTTTATTTTTATTCCCAAGGGAAAGGAGAGAAACGCAAAAAAAAAGTTGAAGTTTCTGCCTAAAGGAAAGGAGAAATAAAGTAAAAATAAAATCAGATTTTTTAAAAAGGGGGAAATAAAGTAGTGAAGTAAAGGACAAGACAATAGAGGAAAATGAAAGAGAGTAAAATAAAATAAAATATAATAAAAAATTAAAATAAATATAAAATAAAAATAAAAATAAAATAAAAAAGAAAATAAAATAAAAATAAAATAAATATAAAAATAAAATAAAATAAAATAAAATAAAATAAAAAATAAAATAAAAATAAAAAATAAAATAAAAATAAATATAAAAAATAAAATAAAATAAATATAAAAATAAAGAAATAAATAAATTAAAATAAAATAAAATAAATAAAATAAAATAAAATAAAATAAAATAAAATAAAATAAAATAAAATAAAATAAAATAAAATAAATAAAATAATAAAAAAAATAAAAATAAAATAAAAAATAATCGGGAACCTTCTGGTCTCGAGGGGTTCCGGTGGTTCCTGGGGGGTCCCGGGGGGGTCCCGGTGGTCCCGGATGGTTCCTGGGGGTCCCTGGGGATCCCGATGGTTCCCGGGGGTCCCTGGGGGGGTCCCGATGGTTCCCGGTGGTCTCGGGGGCTCCCGATGGTTCCCGGGGGTCCCTGGGGGGTCCCGGGTTCCCGGGATATGCCGGGGGGGTCCCGATGGTTCCCGGATAGTTTCTGGGGGGTCCCGATGGTTCCCGGGGGTCCCTGGGGGGTCCCGTGGTTCCTGGGGGTCTCGGGGATCCCGATGGTTCCCGGGGGTTCCCTGGGGGGTCCTGATGGTTCCGGGTCCCGGGGGGTCCCGATGGTTCCCGGGGGTCCCGGGGTCCGATGGTTCCCGGGGGTTCCTGGGGGGTCCCGATGGTTCCCGGGGTCCGGGGGGTCCCGATGGTTCCCGGGGGTCCTGGGGTCCGAGTTCCGGGGTCCGGGGGTCCCGATGGTTCCGGGGTCCGATGGTTCCGGGGTCCCGATGGTCCCGGATGGTTCCTGGGGTTCGGGGGATCCCGATGGTTCCGGGGGTCCTGGGGGATCCCGATGGTTCCGGGGTCCCTGGTTCCGGGGTGGGGTCCCGATGGTTCCGGGGGTCCCGGGGATCCGACGTTCCCGGGGTCCGGGGATCCCGATGGTTCCCGGGCTGGGGTCCCGATGGTTCCCGGGGGTCTCGGGGGATCCCGATGGTTCCCGGGGGTCCCGGGGTCCCGATGGTTCCCGGGGCGGGGTCCCGATGGTTCCCGGGGGTTCCGGGGTCCCGATGGTTCCCGGGGGTCCTGGGGATCCCGATGGTTCCCGGGGGGGGATCCCGATGGTTCCGGGGGCGGGTCCCGATGGTTCTCCCGGGGGTCGGGGTCCCGATGGTTCCCGGGGGGTCCGGGCCGGGGGGAGGTCCCGGGGGAGGTCCGGATCTTCCCGGGGGATCCCGATGGTTCCGGGGTCGTGGTTCGATGGTTTCTGGGGGGTCTCGGGGTCCCGGTGCCGTCGAGCCGGCCGGGGGGGGGAGGGGCGGACCCTCGCCGAATCGCGCGTGGGCAAAGGGCGGGGAGGGGGAGGGGCGTGGGGAGGGCCGGGAACGGAATTCCCGGCTGGAAAAACTCCGGCTGAGCTGCGCCCAACCCGGCTGGCCCGGCTTTCACCGCAAAGTCCCTTCATTTCATTTCATTTCATTTCATTTCATTTCATTTCATTTCATTTCATTTCATTTCATTTTTTTTATTTTATTATTTTATTTTATCTACACCCCCCGGAGCCCCTCCCTGCGGGGCCCGGCTTTAACCGCAAATTCCCTTTTTTTGGTAATTAATTTAATATAAAACTGTCCCTGCTCGGCCCGAGGGGACAAACCGGGACAGACCGGGATTGAGGGGACAGACCGGGATTGAGGGGACAGACCGGGACAAACCGGGACAAACCGGGACAGACCGGGATTGAGGGGACAGACCGGGACAAACCGGGACAAACCGGGACAGACCGGGATTGAGGGGAGAACCGGGATTGAGGGGAGAACCGGGACAGACCGGGATTGAGGGGACAGACCGGGACAGACCGGGATTGAGGGAACCGAGAGAATAAACAGGGACAAACCGGGACAAACCGGGACCGAGGAGAGAAACCCGGACCGAGGGGACAGACCGGGACAAACAGGGACCAACCGGGATTGAGGGGAGAACCGGGACAGACCGGGACCCCGGGGCAAACCGGGATTGAGAGGACCGAGAGAATAAACCGGGACAAACCGGGCCAAACCGAGACCCCCGGGACCGAGGAGAGAAACCGGGATTGAGGGGACAAACCGGGACAGACCGGGATTGAGGGGACAAACCGGGAGCGAGGAGACCGAGAGAATAAACCGAGACCGAGGAGACAAACCGGGACAAATCGGGACCGAGGGGATAAACCCCGGGCCAAACCGGGCCAAACCGGGGCCCCCGGGACCGAGGAGAGAAACCGGGATTGAGGGGACAAACTGGGAGCGAGGGGACCGAGAGAATCAACCGCGCTCGAGGGGACAAACCGGGATTAAGGGACAAACCGGGACCGAGGGGACAGACCAGGACAGACCGGGACAAACCGGGACAAACCGGGACAAACCGGGATTAAGGGACAAACCGGGCCCGACAGGACAAACCGAGACAAACGGGACCGAGGGGACAGACCGGGACAGACCGGGCCCGACAGGACAAACCGGGACAGACCGGGACAAACTGGGACAAACCGGGACCAACCGGGCCCGAGGGGACAAACCGGGACAAACCGGGCTCGACAGGACAAACCGGGACAAACCGGGACAATCCGGGACCGAGGGGACAAACCGGGACAAACCGGACCCGAGGGGACAAACCGGGACAAACCGGGACCGAGGGGACAAACCGGGACAAACCGGGACAATCCGGGACCGAGGGGACAAACCGGGACAAACCGGGACCGAGGGGACAAACCGGGACAAACCGGGACAAACCGGGCCCGTCCCGCCGCGCTCCCGCTCCCGGCGTTCGCTCCCGTCCCGTTCCCGGGAGCCGGCGGGGAACTGGGGAAAGGAAAGGAGAGAAAACCAGGAAAAATCCGGGATTGAAATTTCGGGGAATCGGGGAAAGGGAAAGGAGAGAAAACCAGGAAAAATCCGGGATTGAAATTTCGGGGAATCGGGGAAAGGGAAAGGAGAGAAAACCAGGAAAAATCCGGGATTGAAATTTCGGGGAATCGGGGAAAGGGAAAGGAGAGAAAACCAGGAAAAATCCGGGATTGAAATTTCGGGGAATCGGGGGAGAGAAAAACCAGGAAAAATCCGGGATTGAAATTTCGGGGAATCGGGGAGAGAAAACCAGGAAAAAATCCGGGATTGAAACTTCAGCCTATCTGAAAACTTTTTCCCCCTTTCCTTTTACAACCGTTTTTAAAAATTTTAAATTAAAAAAAAATTAAATTTAACTTACCGAAAATCGACCTGCTGCAAAAACGCAAAGTTAAAAAACCCGGGAGTTCCGGGCATGGAAAAGCGCAGGGAAAAAAACCCAAAAAAACCCGAGCCGGCAGAAAAATTCCCTCCTGAGAGCTCGGAAAAAATTCCCTCCCTCTCCAAACCCGTCCGGCAGCGATTTCATTTTACGAGCGCAATTCCCGGCTCGGCTCTCCCGGGTTTAGCCCGGGTTTAACCCCGACTTTGCCGCAGACCTGGCCCGGGGCCTCGCTCCCTTTCCAGCCGCGATTTTCCCTTTTTACCTTTTTTTTTTCGTTTTTTTTCGGCCGCGCCAGAGCCGCTCCTCCGGCGCCGAGCGCGTTCGTCCCGAGTTTTTCCCGCTATCCCGACAATCCCGATTGTCCTGGCAGGAAAATCCCGGCCTGGAGCGGCGGCTCGGCTCTTTTTTAATCTTTTTTCCTTTCTTTTTTTATCTTTTCTCCCTCTTTTTAAATCTTTTTCCCTCTTTTAAAATCTTTTCCCCCCCTTTTTAAATCTTTTTTCCCTCTTTTTAAATCTTCTTTCCCCTCTTTTTAAATATTTTTCCCTATATTTAAATATTTTTCCCTCTTTTTTAAATCTTTCCCCCTCTTTTAAAATCTTTTTCCTATTGTTTAAATCTTTTCCCCCTCTTTTAAAACCTTTTCCCCCTCTTTTAAAACCTTTTCCCTCCTTCTTAAATCTTTTTTTTTTCCTCTTTTAAAACCTTTTCCCCTCTTTTAAAATCTTTTTCCCTCTCTTTTTAAATCTTTTCCCCCTCTTTTAAAATCTTTTCCCCCCTTTTTAAATCTTTTCCCCTCTTTTTAAATCTTTTTTCCAATTTTTAAAATCTTTTTCCCTCTTTTTTTCTTCTTTTTTTCCCTCCTTCTCCATACTTCTTCCCGCTTCTTTTTCCTCTTTTTTTTGTTCTTTTTTTTCCTCTCTTTTATTCCGCTTTTTCCCTCTCTTTTTTCCCCTCCTTTTTCATATTTGCCCGCGTTTTTCCTCTTCTTTCGCCTCTTTTTATTCCCTTTTCCTCTTTTATTCCGCTTTTCTCTTTCATTTTCCTCTTTTTTTTATTTTCCCTCTTTCATTCCGCTGTTTCAGCTTTTCCTCTTTTTCCCTCTTTTTTCCTCTTTTCCTCGCTCTCTTTTTCCGGTTTTTTTCCCTTTGTTCTTTTTTCTCCTCTTTTTTCCTTCTTTTCTTTCCTCCTATTTTCTCCTCTTTTTTTCCTCTTTGTTCTTCTTTTTCTCCTCTTTTTTCTTTCCTTTTTTTCTCCTCTTTTTTTCCTTTTTATTTCCCTCTTTGTTCTTCTTTTTTCCTCTTTTTCTCTTTTCTCCTCTTTTTTTCCTCTTTTTCTTTTTTTCCTCCTCTTTGTTTTCCTCTTTTTCTCCTCTTTTTCCTCTTTTTTCTTCTTTTTTCTCCTCTTTATTTTCCTCTTTTTCTCCTCTTTTTTCTTTTCTCCTCTTTTTTCCTCTTTTCTCCTCTTTCTCCTTTTTTTCTTCTTTTCTCCTCTTTATTTTCCCCTCTTTTTCTCCTCTTTGTTTTTCTTTTCCTCCTCTTTTTTTCCTCTTTTTCTCCTCTTTTTCTCCTCTTTTTTCCCTCTTTTTCTCCTCTTTTTGCCCCCTTTGTTCTTTTTTCTCCTCTTTTCTCCTCTTTTTTTCCTCTTTTTCTCCTCTTTTTTTCCTCTTTTCCCCCTCTTTTCCCCCCTTGTTCTTCTTTTTCCCCTCCTTTTCCTCTTTTTCTCCTCCTTTTCCCCTCTTTTCCTCCTCCTTTTCCCCTCTTTTCCTCCTCCTTTTCCCCTCTTTTTCTCCTCTTTTTCCCTCTTTTTCTCCTCTTTTCCCTCCCGTGCACTTCAACCCTCCCAAACTCCAGATCCCAACGAGCACAACCCAAAAAAAAAACCCCAAAAAAAACCCCAAAAACCCCCCCAAACCCCCTTCTCCAGCTCCGCGAAGAAGCAAAGGCCATTCCGAAGGAAAAATCAGAATTCCCGAGTTGCAATTCCCGCTGCCTGCGGGCCGGGCGCTGCGTTCGGGATCTTTGGGGCCTTTTTGGGGCTTTCGGCGCTTTTGAAGGGCTCTGCCCACCCCCGGAGCCCCTGCCCCTCGGATATTATTTTTACAAATGTGCCGCGGGGTTTTTTTTTGTTGTTGTTGGTTTTTTTTTTTCCTCCCCTTTTCCAGCAGGAGGAGGGATTTGTGCGGAGGAATTCGGCGGGAGGATATAGGGGAGGGTTTGGGGTTTTTTGTTGTTTTTTTTTTTTATTTTTTTAACGTTTTTTTCTTTTTTTTTTGGATTTATAGACGTCTGACCTTGAGTGTGGCAGGTCACGGTCTCGGGTTTGAAACCTGAGGAGCGATGGCAGGGAGGGGGGAAAGGAAAAATAAAATAAAATAAAGTAAAATAAAATAAAATAAAATAAAATAAAATAAAATAAAATAAAATAAAATAAAATAAAATAAAATAAAATAAAATAAAATGAAATAAAAATTTTAAAAAATTTAAAATAAATAAAATAAAGTAAACGAAATAAAATAAAGTAAAGTAGAATAAAATAAAATAAAATAAAACAAAATAAAACAAAATAAAATAAAATAAAACAAAGTAAAATAAAGTAAAATAAAATAAAATAAAATAAAGCAAAGTAAAGTAAAGTAAAGTTAAAGTAAAATAAAATAAAATAAACCAAAACAAAATAAAATAAAATAAAAATAAAAAATAAAATAAAATAAAATAAAAATAAAATAAAGTAAAGTAAAGTAAAATAAAGTAAAATAAAATAAAATAAAATAAAAAAAATAAAACAAAATAAAATAAAATAAAATAAAATAAAGTAAAATAAAATAATAAATAAAATAAAATAAAATAAAATAAAATATAAAATAAAATAAAATAAAATAAAATAATAAAATAAAATAAAATAAAATAAAATAAAATAAAATAAAATAAAATAAAAATAAAAATAAACCCTGTGGAAGGAGAAAAGACAAGTTTGGGTGAGAATTATTACCTGGAGAGAGGAGGGGCGGGGGGGGGAATTGGGAATTTTGGTTATTTATGGCTCTGGGAGGCCCCGGCGCCGGGAATTCTGTGCAAAGGACGGGGAAATAAAATAAAATAAATAAATTAAAAAAATAAAAGGAAAATCCCAACCCTGGGGAGGAGGAGGGAGGGCAGCGGGGAGAGCGCCCAGGGAAGGGGAGAGAGGAGGAGGCTCCCGAAAAATGATGAGAATAAAAATAATCAAAATAATCAAAATATTAAAAATATTTAAAAATAATCAAAATATTAAAAATTTAAAATATAAAATAATCAAAATATAAAAATTAAAATATTTAAAATATTTAAAATAATAAAATATTTAAATAATAAATTAAAATCATAAAACTAAGAAAAATATTTTAAATATTAAAATAAATAAAAATATTAAAAATAATAAAAATAATAAAAATAAATAAAAAATAATTAATACAAATATAAAAAAGCAGAGTGGAATAAAACAGAGAATGGAAGGTCCAGGACGGCTCCAAAAAATCTTTGGGAATCAGCGGCGGCTCCGTGCCTCAGTTTCCCCCTGGAGGGTGGAAAAGTGGGGGAAATTGGGAAAAATTGGGAAAAATTGGGGGAATTTCGCAGGGTTTGGCTCGGACAGAGCGGCAACCCCGGCCAGGAAAAAATGGAAAAAATATGGGAGAAGGGATGGGGAAAATAGGGGAAAAGGGATGGGGGAAAATATGGGAAAAGGGATGGGGAAAACATGGGAAAAGGGATGGGGAAATATGGGAAAAGGGATGGGGGAAATATGGGAAAAGGGATGGGGAAATAGGGGAAAGGGATGGGGAAAATATGGGAAAAGGGATGGGGGAAATAGGGGAAAGGGATGGGGAAAATATGGGAAAAGGATGGGGGAAATATGGGAAAAGGGATGGGGGAGATATGGAAAAGGGATGGGGCAAAATACGGGAAAGGGATGGGGAAATAGGGGAAAGGGATGGGGGAAATATGGGAAAAGGGATGGGGGAAAATATGGGAAAGGGATGGGGGAAATATGGGAAAAGGGATGGGGAAATATGGGAAAGGGATGGAGAAACATGGAAAAAGGGATGGGGAAAGAGGGGAAAAAAGATGAGGAAAATGTGGGGAAGGGGATGGGAAAAATAGGGGGAAAGGGATGGGGAAAATATGGATAAAGGGATGAGGAAAATATGGGAAAGGGGAAGGGAAAACCTGGCTAAAGGGATGGGCAGGGTCGGGCTGGGAGGCGAGCGGCGCTAGAGGGAGCCCGGGCCCGGTAATTAACCGGCACTAATTAACGGGGCGCGGGCGGACGCGGGAATTCCCCGAAAATTCGGGAATTAAAAGGGGGCGGGGATGGCGAACACCCGGATGAGGGGGGGGAGATCCCAAAATATCCCGAAATATCCCGAAATATCCCGAAATATCCCGAAATGTCCCGAAATATCCTGAAATATCCCGAAATATCCAGAAATATCCCCGAAATATCCGAAATATTCCCAAATATCCCGAAATATCCCGAAATATCCCGAAATATTCCCAAATATCCCGAAATATCCCGAAATATCCCGAAATATCCCGAAATATCCCGAAATATCCGAAATATTCCCGAAATACCCCGAAATATCCCGAAATATCCCGAAATATCCCTGAAATATCCCGAAATATCCCGAAATATCCCCGAAATATCCCCGAAATGTCCCGAAATGTCCCGAAATATCCCTGAAATATCCCGAAATATCCCTGAAATATCCCGAAATATACCCGAAATATCCCGAAATATCCCGAAATATTCCCGAAATATCCCGAAATATCCCGAAATATCCCGAAATATCCCGAAATGTCCCGAAATATCCCGAAATATCCCTGAAATAGGAATTTCCTGATCTTCCAGGAGAGGAAATTCCAGCCCCAAAAAGGATTTAAGGGATTTGGGATGGGAATTCCGGCCCCAAAGGATTTCAGGGATTTGGGATGGGAATTCCAGCCCTAAATTGGAGATTTAAGGGATTTTGGGATGGGAATTCCGTCCCCAAAGCGGGTTTTAGGGGATTTGGGGATGGGGATTTCCCGATCTTCCAGGAGAGGAAATTCCAGCCCTAAAGTATTTCAGGGATTTGGGATGGGAACTCCATCCCCAAAGGAGGATTTAAAGGATTTGGGATGGGAATTCCGGCCCTAAAAGATTTAAGGGATTTTCGGATGGGAATTCCATCCCCAAAGTGAGGATTTCCGGGATTTTGGGATGGGAATTCCGTCCCCAAAGCTGATTTTAGGGATTTTGGGATGGGAATTCCATCCCCGAAGGAGGATTTACGGGATTTGGGATGGGAATTCCGGCCCCGAAGCGGATTTGGGGGATTTGGGATGGAATTCCATCCAAAGTGGGGATTCCGGGATTTTGGGATGGGAATTCCGTCCCAAGCGGATTTTAGGGGATTGGTGGGAATTCCGTCCCCAAAGCGGATTTAGGGTTTGGGATGGGAATTCATCCCGAAGCGGATTTTAGGGGATTTGGGATGGGAATTCCATCCCGAAGCGGATTTTAGGGATTTTGGGATGGGAATTTCCTGATCCTCCAGGAGAGGGCAACCCCCGGCCGGAATTTTCTGCTGCTCCTTTCCCTGGCAAAAGCTCAAAATTCTGGGAGATTTTCACGGGCAAGGAGAGAGAAGATCTGGGAAATAAAGAAAGTGGTTTAATTTATTTTCCAGGTATTCGGGGAGACGAATAAAAAAGTTAATTTATTTTCCAGGTATTTTTTTTTTTTTTTTTATGGGGGGAGAAATCTGGGAAATAAATGAAAGTTTTTTGATTTCTTTTCCAGATATTCGCCGAGAGAAGAGCTGGGAAATGAATTTTAAAAAATAATTTATTTTCCAGGTGGAAGTAAATTAAAAATACATTTTTATTTTAAAGG
>CM063307.1:1792500-2101427 GCA_032173965.1 Sitta carolinensis
CCCCTGGCGCAGGACAAGGGCTAAGAGACCCCCCGGCCCCCGAGCCCGCAGCCAACTCCTGTCCCGGGGACCGCGGCTCCCCCGGGGCCACCGCGGCCGGCACCGAGCCCTGGGGCCACCAGGAGCTCAGGTGAGGTCACCTGTGCCCTGCTCCACGTGCCCACGGGAATTCCAGCGGATCCTGCCCGGAGCGGGGGGACCCCCGAGGCACCAGAGACCCCCCCCAGATCCTCGGGGAAGGACGTGGTGGCACCTGGAGGTGTCCAAGGGGGTGACCCTGGATGTGACATTGCTGGAGAAGGGATGTGGTGGCACCTGGAAGTGCCTGTGGACTTCTGCAGAAGGACGTGGTGGCACCTGGAGGTGTCCAAGGGGGTGACCCTGGATGTGGCACTGCTGGAGGAGGGACCTGATGGCACCTGGCAGCATCCAGGGATGTGACCCTGGATGTGACATTGCTGCAGAAGGGATGTGGTGGCACCTGGCAGTGTTCAAGGATTTGACCCTGGATGTGACATTGCTGGACAAGGACATGGTGGCACCTGGCAGTGTCAGGATGTGTCTTTGGATATGACCTGGATATGACCCTGGATATCTCTGCTGGGAAGGATGTGGTGGCACCTGGCAGCATCCAGGATGTGACCTGATATGACTGGTATGACCTGGATATTCTCTGCTGGAGGAAGGACACGGTGGCACCTGGCAGTGCCTGTGGACTTCTGCAGAAGGACATGGTGGCACCTGGTGTTGTCCTAGGATGTGACCCTGGATGTGACCTGGATATGACCCTGGATACGACCCTGGATATTCTCTGCTGGACAAAGGACGTGGTGGCACCTGCCAGTGCCTGTGGACTTCTGCAGAAGGACATGGTGGCACCTGGCAGTGTCCCAGGGTGTGACCCTGGATGTGACATTGCTGGAGAAGGTGTGGTGGCACCTGGTGGTGTCCCAGGATGTGGATGGATGGACCTGGATATGACCCTGGATATTCTCTGCTGGAGAATGACCTGGTGGCACCTGGCAGTGCCTGTGGACTTCTGCAGAAGGGACCTGGTGGCACCTGTTGGTGTCCCAAGAGCCAGCACCAGGTGTGGCACCGCTGGGGGAGGCCGTGGTGGCCGTGCCCAGGTGGGGACATCCGCAGGAATTCCCAAGCCGAGCTTTCCCTGCTTTCCCCACCGGGCTTTGCTCCGGCTGGAGCCGATCCCACCTGGAAGGACACGACAGGTGAGGATGGATGGAGGTGGCACCGCCCGGCAGGACAGTGACACCTGTGAGGGCAGTGTCACTGTGTCACCTGTGAGAACAGTGTCACCTGTGAGGACAGTGTCACTGTGTCACCTGTGAGGGCAGTGTCACCTGTGAGGACGTGTCACTGTGACCCTGTGAGGACAGTGTCACTATGCAGCTGTGAGCACTGTCACCTGTGAGGACACTGTCACCTGTGTCACCTGTGAGGGCAGTGTCACCTGTACCACCCAGGAGGACATGTCACCTGTGCCAGCTGTGAGGACACTGTCACCTGTGTCACCTGTGAGGGCAGTGTCACCTGTACCACCCAGGAGGACAGTGTCACCTGTGCCAGCTGTCAGGACACTGTCACCTGTGTCACCTGTGAGGACAGTGTCACCTGTACCACCCAGGAGGACAGTGTCACCTGTGCCAGCTGTGAGGACACTGTCACCTGTGTCACCTGTGAGGGACAGTGTCACCTGTACCACCCAGGAGGACAGTGTCACCTGTGCCAGTTGTGAGGACACTGTCACAGTTCCAGCTGTGAGGACAGTGTCACCTGTGTCACCTGTGCCAGCTGTGAGGACACTGTCACTGTGCCAGCTGCCGGAGGGGCGGGGCTGTCCCTCCCACCTGGAATTCCCATTCCTGCTCCGTGCCGCCCCTTTTCCCTCCCGGAAGTCCCGAAGGAGTCTCAGCTGGACGAGGGGCGGAGCTGGGATTGTCCAAGGTCACAGGAGCGTCTGGAGCTGGGAGAGGATCCGGGAGATGAGGATGGGTGTGGGGAGCAGAACCCCAAATCCCAAATCCCAAATCCAGCTTCTGCGTTTGCCCGCCCACCACAAATCCTTCCACAAAAGCACTTGGAAACTGCTCCTGGGAAAAGGGATCTCCAAGGAATGGGACAGCAACCACAGCTCCGAGTGAGAACTTCCATCATTCTCCACCTTCCAGCCTTGGCTCCATCTTCAGACTGGAATATCCACCGGGAATCGGCATCCTTGGAGCTGGGATGGATGGTGATGGATGGATGGATGGATGGATGATGATGGATGGATGATGGATGGAATGGATGGATGGGATGGATGGTGATGGATGGATGGATGGATGGATGGATGGATGGATGATGGATGGGTGGATGGATGATGGGAGATGGATGGATGGATGGATGGATGGGATGGATGATGGATGGATGGATGGATGGATGGATGGATGGATGGATGGATGGATGGATGATGGATATGGATGGATGGATGGATGGATGATGGATGGATGGATGGATGATGGATGATGGATGGATGATGGATGGATATGGGATGTTGATGGATGGAGATGGATGGATGGATGATGGATGGTATGGATGGATGGATGGATGGATGGATGGAGGATGAGATGATGGATGGATGTGGATGGATGGATGGATGGATGGATGATGGATGGATGGATGGATGGATGGATGGTGATGGATGGATGGATTGATGGATGGATGGATATGGATGGATGGATGGATGGATGGATGGATGGATGGATGGATGATGGATGGATGGATGGAATGGGATGGATGGATGGATGGATGGATGTATGGATGGATGGATGGATGGATGGATGGATGGATGGATGGATGGATGGTGGGATGATGGATGGATGGGATGGTGATGGATGGATGGATGATGGGATGGTGATGGATGGATGATGGATTGATGGATGGAGATGGATGGATGGATGTGGATGGATTGGGGATGATGGATGGGATGGATGGAGATGGATGGATGGATGGATGGATGGTGATGGATGGATCCATGGATGGATGGATGGATGATCGATGGATGGATTGAATCCATGGATGGGATGGATGAATCCATGGATGGACAGACAGACAGATGCGGAGATCCCCAACACCCACTGCCCTCCCTCCCTCATCCCTGGGTAAATCCGGAGCTCCTGGGAATGCTCCACTGGTGGGAACTCCCTGGGGAGACCCCAAACTGGAATTCCGGGGCCTTGGTGCTGCCCACCCCCCTGCTTTGCACTATTCCCATTATCAGCACTGGGGGCTGCGCTGCTCCCGCTGAAATTTCCTGGTTTTATTATTCTTATTTTATTTTATTTTATTGTTTTCCCTTAAATTCGCACCGCGAGGGTTGTCTAAAAACAAAACAAAAACAAAAAAAAGAGAGGAAAATAAGGAAAAAAAAAAAAAAAAAAAAAACCCTTTCAGCTCCCAGCCTGGAGCTCAGAAATAGAAATATATATTAAATATATAATGGGATTTATCTCTCGAGAGGTTTTAAGCAGCTTAGGAAGCTGTTGGGGATTCCCCGTCCCCAAAACCCGCTCCGGCACAATTCCCTTCTTGCACTTTGAAATTCCTTTGGGTTTTTTCCTTTTCTCCCTCCCAAACCCGAGCTGGGTCATTGCCCTTCCCTCAGCACCCCCGGAGGTGCCGCCCAAAATCCCAAATCTCAAAATCCCCAAATCCCCTGGCACGGGGAACCCCGGGGTTTATTTTATTTTATTTTATTTTATTTTATTTTATTTTATTTTATTTTATTTTATTTTATTTTATTTTATTTTATTTTATTTTATTTTTCGCTTTTTGTCGCAAATCCTAAATCCCTGCAGTGCTCTGGGATCCCAAATTCCTGCAGTGCTCTGGGATCCCAAACCCCAAATTCCTGTGGTGTTCTGGGATCCCAAATCCCAGATCCCTGCAGTGCTCTGGGATCCCAAATCCCAAATCCCTGTGGTGTTCTGGGATCCCAAACCCCAAATCCCAAATCCCTGCAGTGCTCTGGGATCCCAAATCCCCATGGTGTTCCAGGATCCCAAATCCCTGTGCTGTTCCCGGATCCCAAATTCCTGCATTCCTGTCCGTGGCCTCCAGTCCCATTTGCAACCCCAAAGTTCTGCCCGAATTCCACAATTCTCCCCAAATCCAAGCCCGGGGAATGTAGAGGGTGGGAATGCTGGGAATCCAGGGAATGCTGTCTGGGATCCATCCCTCTCGCAGGGAATTGATCCCCAGGACCCCCCGGATCCATTCTGGGATCGCTCCCAGTTTGGGGTCGGTGCCCAAATCCCGGGACAAGCCCGGGACGCCACGGGGTCAGGGAGGGGCACTCGGGAGATTCCAGAGGCTGGGAATGCCGGGATCGGCTCCAGGCTGTGGGCAGGAGGGAAATCCGGGAATTTGGGGTTTTTAGGGAATTTCCAGAGCTGGATCCCTCTGGCTCTCCGGGAATTCCCAGAGCTGGACCCCTCCTGCTCTGTGGGAATTCCCAGAACCTGGATCCCTCTGGCTCTGTGGGAATTCCCAGAGCCGGATCCCTTTGGCTCTTTGGGAATTCCCAGACCTGGATCCCTCCGACTCTCTGGGAATTCCCAGAGCTGGATCCCTTTGGCTCTTTGGGAATTCCCAGACCTGGATCCCTCCGACTCTCTGCGAATTCCCAAAGCCGGATCCAGTGCTGGATCCCTGTGGCTCTTTGGGAATTCCCAGAACCTGGATCCCTCTGTCTCTCTGGGAATTCCCAGAACCTGGATCCCTCTGGCTCTTTGGGAATTCCCGGTCTGGATCCATTGTTGGATCCCTGTGGCTCTTTGGGAATTCCCGGACCTGGATCCCTCTGACTCTCTGGGAATTCCCAGAACCTGGATCCCTCCGACTCTCTGCGAATTCCCAGAACCTGGATCCCTCCGACTCTCTGGGAATTCCCAGAACCTGGATCCCTCCGACTCTCTGGGAATTCCCAGAACCTGGATCCCTGTGGCTCTTTGGGAATTCCCAGAACCCTGCTCCCTCTGCTCTCCGGGCTCACGCAGGGATCACAGCCACAAAGCACTTACCCCTCTCCCTGTGTCCAACCTTCCGAAGGCTCCCGAATCACGGGAATTGTCACCTTCGGCAGGGCCGGGAGGGGGAGCTGGGAATCTCCAGGTGAATCCCTGTGGAAAAAAAAAAAAAAAAAAAAAAAAATCCAAAAAAAAGGAAAAGCTAAAGATGATCCGAGTTTCAGTTGCACTGGGGTACGATTCTTTACCCGTCTTGATGCTCTCATTTAGGATCGTTGCATGTGTCCTTTTATTTTTTTTTTTTTTTTCCCCTTTTTTTTTTTTTTTTTTTTTTTTTTAAATGATTCGTTTTTAGGGTTGTCGTGTTTTTTTTTTTTTTTTTAATATTAAATGAAAGAGAAAAATGTGTATATTTTTGGCAATTTAAGGTAATGTAGCTAAGATATATTTTTTTCACGCTGCTTGATTGGTCTTTATTATAATAAATAATATTAATATTAATGGCGAGGAGGTTTTTAATGGGTGTAAGTGTGTGGGGGGAATTTAAATGGGAATGGGAATTCCCTGCCAGGTGCAGAATCCCAAGGCAGGGATGGTCCCAGGGTGCAGGAGGTGGGAATTAGTGGGAAAAGGAGGGTTTTTCCCAAATAAAACCCCAATAATGGCGCCCATTAAATCCCAAACCCTCCTGCTGTGCTTGGGAGCAGCTCCTGAATCCTCCTCTTTTCCAAGGATTTATTCCTTGGAAGCCCCAAATCCATGGGGTCGGGCTGCCCCTGTTTTGGGGGCGCTTTCTTACCCAAAATTGGGCACTGGGAATGAGACTGGGAATGGGATTGGGGATTGGGGATTGGGACTGGGAATGGGACTGGGAATGGGAATGGGGATTGGGACTGGGAATGGAAATGGGAATGGGACTGGGAATAGGAATGGGGATTGGGGATTGGGGATTGGGACTGGGAATGGGAATGGGACTGGGGATTGGGAATTGGAAATGGAAATGGGAATGGGACTGGGGATTGGGGATTGGGACTGGGAATGGGGACTGGGACTGGGAATGGGAATGGGGCTGGGAATGGGGATTGGGGATTGGGACTGGGAATGGGAATGGAAATGGGAATGGGACTGGGAATGGGGACTGGGACTGAGACTGGGAACAGGGAATGGGATCGAGCACTGGGAACCGGGAATGGCACTGGGAACCAGGACTGGCACTGGGAACCGGGACTGGCACTGGGAACAGGGACCGGCACTGGGAACAGGGACCGGCACTGGGAACAGGGACCGGCACTGGGAAAGGACACTGGGGCGGGACCGGCACTGGGAACAGGGATTGGCACTGGGAACAGGGACCGGCTCTGGGAACAGGGACTGGCACTGGGAACAGGGACCGGCACTGGGAACAGGGACTGGCACTGGGAACAGGGATCGGCACTGGGAACAGGGACTGGCTCTGGGAACAGGGACGGCACTGGGAACAGGGACTGGCACTGGGAACAGGGACCGGCACTGGGAACAGGGACCGGCACTGGGAACAGGGAGGATGGGAACAGGGACCGGCACTGGGAACAGGGACTGGCACTGGGAACAGGGACCGGCACTGGAACAGGGCCCGGCACTGGGAAGCGGGACCGGCACTGGGAACAGGGACTGGCACTGGGAACAGGGACCGGCTCTGGGAACAGGGACTGGCATGGGAACAGGGACCGGCACTGGGAACAGGGACTGGCACTGGGAACAGGGACCGGCACTGGGAACAGGGACTGGCACTGGGAACAGGGACGGCACTGGGAACAGGGACTGGCACTGGGAACAGGGACCGGCACTGGGAACAGGGACCGGCACTGGGAAGCGGGACGGCACTGGGAACAGGGACCGGCACTGGGAACAGGGACTGGCACTGGGAACAGGGACCGGCACTGGGAACAGGGACCGGCACTGGGAAGCGGGACCGGCACTGGGAACAGGGACTGGCACTGGGAACAGGGACTGGCACTGGGAAGCGGGACCGGCACTGGGAACAGGGACTGGCACTGGGAAGCGGGACCGGCACTGGGAACAGGGATTGGCACTGGGAAGCGGGACCGGCACTGGGAAGCGGGACCGGCACTGGGAACAGGGACTGGCACTGGGAAGCGGGACTGGCACTGGGAACAGGGACTGGCACTGGGAAGCGGGACCGGCACTGGGAACAGGGGCCGGCACTGGGAACAGGGACCGGCACTGGGAACTGGGACTGGCACTGGGATCCAGAACCGAGATCGAGCACCGGGACCGGGACCAGCACTGGGAGCGGGTGGGTGACCGGAGCGGGTGACGGGGGAGGCAGCGGGAGCCGGAGCAGGAGCCGGGACCGGGACCGAGCCCGGAGCACGAGCCGGGACCGGAGCGGGAGCGGGAGCAGGGAGCGGGAGCGGGACCGAGCCGGGAGCGGGACCAAGCCCGGACCACGAGCCGGGACCGGAGCGGGACCAGGACCGGGACCGGGAGCGGGAATGAGCCCGGAACCACGAGCCGGGAGCGGGATCGACCCCGGGACCAGGAGCCGGGAGCTGGACCAAGCCCGGACCACGAGCCGGGAGCGGAGCGGGACCAGGACCAGGACCGGGAGCCGGAACCGGCACCGAGCCCGGGAGCCAGGAACGGAGCGGGACCGGGTCCACGAGCCGGGAGCGGCAATGAGCCCGGAACCACGAGCCGGGAGCGGGGCCGGGAGCGGAGCGGGACTGGAACCACGAGCCGGGAGCCGGGAGCGGGGCCGGGAGCCGGGAGCGGGGCCGAGCCCTGGAGCCGGGAGCGGAGCCGGGAGCCGGGAGCCGGGAGCGAGCCCCGGAACCACGATGCGGACCCGCGGCGGCGCCGAGCGCCGTGCCCCGGTTCGGTGCGCGGGGGAACCTCCCCGCTCCGAGCGCCGGCGCTCCCGCCGAGCCCGCCCGGCCCGGCTCTTCCGGGAGGAGGAGGAGGAGCCGCCCGGGAAGGTCACCGGGAGCGGCACCGGCACCGGGAACGGGAGAGACACCGGCACCGGGAAGGTCACGGCATCGGCACATGCCCCGGACGTACGGAGTACCGAGAGCGAACGCACCGGGAGCGGACCGACACCGGGAGCATGCTGCGGGCGCTGCTGCGGGCGGCCGGGGGCGGCCGCCGGTGCCGGGGCCCCGCGGGAGGGGCGGGGGTCCGGTGGCTGTGCTCCGCGACCCCCCCCCAGCCGGTGGCGGCAGCCACGGAGCCGTTCCCGGTGGAGCTGAAGGAGGGGAAGAGCTACGGTGGTGCTCCTGCGGGCACAGCAAGCGCCAGGTGGGGCCGGGGGGGCCGGGAGAACCGGGGGGTCCTGGGGGGTCCGGGAGAACCGGGGGAGTCCGGGAGAACCGGAGGGCCGGGAGAACCGGAGGGCCGGGAGAACCGGGGGATCCGGGGGTCTGGGGGGTCCAGGAGAACCGGGGAGTCCGGGAAAACCCGGCCCGGGAGAACCGGGGGATCCGGGGGGTCTGGGGGGTCCAGGAGAACCGGGGGAGTCCGGGAGAACCGGAGGGCCGGGAGAACCGGGGATCCGGGGGGTCTGGGGGGTCCAGGAGAACCGGAGGATCCGGAAAACGGGGGGCCGGAAAACGGGGGGCGGGAGAATCCGGGGGTCAGGGGAGTCCGGGAGAACCGGGGGATCTGGGGGCTCCGGGAGAACCGAGGGGATCCGAGAGAACCGGGGGGGTCCTGAAGAACCGGAGGGGTCCGGGAGAATCGGGAGGTCTGGGGGGTCCTGGGGGGCTGAGGGGTCCGGGAGAGCCGGGGGGGTCCGGGAAAACCGGGGGGCTCCGCGGGCTCCAGGGGCTCCGGGGGTCCGGGAGAATCAGGGAGTCTGGGGGGTCCGGGAGTTCCGGGGTTTCCGGGCTGGGGGCTCCGCGGGGGCTCCGGGGGTCTGGGAACCCCCGGGGGGGCCTGGAGGGGCTCGGGGGGCTCCGCCGCCCCCAGCCCGGGCTGTGCTCGGTGCCGGTGGGGCCGGGGCAGGAGCGGCCCCCCAGGAACCCCCCGGTCCTGGAGCCGGAGGGTTTGGGGAGGTTCGGGGAGGTTTTGGGGCGGTTTTGGGGGGGTTGGGGAGGTTTTGGGGCGGTTTTGGGGGGTTTTGGGGGCGGTTTTGGGGAGGTTTTGGGGCGGTTTTGGGGCGGTTTTGGGGGGGTTTGGGGAGGGTCGGGAGGTTTTGGGGCGGTTTTGGGGAGGTTCGGGGAGGTTTTGGGGCGGTTTTGGGGGGGTTTGTGGGGGGGTTTTCGGGGGGAGGTTTTGGGGCGGTTTTGGGGGGTTTGGGGAGGTTTTGGGGCGGTTTGTGGTGGGGGTTTGGGGGGGTGTTGGGGAGGCTTTGGGGGCGGTTTTGGGTGGGGGTTTGGGGAGGTTTGGGCGGTTTTGGGGGGGTTGGGGGGTTTGGGAGGTTTTGGGGGTGGGTTTTGGGGGGTTTTGGGGAGGTTTTTGGGGGGGGTTTGTTGGAGGTTTTGGGGCGGTTTGGGGGGGGGTTTTGGGGAGGTTTTGGGGCGGGGTTTTGGGGGTTTTGGGGGGTTTGGGAGGTTTTGGGGCGGTTTTGGGGGGTTTGGGAGGTTTTGGGGCGTTTTGGGGGGTTGGGGAGGTTTTGGGGCGGTTTTGGGGGGTTGGGGAGGTTTTGGGGCAGTTTTGGGGGGGGTTTGGTTTGGGGGGTTTTGGGCGTTTTGGGGGTTGGGGAGGTTTTGGGGCAGTTTTGGGGGGTTGGGGGGTTTTGGGAGGTTTTGGGGGTTGGGGGGTTTTGGGCGTTTTGGGGGGGTTGGGGAGGTTTTTGGGGCAGGTTTTGGGGGGGTTGGGTTGGGTTTTGGGGGAGGTTTTGGGCGTTTTGGGGGGTTGGGGAGGTTTTGGGGCGTTTTTGGGGGGGGGTTTGGGGAGGTTTTGGGGCGGTTTTGGGGGGTTGGGAGGTTTTGGGGCGGTTTTGGGGGGTTGGGGAGGTTTTGGGGGTTTTGGGGTGGGGGTTTTGGGGGGTTTTTGGGGGGTTGGGGAGGTTTTGGGGCGGTTTTGGGGGGTTGGGAGGTTTTGGCAGTTTGGGGTGGATTTGGGGAGTTGGGGGTGGTGGGGAGGTATGGGGGGATTTGGGGGGGTGGGATTGGGATGGGTATGGGGATGGGGGTTTGGGGGATTTGGGAGGGATTGGGAGTTATGGGGGTGGTGGGTGGATTGAAAGGGACGGGATGGGATTGTGGGATGGGATTAATGGGATGGGATGGAGATGGGATGGGTGGGATGGATGGGATAATGGGATGGGATTATGGATGGGATGGGATGGGATATGGGATGGGATGGGATAATGGGATGGGATAATGGGATTGGGATTAATGATGGGACTGGGATGGGATGGATAATTGGCGGGATGGGATAATGGGATTGGGATAATGGGGATTATGCATGGGATGGTATTGCTGGATGGGATAATGGGATGGGATAATGGGAGAATGGGTATGGGATGGATAATGGGACGGGATGGGATGGGATAATGGGATGGGATTGCTGGGATGGGATTGCTGGGATGGTATTGCTGGGATGGGATAATGGGATGGGATAACGGGACGGGACGGGTCGGAGGGCTCAGCCGGGCACCCCGACTCCCCCTGGAGCCGTGCCCGGTGCCCCGCAGCCCTTCTGTGACGGTTCGCACCGGACGGCGGCGCCGGGGCTCGCCCCGCTGCGCTTCAGCGCCGCCCGCGCCGGCCCCGCGCTGCTCTGCGGCTGCAAACGCACCCGCACCCCCCCGTACTGCGACGGCTCCCACAAAGGAGACCCCCCCCGGGCCTGAGCGGAGCCCCCCGGAGCCCCCCGGAGCCCCCCGGGCAGAGCGGAGGCTGCGAACCCCAAATAAATCCCAATTGCCGAGCGCTGGGTCGGGACCCGGCTGTGGGGCGGGGGATCCGCCCCCCCAAAATCAGCCTCTGGACAGTGGGATCGGCGGGAAGGGGGTGTGGGATCGGTGAGAGGGGGTTTGGGATCGGTGAGATGGGGTTGGGATGGGCGGGAAGGGTTTGGGATCGGCGGGAAGGGGGTTTGGGATCGGTAAAGGGGGTTTGGGATCGGCGGGAAGGGTTTGGGATCGGTGACAGGGGGTTGGGATCGGCGGGAAGGGTTTGGGATCGGCGGGAAGGGGGTTTGGGATCGGTAAGAGGGGTTTGGGATCGGTAAGAGGGGGTTTGGGATCGGTAAGAGGGGGTTGGGATCGGCGGGAAGGGTTTTGGGATCGGCGGGAAGGGGGTTTGGGATCGGTGAGAGGGGTTTGGGATCGGTGACAGGGGTTGGGATCGGTAAGGGGGTTTAGGATCGGTAAGAGGGGGTTTGGGATCGGCGGGAAGGGTTTGGGATCGGCGGGAAGGGGGTTTGGGATCGGTGAGAGGGGTTTGGGATCGGTGACAGGGGGTTGGGATCGGTAAGGGGGTTTGGGATCGGTAAGAGGGGGTTTGGGATCGGCGGGAAGGGTTTGGGATCGGCGGGAAGGGGTTTGGGATCGGTGAGAGGGGGTTTGGGATCAGTGAGAGGGGGTTTGGGATCGGCCACAGGGGTTTGGGATCTGTGAGAGGGGGTTGGGATCGGTAAGAGGGGGTTTGGGATCGGCGGGAGGGGTTTGAGATCAGCAGGAGAGGTTTGGGATCAGTGGATCTGTGAGAGGGTTTTGGGATCGGCCACAGTGTGTTGGGATCGGTGAGAGGGGTTTGGGATCGGTGAGATGGGTTTGGGATCAGCGGGAAGGGCTTGGGATCAGCTGGAAGGGTTTGGGATTGGCGGGAAGGGTTTGGGATCGGTGACAGGGGGTTGGGATAGGCTGGAGAGGTTTGGGATCGGTGACAGGGGGTTGGGATCGGTAAGAGGGGGTTTGGGATCAGCCACAGGGGTTTGGGATCGGCGGGAAGGGTTGGGGATCGGTGAGAGGGGTTTGGGATCGGCTGGAAGGGTTTGGGATCGGTGACAGGGGGTTGGGATCGGTTAGAGGGGATTGGGATCGGCGGGAAGGGGGGTTGGGATCGGTGAGAGGGGTTTGGGATTGGTGAGAGGGGTTTGGGATCTGCTGGAGGGGTTTGGGATCGGTGGGAAGGGTTTGGATCTGTGAGAGGGGTTTGGGATCGGTGAGAGGGGGTTGGGATTGGTGAGAGGGGTTTGGGATCTGCTGGAGGGGTTTGGGATCGGTGGGAAGGGTTTGGGATCGGTGAGAGGGGTTTGGGATCGGTGAGAGGGGGTTGGGATTGGTGAGAGGGAGTTGGGATCGGCGGGAAGGTTTTGAGATCAGCAGGAGAGGGGTTTGGGATCGGTGACAGGGGTTTGGGATCTGTGAGAGGGGGTTGGGATCGGTGACAGGGGTTTAGAATCGGTAAGAGGGGTTTGGGATCGGTGACAGGGGGTTTGGAATCAGCTGGAGAGATTTGGGATCAGCCAGAGGAGTTTGGGATCGGCTGAAGGGGTTTGGGATCGGCTGGAGAGGAATAGTTGAATTCCACACAGGAATTATTTAACTCCACGCAAGAATTGCTGAGTTCCAGGAATTCCACACAGGAATTATTTAACTCCACGCAGGAATTGCTGAGTTCCAGGAATTCCACGCAGGAATTGTTGGATTTGGTCCCTTCCCCCGGGGCACCCCGGACCCCGCTCGCCCCTCGCCGGAGCCTCCTGGCTAAAGGCACCGAAATCCGATTTTTTTAAACATTTTATTTTATTACAAACGCACTGTGAGGGCAGGAGGAGAGGCTGGGAAGGGCAAGACACCAAAAAAAAAAAAAAATTTAAAAAAATTAAACCCCAAAAAACTGGGATTTGGGAAGCAGGGAACAGCTCCATCCCAACCATTCCATCCCAAATTTCCCTGGAGCCATCGGGACCTTGGCGGGAGAGAAAATATCCCGGGGGATTTGTGCTGCCACCACCAAGCTGGAGGGAATTACCCCCCAAAAAAACCGGAATTTATTGTGCAGAGTCCGTGCAAGGCTTAGCCCAAAACTGAGGCCAGAACCCGCAGGGAAAACAAAACAAAAAATCCCCAAAAATTTGTCTGGGAATGGGATCCAGGAACACCTGGAGCCGGTGTGGGAAACCCCCGAACAAACACTCAAAAAAAAAAGCACAAAAAATTGAAAATAAAACCCAGCAGCAGAGCCTGGTGAGGCTGAGGGGGGTTTTGGGGGGATTTTGGGGTTTTTTTTGGTTTCTGTGCTTGGCCCCGGACGGGGAGAAGGAGAAAAAAAACTCGGGGAAAACCGGGAAATGTGGGAATATAGGAATAGGGGGGGGGCATGCATCTTCCACGAGTCAACCCCAAACCTCAAACCCGACCCACCCCCCAAAAAAAAAAAGAAAAAAACCCAAAAGACCAAAGAAAAAAACCACATTTAAAAATATCCAGCGCCGTTTCTGTGTCTTCTTTGCCATTTTAAATTAGAAAATAAGTCCGTAGAACTCTGCTCTCTGCCTATGTACAGGGGATTTACAGAGGTCAGCTCCGGGCAAAGCCCCCCGGGAGGTTTTTAGGATTCCTGGAGGGATTTGAGGATTTTTGGAGGGATTTGAGGGATCCTTAGAAGGGTTTGAGAGATCCTTAGATGGTTTGAGGGATTCCTGGAGGGATTTGAGGATTTTTGGAGGGATTTGAGGATCCTTGGAGGGGTTTGAGGATTCCTGGAGGGTTGGAGGGATCCCTGGAGGGGTTTTTAGGAATCCCCTTTAGGATCTTTGGAGGGATTTGAGGGATCCTTAGAAAGGTTTGAGGATTCCTGGAGAGGTTTGAGGGATCCTTAGAGGGATTTGAGGATTTTTGGAGGGGTTTGAGGATCCTTGGAGGGGATTTGAGGGATCCTTAGAGGGGTTTGAGGATCCCTGGAGGATTTGAGGATCCCTGGATGGGTTTGAGGATTCCTGGATGGGTTGGAGGGATCCCTGGAGGGGTTTGAGGGATCCTTAGAAGGGTTTGAGGGATCCTTAGAGGGTTTGAGGATCCTTGGAGGGGTTTGAGAATCCCTGGATGGGTTTGAGGATTCCTGGAGGGATTTGAGGGATCCTTAGAGAGGTTTGAGGATTCCTGGAGGGGTTTTTAGGAATCCCCTTTAGGATCCTTGGAGAGGTTGGAGGATCCCTGGAGGGATTTGAGGGATCCTTAGAGGGGTTGAGGATCCTTGGAGGGATTTGAGGATCCCTGGAGGGTTTTTTTAGGAATCCCCTTTAGGATCCTTGGAGAGGTTGGAGGATCCCTGGAGGGATTTGAGGGATCCTTAGAGGGGGTTGAGGATCCTTGGAGGGATTTGAGGATCCCTGGAGGGGTTTTTAGGAATTCCCTTTAGGATCCTTGGAGGGTTTGGAGGGATCCCCGCAGGGTTTTTAGGAATCCCTGGAGGGGTTTGAGCAGTCCCTGGAGGGTCTGCAGGATCCCGGGAGGATTTTTAGGAATCCCTGCAGGATCTGCAGGATCCCTGCAGGGTTTTTTGGAGTCCCTGGAGAGTTTGTAGGATCCCAAGAGTGGCTGCAGGATCTCGGGAGGATTTTTAGGAATCCCTGGAGGGGGTTTAGGGATCCCTGGAAAGGGTTTAGGGATCCCTGGAGGGATTTTAGGAATCCCTGGAGGGTCTGCAGGAGCTCCAGAAGGATTTTTCGGAATCCCAGGAGGATTTTTAGCAGCCCCTGGAGGGTTTTTCAAAGTCCCTGGAGGGTCTGCAGGAATCCCTGGAGGATTTTTCGAGTCCCAGGCAGCTTTTGCAGAGTCCCGGGAGGAATTTTCGAAGTCCCGGGGGATTTTTCGGAGTCCCGGAGGATTTTTCGAAGTCCCGGGGGATTTTTCGGAGTCCTGGGAAGAATTTTCGGAATCCCAGGAAGATTTCTCGGAGTCCCCGGAGGATTTCCAGCAGCCCCCGGGGGTTTTTAGCTCAGGGCCGAGCCCGCGCTGCCGTTCAGGGCGGTTTTGCGGCCGCGGGCGGGTGGCCCCGGGTGACAGCCTGGTGGCCCCGGGTGGCAGCCTGGTGGCCCCGGGTGGCAGCCTGGTGGCCCCGGGTGACAGTTCGAGGCGGATCCGTTGAGCGCGGGCCCGGGGGGCCGTGGCCGGTGCCGGGCGGGCCGGGGGCGATGCCAGCCCGGGCTCTGCGCTTTGTCGCTGCCGGACTCGCACTCGGAGGCGCCGCTCGTGTTGGTGGCCTCGGGTGGCAGCGCCGGGCACAGGCGGAGCCGCTGGCAGCAGGGCTGGACGCGGTACTTGAGAGCCAGGGGACCGGCCTGGGGACACGGGCACGGCTGGCACCGCGCGGGGACACCGCGGGACACGGGCACCGCCACCAATCCCCAATCCCCAGGGATACTGCGGGAACACTGGCACTGCCACCTGCCATTCTCCGGGACACCGCGGGGACACCGGCACTGCCACCAACCCCCAATCCCCAGGGACACCCGGGGACACCGGCACTGCCAGCACCGCGGGGACACCGGCATTACCACCTCCCCTTCTCTGGGGACACCGGCACTGCCACCACCTCCCATTCCCTGGGGACACCGGCACTGCCACCCCCCATTCCCCGGGGACACCGCGGGGACACCGGCACCGCCACCACCTCCCATTCCCTGGGGACACCGCAGGGACATGGGCACTGCCACCTCCCATTCCCCGAGGACACCGCGGGGACACCGGCACTGCCACCAACCCCCAATCCCCAGGGATACTGCGGGGACACCGGCACTGCCAGCACCCCCCAATCCCCGGGGACACGGCACTGCCACCACCCCTTCCCTGAGGACACCGCGGGACACGGGCACCGCCACTACCTCCCATTCCCTGGGGACATGGGCACTGCCACTTCCCCAGGGACACCGGCACTGCTATCTCCCCTTCCCTGGGGACACCGCGGGACACTGGCGCTGCCAGCACCGCGGGGACACGGGCACTGCCACCTCCCATTCCCCTGGGACACGGCACGCCACCACCTCCCATTCCCTGGGGACACGGCACTGCCAACCTCCCCATTCCCTGGGGACACGGGCACTGCCACACACCTACACGGCACTGCCCCACCCCTTCCCTGGGGACACGGGCACTGCCACCACCGCCCATTCCCTGGGGACACGGGCACTGCCACCATTCCTCCCCTTCCCCAGGCCCACCGGGACACGGGCACTGCCACCCCTCCTGGACACGCAGCCCCATCTCCCCGGGACACCGCGGGGACACGGCACTGCCACCACCTCCCCTTCCCTGGGGACACGGCACTGCCACCCCAATCCCGAAAATCCCACCCAGAGCAAACGGCCCTGTCAGGAGAATCCCCCACTCTGGATTTGTTATGGAAAGGCTCCCCCAGCACAGATTTCCCCAGTTTTTCCCAGCACAGATTTTCCCTTTTTTTTTTTTTTTTTTCCCCAGCAGAGATTTTCCTTTTTTTTTTCCCCAGGACCGATTTTTCCTGGTTTTTTTTTTCCCCAGCACAGATTTTCCCAGTTCCCCCCAGGACAGATTTCCCCACTTTTCCCAGCACAGCTATTCCCAGTTCCCCGTGTACAGATTTCCCCAGTATTCCCTGTGCAGATATTCCCAGTTTCTCCTGGACAGATTTTCCCAATTTCCCCCAGGACAGATTTCCCCACTTTTCCCAGCACAGCTATTCCCAGTTCCCCCTGTACAGATTTCCCCAGTATTCCCTGTGCAGATATTCCCAATTTCCCCCAGGACAGATGTTCTCACTTTTCCCAGGACACATTTTCCCAATTTCCCCAGGACACATTTTCCCAGTTTCCCCAGCACAGCTATTCCCAGTTTCCCCAGTACAGATTTTCCCAGATTTCCCCAGCACAGATTTCCCCCACTTTTCCCAGTTTCCCCTGTACAGATTTCCCCAGTATCCCCAGATATTCCCAATTTCTCCAGGACAGATTTTCCCAGGGCAGATATTCCCGGGTTTATCCCCCTGAGCACAGATTTTCCCAGCATTCCCAGCAGGGATTTTCCCGGTTTTTCCCGTTCCCCAGGCTCCTCACCCTCCTCCAGGGGAAGATGTAGGCGATGTCCATCAGGGTGTAATATTCCTTCAGGGGCTCGTCCTCGTACAGCACCTCCACCTGGGCAGAGGGAAGGGAATAAAAGAAGGATGGGAATAATGGGGGAGAAAAACCCAGGGAAAGGATGGGAATGGAAAAGGATGGATCCAAACCCAGGGAAAGGATGGAATGATGGGAATGGGGGAGACAGATCCAGGGAAAGGATGGGAATAATGGGAATGGGGGAGACAGGTCCAGGGAAAGGATGGGAATGAGAAAAGAGGGGAGACAGATCCAGGGAAAGGATGGGAATGATGGGAATGGGGGAGAGAAATCCAGGGAAAGGATGGAAATGGAAAAAGAGGGAGACAGATCCAGGGAAAGGATGGAATAATGGGAATGGGGGGAGACAGATCCAGGAAAGAATGGGAATGGGAAAAGGGGGGAGGCAGATCCAGGGAAAGGATGGAAATGGGGAAAGGGCGGAGACAGATCCAGGGATCCCAAGCATTCCTGAGCAATCTCTCCCATTCTCTCCCATTCTCTCCCATTCTCTCCCGTTCTCTCCCGTTCTCACTCCCGTTCTCTCTCATTCCCAACCATTCTCTCCCGTTCTCCTCCCGTTCTCTCTCATTCCCAAACATTCTCTCCCATTCTCTCCCATTCTCTCCCGTTCTCCCCGTTCTCCCCGTTCTCTCTCCCGTTCTCTCTCATTCCCAACCATTCTCTCCCGTTCTCATCCCGTTCTCTCTCATTCCCAACCATTCTCTCCCATTCTCTCCCATTCTCTCCCCGTTCTCCATCCCATTCTCTCCCATTCTCTCCCGTTCTCTCTCATTCCCAACCATTCTCTCCCATTCTCTCCCGTTCTCTCCCGTTCTCTCCCATTCTCTCCCGTTCTCTCCCATTCCCAACCATTCTCTCCCATTCTCCCCGTTCTCTCCCATTCCCAACCATTCTCTCCCATCTCTCCCATTCTCTCCCATTCCCAACCATTCTCCCCCTTCTCTCCCATTCTCTCCCGTTCTCCCCTGTTCTCTCTCATTCCAACCATTCCCAACCATTCTCTCCCGTTCTCCCCCCGTTCTCTCTCATTCCCAACCATTCCCAACCATTCTCCTCCCGTTCTCACCCCGTTCTCTCCCATTCCCAACCATCCCAACCATTCTCCATCCCATTCTCCCCCGTTCTCCCCCGTTCCATCCCGTTCCCGCCGCCCTCACCCGGTACTTGCTGGCACACCCTTCTCTCCCATTCCCAACCATTCTCTCCCGTTCTCTCCCATTCCCACCTTCCCCCCCTCCCATCCCATCTCCCCATCTCCCGCTCACCCCGTTCCGCCGCCCCTCACCCGTACTTGCTGGCACATCCGTTCTTTCGCAACCATTTGCCGTGCAGCCCGGTTCATCGTGCTGCCGGCACCAGGTATTAGCGCACACGCGGGTTCGCTCCCTGGGACAACCACCGCGTTTCGGGACCAGCGTTTGGGTACACCGTTTGGATTGGGAGCCGGTCTGTGGGGCCGGGACCGCGGTTGGGGGCCTGGGGACACCGGGGGACGGTTTGGGGGACAGCGTTTGGGGGACAGGTTTGGGGAGACCCGCGTTTGGGGGACAGCGTTTGGGGGACAGGTTTGGGGACGGTTGGGACCCGGTTTGGGGGACAGGGTTGGGGGACAGGGTTTGGGGGATCTTACGGTTTGGGGGATCGGTTTGGGGGACTACAGGTTTGGGACCGGGTTTTGGGGTCCAGGTTTGGGGGTTCCAGGGTTTGGGGGGGCCGGGATTTGGGGCAGGTTTGGGGACCGGGTTTGGGGGGTCCAGGGTTTGGAGGGACCCGGGTGGGGAACGCGTTTGGGGTGTCCCAGGTTTGGGGTGTCCCCCTGCGCCCCCCAAGGCAGTTGGGCACTGAGGGCTCCATGCCACACAGTGCCACCACAGTGCCACCCACAGTGCCACCCACAGTGCAGCCAAGCCCCACAGTGCCACCCCCGCGGCGCCATCCTGGTGACCACACCCCCCGTGGCCATCGGGGCATCGGCTCACCTTGTCCTTGCCCCGGTCCCCGTTCTCCACAGCGCCCTTCTGCTCCTCCCTGGGGGGGACGGGATTGTGGGGAACCCAAAGGTGGAGAGGGGAACCCCCGGGAGGGCCCCAAGGAGAGGGGATGCAGGGCACATCCCGGGCACTGCCAGGGCTCCTGATCCCCCTGGATCCCTCTGGATCCCACTGGATCCCTCCGTATCCCCCTGGAATGCTGCTCCAGGCAACAGGGACATCCCCGAGGCTGCCAGCAGCAGGGACACAGGGATGGCACTGCTGGGATCAGGGATTGCACTGGGATCAGGGATCACACTGCCGGGATCAGGGATCACACTGGGATCAGGGATCACACTGGGATCAGGGATCAGCGTGATCCCTGAACCCTGAGCCCCGGCCATTGCTGGGGTCTGGGCGGTACCCAGGGTCCCGCTCAGCCCCACTCGGTCCCGGTCAGTCCCGCTCGGTCCCGGTCAGTCCCGGTCAGTCCCGCTCGGTCCCGGTCAGTCCCGCTCAGCCCCGCTCGGTCCCGGTCAGTCCCGCTCAGCCCCGCTCGGTCCCGCTCGGATCCCGGTCAGTCCCAGTCAGTCCCGCTCTGTCCCAGTCAGTCCCGATCTGTCCCGGTCAGCCCCACTCGTCCCGGTCAGTCCCGGTCAGTCCCGCTCTGTCCCGGTCAGTCCCGGTCAGTCCCGCTCTGTCCCGGTCAGTCCCGGTCAGTCCCGCTCAGCCCCGCTCGGTCCCCGCCCGTCCCGCCCGGTCCCGGTCCCGGCCGTACCTGTGCTCCCGGTGGAACTCCAGGGACAGGCTGACGGTGTCGTCCTCGGGCCCCGCGCCCCGCTCCCGCTCGGGCCCCGCGCTGCGCTCCTCCTGCGAGCCCGGGGCCACTGCGGGGACAGCGACACGGCTGGGTGACAGCGACAGGGACAGGGGGACAGCGACACGGCTGGGGGACAGCGACAGGGACACGGCTGGGGGACAGGGACACGGCTGGGGGACAGCGACACGGCTGGGGGACAGGGACAGGGACAGGGGGACAGCAGGACACTGTGACACTGACACTGTGACACTCACCCTCGGCCACCGGGTACGCAGTGTAGAAGTTGCGCCTCCTCTTCATCTCATCTGTGGGGACAGGGACGGGGACAGGGACGGGGACAGGGACAGGGACAGGGAAAAGGACAGGGACGGGGACAGGGATAGGGACAGGGACAGGGACAGGGACAGGGACAGGGACAGGGACAGGGAAAAGGACAGGAACATGAGTGGGGACAGCACCACATCCGAGGCTGCCAGCAAGGGGGCACAGGGGGACGCCCCGGGATGCCCCGGGAATTCCCAAGGGAGCTCCAGCAGGAGCGATCCCATAAATCCCATGGTGGCGACCAGGCAGAGGGGTTTTGGATTCCCATACCCCAAATCCCAAATCCTGCTCTTTTCCTTTTCCCCCATCCCAGACTCCCCCGAAGTCTGGGATGGGAAATCACGGGAAGGGCTTCAGGGGTTGGGAGTTACAAACACCGCAAATTCCCAAATTCCCGAATTCCCAAATTCTCCCCACCCTTGGCTGCACCTTTGAAAAGCCCCGGGACCAGCTTGTACACGATGTCCTGGAGGGTTTTGTCCGACCTGGAAGGGAGAAAACCAAGAAAAGTGGGAGAAATCTGGGAGAAGATTCCGGACTTCCTCCAGCTCCCTTCTGCAAGATTCCCAAACCCCAAATCCTCAGTTCCTCATCCCAAATCCCCCAAACCCCAAATCCCCCAAACCCCAAATCCCCAATTCCCCATCCCAAAGCCTCAAAACCTCAAAGCTCCAAATCTCCAGTTCCTGAGCCCCCCGAGTCCCCCGCAAGCCCCCTGAGCCCCCCAAGTTCCCTGAGCCCCCCAAGTCCCCTGAGCTCCTCGATCCCCCGAGCCCCCTGTGCCCCCCATGCCCCCCGAGCCCCCTGAGTCCCCCGAATCCCCTGAGTCCCAAGAGCCCCTAGAGCTCCTCAAGCCCCCCGAGTCCCCAAAGACCCCCCACGCCCCTTGAGCTCCCTGAGCCCCCCGAGCCCCCTGAGCCCCCCGAGTCCCCTGAGCCTCCCACGCCCCCTGAGCCCCCCCGAACCTTCAGGGCTCCTCGAGTGCCCCAAGACCCCCGAACCCCCCGAGTCCCCTGAGCCCCCCGAGCTCCCTGAGCCCCCTGAGCTCCCTGAGCTCCCCAATCCCCCAAATCCCCTGAACCCCCGAGCCCCCTGAGCTCCCCAATCCCCCAAATCCCCTGAGCTCCCCGAGCTCCTCACTCCCCCTGAGCCCCCTGAGCCCCTGAGACCCTGAGCTCCTCACACCCCCTGAGCCCCCTGAGCTCCCTCAGCTCCCCAATCCCCCCGAGTCCCCTGAGCCCCCCGAGCTTCTCACGCCCCCTGAGTCCCCTGAGCCCCCTGAGCTCCCTGAGCCCCTGAGCCCCCTGAGCCCCCTGAGCCCCCTGAGCTCCCAGAGCCCCCTGAGCTCCCAGAGCCCCCTGAGCCCCTGAGCCCCCTGAGCCCCCTGAGCCCCCTGAGCTCCCAGAGCCCCCTGAGCTCCCAGAGCCCCCTGAGCCACCTCAGCTCCCCATCCCGCCAATCCCCTGAGCCCCCGAGTTCCTCACGCCCCCCGAGCTCCTCAGGCCCCCTGAGCTCCCTGAGCCCGCTGAGCTCCTTCATCTCCCCAATCCCCCCAATCCCCCCGAGCCCCCCGAGCCCCCCGAGCCCCCCGGCTCACCTGATGCTGAGCAGGGGCCGGGTTTTGTGCACCTGCACGTCGCACATGGGGCAGTACTTGTTGGTCTCCAGGTAGCGAACGATGCAGGTTTTACAAACTGCGGGCACACGGGACCCTCAGAGCGGGGGGACAGAGCCCCTGGCACCCCCAAACCAGCCTGGGGACCCCCAAACCAGCCTAAGGACCCCCCAAACCAGTCTGGAGACCCGCACACCAACCTGGAGACCCCCAAACCAGCCTCGAGACCCCCCAAACCAGCCTGGGGACCCCCCAAACCAGCCTGAGGACCCCCAAACCAACCTGGAGACCCCGCAAACCAACCTAGAGACCCCCAAACCATCCTGGGGACCCCCCAATCCAGCCTGGAGAACCCCCACACCAGCCTGGGGACCCCCCATACCAGCCTGAGGACCCCCCAAACCAGCCTGGAGACCCCCAAACCAGCCTGAGGACCTCCCAAACCAGCCTGGAGACCCCAAAACCAGCCTGAGGACCCCCGAAACCAGCCTGGGGACCCCCCAAACCAGCCTGGAGACCCCCACCACCAGCTGGAGACCCCCCAAACCAGCCTGGAGACCCCTCACACCAGCCTGGAGACACCCCAAACCAGCCTGAGGACCCCCCAAACCAGCCTGGAGACCCCCAAACCAGCCTGGGGACCCCCCAAACCAGCCTGGGGAACCCCAAACCAGCCTGGAGACCCCCCAAACCAGCCTGAGGATCCCCCACACCAACCTGGAGACCCCCAAACCAGCCTGGAGACCCCCCAAACCAGCCTGGGGACCTCCCAAACCAGCCTGGAGACCCCCCAGACCAGCCTGAGGACCCCCCAAACCAGCCTGAGGACCCCCCAAACCAGCCTGGAGACCCCCAAACCAGCCTGAGGACCCCCCAAACCAACCTGGAGACCCCCAAACCAGCCTGGGGACCTCCCCAAACCAGCCTGGAGACCCCCCAAACCAGCCTGGAGACCCCCCAAACCAACCTGGGGACCCCCCAAACCAGCCTGGAGACCCCCCACACCAACCTGGAGACCCCCAAACCAGCCTGAGGATCCCCCACACCAACCTGGAGACCCCCAAACCAGCCTGGAGACCCCCCAAACCAGCCTGGGGACCTCCCAAACCAGCCTGGAGACCCCCAAACCAACCTGGGGACCCCCAAACCAGCCTGGAGACCCCCAAACCAGCCTGAGGACCCCCCAAACCAACCTGGAGACCCCCAAACCAGCCTGGGGACCCCCGAAACCAGCCTGGGGACCCCCCAAACCAACCTGGAGACCCCCCAAACCAGCCTGGGGACCCCCGAAACCAGCCTGGAGACCCCCCACACCAACCTGGAGACCCCCAAACCAGCCTGAGGATCCCCCACACCAACCTGGAGACCCCCAAACCAGCCTGGAGACCCCCCAAACCAGCCTGGGGACCTCCCAAACCAGCCTGGAGACCCCCAAACCAACCTGGGGACCCCCAAACCAGCCTGGAGACCCCCAAACCAGCCTGAGGACCCCCCAAACCAACCTGGAGACCCCCAAACCAGCCTGGGGACCCCCGAAACCAGCCTGGGGACCCCCCAAACCAACCTGGAGACCCCCCAAACCAGCCTGGGGACCCCCGAAACCAGCCTGGGGACCCCCCAAACCAGCCTGAGGACCTCCCAAACCAGCCTGGGGACCCCCGAAACCAACCTGGAGACCCCCAAACCAGCCTGGGACCCCCCAAACCAGCCTGGGGAACCCCAAACCAGCCTGGAGACCCCCAAACCAGCCTGAGGATCCCCCACACCAACCTGGAGACCCCCAAACCAGCCTGGAGACCCCCCAAACCAGCCTGGGGACCTCCCAAACCAGCCTGGAGACCCCCCAGACCAGCCTGAGGACCCCCCAAACCAGCCTGGAGACCCCCAAACCAGCCTGGGGACCTCCCCAAACCAGCCTGGAGACCCCCCAAACCAGCCTGGAGACCCCCCAAACCAACCTGGGGACCCCCCAAACCAGCCTGGAGACCCCCCACACCAACCTGGAGACCCCCAAACCAGCCTGAGGATCCCCCACACCAACCTGGAGACCCCCAAACCAGCCTGGAGACCCCCCAAACCAGCCTGGAGACCCCCAAAACCAACCTGGGGACCCCCCAAACCAACCTGGAGACCCCCCACACCAACCTGGAGACCCCCAAACCAGCCTGAGGATCCCCCACACCAACCTGGAGACCCCCAAACCAGCCTGGAGACCCCCCAAACCAGCCTGGGGACCTCCCAAACCAGCCTGGAGACCCCCAAACCAACCTGGGGACCCCCAAACCAGCCTGGAGACCCCCAAACCAGCCTGAGGACCCCCCAAACCAACCTGGAGACCCCCAAACCAGCCTGGGGACCCCCGAAACCAGCCTGGGGAACCCCCAAACCAACCTGGAGACCCCCCAAACCAGCCTGGGGACCCCCGAAACCAGCCTGGGGACCCCCCAAACCAGCCTGAGGACCTCCAAACCAGCCTGGGGACCCCCGAAACCAACCTGGAGACCCCCAAACCAGCCTGGGGACCCCCGAAACCAGCCTGGGACCCCCCAAACCAGCCTGGGGACCCCCCAAACCAGCCTGGAGACCCCCCACACCAACCTGGAGACCCCCAAACCAGCCTGGGGACCCCCCAAACCAGCCTGGGGACCCCCCAAACCAACCTGGAGACCCCCTAAACCAGCCTGGGGACCCCCGAAACCAGCCTGGGGACCCCCCAAACCAGCCTGAGGACCTCCCAAACCAGCCTGGGGACCCCCGAAACCAACCTGGAGACCCCCAAACCAGCCTGGGGACCCCCGAAACCAGCCTGGGGACCCCCCAAACCAGCCTGGGGACCCCCCAAACCAACCTGGGGACCCCCCAAACCAGCCTGGAGACCCCCCACACAACCTGGAGACCCCCAAACCAGCCTGGGGACCCCCGAAACCAGCCTGGGGACCCCCCAAACCAACCTGGGGACCCCCCAAACCAGCCTGGAGACCCCCCACACCAACCTGGAGACCCCCAAACCAGCCTGGGGACCCCCGAAACCAGCCTGGGGACCCCCGAAACCAGCCTGGAGACCCCCCAAACCAACCTGGAGACCCCCAAAACTAGCCTGAGGACCCCCCAAACCAGCCTGAGGACCTCCCATACCAGCTCGGTGACAAGACCCCCGCCCAGCACAGCCCCAGCCGTCCCCCGCAGCTCGGCGGGCAGCACCGCCCGGCACAGGGGTGGGCACTGGGGGCAGGGGGTCCCTGCGGGGTTTGGGGGACACGCCGGGGACCCTCGGGGACACTCACAGGAGTGCAGGCACTCCACGATGGTGGTGGCGTCGATGAAGTAACCGCCGCACAGGGCGCACATCAGGTGCGGGTTGAGCTCCGTGATCTTGATGCGGGTGGTCCTGAGCATCTTGGAGCAGCCCCGGGGCGGATCCTCCCTGCGGGGACCCCCGTCAGAGGGACACGGAGGGAATTGTCACCTGAACCCCCCCAGGACCCCCAGTAGAGGGACAGGGAGGGAATTGTCACCTGTCACCCCCCCCGGGACCCCCGTCAGAGGGACACGGAGGGAATTGTCACCTGACCCCCCCGGGACCCCCGTCAGAGGGACACGGAGGGAATTGTCACCTGACCCCCCCGGGACCCCCGTCAGAGGGACAGGGAGGGAATTGTCACCTGAACCCCCCCCCGGGACCCCCGTCAGAGGGACACGGAGGGAATTGTCACCTGACCCCCCCGGGACCCCCGTCAGAGGGACACGGAGGGAATTGTCACCTGACCCCCCCGGGACCCCCGTCAGAGGGACACGGAGGGAATTGTCACCTGACCCCCCCGGGACCCCCGTCAGAGGGACACGGAGGGAATTGTCACCTGACCCCCCCGGGACCCCCGTCAGAGGGACAGGGAGGAATTGTCACCTGACCCCCCTGCGTGTCCCCTGGATGTCCCTCGGTGTCCCTGGGTATCCCCTGAGTGTCCCTGGGTGTCTCTGAGTGTCCCTATGTGTCCCCTGGGTGTCCTTGAGTGCCCCTGGGTGTCCCTGTGTGTCTCTGGGTGTCCCTCGGTGTCCCCTGGGTGTCCCTGGGTGTCCCCTGAGTGTCCCCTGAATGTCCCTGGGTGCCCCTGTGTGTCCCTGGGTGTCCCCTGTGTGTCCTGGGGTCCCCTGAGTGTCCCTGGGTATCCCCTGTGTGTCCCTGTGTGTCCCTGGGTGTCCCTGGGTATCCCCTGTGTGTCTCTGGGTGTCCCTGTGTGTCCCTGGGTGTCCCTGAGTGTCCCTGAGTGTCCCTGAGTGTCCCTGCGTGTCCCTGGTGTCCCCTGGATGTCCCTCGGTGTCCCTGGGTATCCCCTGAGTGTCCCTGGTTGTCCCCCAGGTGTCCCTGGGATGACTCTGTGTGTCCCTTGGGTGTCCCTCGGTGTCCCTGGGTGTCCCTGGGTGTCCCCTGGGTGTCCCCAACACTCTGAGCAGGGACAGATCCCCCCAGTCAGCAGTCCCCCACCTGTGGCTGTGTGCACCGCCCCCCCCCCCCCAAAAAAAAAAAGCATTTGGGGTTGGTTCCGTGGAAAAGGCATTTCCAGCCCGAATTCCCTGGGGGTTCCTACAGGAACCGGGATTTTCCGGGACTGGCCGCTTCCCCCCGGGAGGAGCGCCCGGCAGGGCCCGGGGGGGCTCGGGGGGTTCGGGGGGCTCGGGGGGTTCGGGGGGTTCGGGGGCTCGGGGGGCTCGGGAGGCTCTGGGGTTCGGGGGCTTCGGGGGGTTCGGGAGGCTCGGGGGGCTCGGGAGGCTCGGGGGTTCGGGGCTTCGGGGGTTCGGGGGGCTCGGGGGGCTCGGGAGGCTCGGGGTTCGGGGGCTTCGGGGGGTTCGGGAGGCTCGGGGGGTTTGGGGGCACGGGGGGTTCGGGGGCTCGGGGTCGCTCCGGCGCTTCCCTGCTGGCAGCGGGAGCCGCGGGAGCCGCGGGAGCCGCGGGTTTGCGGTTTCCATGGCAACGCCGGCACAGGGAGAGCGGCCGGAATATTGTCACAGGGGACAGGCGACAGGAGAGAGGAGACAGGGGACAGGAGACAGGAGACAGGGGACAGGAGACAGGAGACAGGAGACAGGAGACAGGGGACAGGAGACAGGAGACAGGAGACAGGAGACAGGAGACAGGGGACAGGAGACGAGAGGAGAGAGGAGACAGGAGACAGGGAGAGAGAGGAGAAGGAGACAGGAGAGGAGACGGGAGACAGGAGAGAGGAGACAGGAGAGAGGAGAGAGGGAGACAGGAGACAGGAGACAGGAGAGAGGAGAAGGAGACAGGAGAGAGGAGACAGGAGACAGGAGAGAGGAGAGAGGAGACAGGAGAGAGGAGAGAGAGACAGGAGACAGGAGAGCAAGAGAGACAGGAGAGAGGAGAGAGGAGACAGGAGAGAGGAGAGAGGAGACAGGAGAGACAGGAGGAGAAGGAGACAGGGACAGGAGAGACAGGAGACGAGAGAGAGGAGACAGGGGACAGGAGACAGGAGAAGGAGACAGGAGAGGAGCAGGAGACAGGAGGACGGGAGACGGAGAGAGGAGAGAGAGACAGGAGACAGGAGACGGAGACAGGAGAGAGGAGACAGGAGGACAGGAGACGAGGAGAAGGAGACAGGAGACAGGAGGACAGGAGAGAGGAGACAGGAGACAGGAGACAGGAAGGACAGGAGACAGGGACAGGAGAGAGGAGACAGGAGACGAACTGGAGACAGGAGACAGGAGACAGGAGACTGGAGACAGGAGACAGGAGACAGGAGACAGGAAGACAGGAGACTGGAGACAGGAGACAGGAGACAGGAGACAGGAGACAGGAGACAGGAGACAGGAGACAGGAGACAGGAGACGGAGAACAGGAGACAGGAGACGGAGACAGGAGACAGGAGGACAGGAGACAGGAGACAGGAGACAGGAGACTGGAGACAGGAGACAGGAGACAGGAGACGGAGACAGGAGACAGGGAACAGGAGACAGGAGACAGGAGACAGGAGACAGGAGACAGGAGACGAACAGGAACAGGAACAGGAGAGGAGACAGGAGACAGGAGACAGGGGGACAGGAGAGACAGGAGAAGGAGACAGGAGACTGGAGACAGGAGACAGGAGACAGGAGACAGGAGGACTGAGGAGACAGGAGACAGGAGACAGGAGACAGGACGGGAAAGACAGGAGACAGGAGACAGGGAGACAGGAGACAGGCGAGACTGGAGACAGGAGACTGGAGCAGAGACAGGACAGGAGACGGAACAGGAGACAGGAGACAGGAGACAGGAGGACAGGAGACAGGAGACAGGAGACAGGAGAACTGGAGACTGGAGACAGGAGACAGGAGACAGGAGACAGGAGACTGGAGACTGGAGACAGGAGACAGGAGACTGGAGACAGGAAACAGGCGACAGGCGTCAGGACACAGGAGACAGGCGACAGGAGACAGGAGACAGGAGACAGGGACAGGAGACAGGAGACAGGACACAGGACACAGGACACAGGACACAGGAGACGAGGAGCGCCGGATGGCGGGGAGAGCGCGGGCACGGCGGCAGGGCCGGGACACTAGCGGGGACACGGGTGTGACACACGGGGACACGAGAGTGACACACGGGGACATTCAGGGACACATGGGACACGCAGGGACACTCAGGGACAGGTGTGTGACACACGGGAACACGAGAGTGACAGAGAGAGCACCAGGAGCCCCTCCCCCCCCCCGTGTGCCCCCCTGACCCCTCCCCAGCCCCGGGTGATGGGAGGGGAGGGGTCCTGCCAGCCCCCTGCCCATGTCGGGGGGTCCTGCCCATGTCGGGGGGTCCTGCCAGCCCCCTGCCCATGTCGAGGGGTCCTGCCAGCCCCCTGCCCATGTCGGGGGACCCTCCCCATACCAGGGGATCCTGCCATCCCTGTCCCCATGTCGGGGGGTCCTGCCATCCCCCTCCCCATATCGGGGGGTCCTGCCAGCCCTGTCCCCGTCCCCCCCTCCGGTCCCTCATTCCCCCGGTCGCGTTTTTGGGGCGATTCCGCCGCTTCGGGCGCTCGGTGGCGGCTCCGGGGGAGCCCGAGCCGGTTCCAATAAACCGGGGCCGGGATTTCCCGTGCCGGGGGAAGGGGAACAAAGCCCCGGGAGCCCCCAGGAGCCCCCAGGGACTTTGGGGCTCTCTTGTCTCCGCGGGCGGTGGCCCGGGGTCCCCCATCCTCCCCAAAGCCCCCCGGGCCCGCCCGGCCGGGGAAGGGCGCTCCAAAGCCGCCGCCGAGTCGGGCCCTGCCCGGGAGCGCCCGGGACGGGAGCACCGGCACCGGGACAGCACCGGAGCCGGGGACACCCGGGACACCGGGGGACAACGGGGACAGCACCGGAGCCGGGGACACCGGGATACCGGGGACAGCACCGGAGCCGGGGACACCGGGGACACCGGGGGACAACGGGGACAGCACCGAGCCGGGGGACACCGGGGATACCGGGGGGACAACGGGGACAGCACCGGAGCCGGGGGACACCGGGGATACCGGGGGGACACCACCGGAGCCTGGGGACACCGGGACACCGGGGGGACAGCACCGGAGCCGGGGACACCGGGGATACCGGGGGGACACCGGAGACACAGGGGGAACAACGGGGACAGCACCGGAGCCTGAGGACACCGGGGACACCGGGGAACAACGGGGACACCGGGGGATACCAGGGGACACCGGGGACACCGGGGGGACAACGGGACACCGGGACACCACCGGAGCCTGGGACACCGGGGACACCGGGGGACACCGGGGACAGCACCAGAGCCTGGGGACACCGGGGACACCGGGGGGACACCGGGGACAGCACCAGAGCCTGGGGACACCGGGGGGACACCGGGGACACCGGGGACAGCACCGGAGCCTGGGGACACCGGGGGACACCGGGGACACCGGGGACAGCACCGGAGCCTGGGACACCGGGGGGACACCGGGACACCGGGGACACTGGGGGATACCAGGGGACACGGGGACAACGGGGACACCGGGGGAGCCTGGGGACACCGGGGACACCGGGGGGACACCGGGGGATACGAGGGGATACCAGGGGACACCGGGGACACGAGGGGACACGGGGGGACACAGGGGACACCGGGGACACGAGGGGACACGGGGGGACACGAGAGGCCGGGGAAAAGTGGGGACACGGGGGACACCGGGGGACACGGGGGGACACGGGGGGACACCGGGCACACGAGGGGACAGCGCCGGTGCACCGGGACACGAGGGGACACGGAGGGACACGGAGGGCCTGGGGACACGAGGGGACAGCCCCGGAGCACCGGGACACGAGGGAACATGGGGGGACACGAGGGGACACGAGGGGACAGCCCCGGTGCACCGGGACACGGGGGGACACGAGGGGACAGCCCCGGTGCACCGGGACACGGGGGGACATGGGGGGACAGCCCCGGTGCACCGGGACACGGGGGGACATGGGGGGACACGGGGGGACACGAGGGGACAGGGAGGGCCCGGGACACGAGGGGACAGCCCCGGTACACCGGGACACGAGGGGACACGAGGGGACACGGAGGGACACGGAGGGCCTGGGGACACGAGGGGACAGCCCCAGAGCACCGGGACACGAGGGGACATGGGAGGACACGAGGGGACACGAGGGGACAGCCCCGGAGCGCCCCCGGGCCCCCCCGGCCGGTGCCGGTGTGCGGGAGCCCCGCTGGACACGAGTGACCACAAAGAGTGCGGGGGGACAAGGACACGGGCACACGGCCCCGGTACCGGCGGAGGACACCGGGGGGGACACCGAGGGGGGACAACCGGGGGGACACCGGGCACGGGATGGGCACCGACACCCGGGGGACACGGGGGCACGGACACGGGGGGGGTGGGCACTGAAACCCGGGGACACGGACACCGGGGGACACAGAGATACCGGGGGGACACAGATACCGGGGGGACAGGGATAGCGGGGGACACACGGACACCGGGGGGCACACACGGATACCGGGGGGACACAACACGGACACCGGGGGGACAGGGATAGCGGGGGACACACGGACACCGGGGGCACACACGACACCGGGGGACACACGACACCGGGGGGACAGGGATAGCGGGGGGACACACGGATACCGGGGGGCACACACAGATACCGGGGGACACAGATACACCGGGGGGACAGGGATAGCGGGGGGCACACACGGTACCGGGGGCACACACGGATATCGGGGGGCACACACGATACCGGGGGGCACACACGGACACGGGGGGCACACACGGATACCGGGGGCACACACAGATACCGGGGGGCACACACGATACCGGGGGGCACACGGATACCGGGGGGCACACCGGATACCGGGGGCACACGGATACCGGGGGGGCACACACGGACACCGGGGGCACACACAGGATACCGGGGGGCACACGGATACCGGGGGCTACACACGGGTACCGGGGGGCACACACGGATACCGGGGGGCACACACGGATACCGGGGGCACACGGATACCGGGGGGCACACACGGACACCGGGGGCACACACGGATACCGGGGGACACACACGGATACCGGGGGCACACACGGACACCGGGGGGCACACACGGATACCGGGGGACACACACGGTACCGGGGGGCACACACGGATACCGGGGGGCACACGGATACCGGGGCACACACGATACCGGGGGACACACGGATACCGGGGGCACACACGGATACCGGGGGGCACACACGGATACCGGGGGACACACGGATACCGGGGGCACACACAGATACCGGGGGGCACACACGGATACCGGGGGGCACACACGGATACCGGGGGGCACACGACACCGGGGCACACACGGATACCGGGGGCACACACAGATACCGGGGGCACACACGGATACCGGGGGCACACACGGATACCGGGAGGCACACACGGATACCGGGGGACACACGGATACCGGGGGGGGCACAGCGATAATGGGGGTCACACGGATACCGGGAAGGACAGGGGATACCGGGGGCACGCACGGATACCGGGGGCACACACGGATACCGGGGGGCACACACGAATACCGGGGTGACCCCGGCCGCTCGCCCCCCGCGCTGTGCCCGGGGGCGTCCCCGCTGCGCCCCCCCCCGCTATCCCCCGGTATCCCCCGGTGCTTTGGGGGTCACAGAGCCCCGCCGGTGGTCCCGGGACACCCCCTTTGTACTCGGGGCCGGCTGTCAGCGCGGCCCGGCCCCTCCGCCCGCCCCGGGGGGTCCCGCCGCCCCCCCCCCCCCCGCCGCCCCGCCGCTCTCCGGGGCTCCACCGGTAATCCCGGTAATCCCGGTGATCCCGGGGGGGGTCCCGGGGCACAAAGCGGGGGCGGGGGCGCCCATCGGCCATCTTGGGGGGGGGGAGGGGGTGGCGGGGCCCGGCCCGGGGGTGGGTGGGGGGCACACCGGGGCCGCGTCCCTACCTGGTGGCGGCGGCAGCGGCGGCCCCGGGGCCGCCCCTCGGCTCCCGCCGCTCCCGCGGCTCGGCTCGCCTCGCCCCGGCTCGGGCGGCGCTGCGGCCGCGGCCCTTTTTTATTTTTTTTTATTTTTTTTAAATATTTTTTCCCCCCCTTTACTCTCTCAGTCTATTTTTTTTTAAAATCCTCCTTTCTTTGTAATTTTTTTTCTCTTCCCTTTTTTTTTTTATTTTTTTTAAATTTTTTAAAATTTTTTTTCCTTTTTTTTTAATTTATTTTTTTATTATTTTTTTTCCCCATCGCCAGGCCCCGCCCGCTCCACGTGATCTCATTCCTTTGGGGGGGTGCGGAGGAGGAAAGCGAGGGCCGAGATTGGGGGACCCCCCACCCTTCTCTGAAGCCCCCCCAGCTCCGGAGCTCGCCGAGACCCCCGGGAAGGGAGAGGAGAGAACCCCAAAAATCGCTGGAATGGCCCCAAAATGCGGCAGCTCCGCTCCTCTTCGTGTGTCCCCCCCCAAACTCGGGACCCCTTTTTGCCCCCAAATTGTGCCCTGGGATCCCCGGTGTTCGTCGGGAGAGAAGGGGGGAAGGAAAAGGAGGAAGGAAAAAAAAAAAAAAAAAAAAGAAGAAAAAATTAAAAAATAGAGGGAATTGCAATAGAGAAAAGGGAAAATTGGAAGGGAGGAGGAAAAAAAAATAGGAAAAAAATAGGGGGAAATGAGAGGAAAGGAAAGAAAAGGGAAAATGAGAGAGGGGAAAATGAGGAGGGGAAAAAAAGGGAATTAAAATAGAGGGAAATTAGAGAAAAGGAAAAAAATGGAAAGGAAGGGGGGGAAAGAAGAAAAATAGGGAAATTAGAAAAAAAAAGGGAGAATTGGACAAGAAGGGGGGAATAAAAGGTGGAAAACCCCAAGGGGAATAGGGAAAGAAAGGAAAAGAGAAAAATGGAGGGGAAAGGAAGGGAAAAAAAAAAAAAAAAAAAAAAAAGGAAGGGAATCAAAAATGGAGGGAAATTAGAGAAAGGCAAAACTGGGAAATGACGGGGAGAAGGGAGGGAAGAGAAGCGGGGAAAGGAGAGCAAAAAAATAAACAGGAGAAGGGAGGGAAAAAGAAGGGGAGACAAGGAAATAAAGGGGGGAAGAACGGAAGGAGGAAAAGAAAAAAAAAGGCAGGAAAAGAGGAGTGGAATGGGAATGGAAATTCCCGATGTGCCGTCCCCATTCCCGGTGTCCCGGTGTCCCGGTGTCCCGTTCCCATTCCCGTTCCCGGTGTCCAGGTGTCCCGGTGTCCCGGTCGTGTCCCGTTCCCATTCCCGGTATCCCTCTGTCCCATTCCCGTTCCCATTCCCGTTCCCATTCCCGGTATCCCATTCCCGGTATCCCGGTATCCCTCTCTCCCGCTCCCTCTCCGCTCCCCTATCCCCGCGGGCTCTCATTCCCGGTATCCCATTCCCTCTCTCCCGTTCCCATTCCCGGTATCCCTTCCCATTCCCGGTATCCCGTTCCCATTCCGACCGTCCCGTATCCTCTCCCGTTCCCATTCCCGGTATCCCGTTCCCATTCCCGGTATCCCATTCCCGGTCTCCCTCTCTCCCGGTCTCTCTCCGCTCCCTATCCCCGCCGGTGCCGCCGCCGCCCAGCGCGGTCTCTGTGGCGCAATCGGTTAGCGCGTTCGGCTGTTAACCGAAAGGTTGGTGGTTCGAGCCCACCCAGGGACGGAGCCGATCCTTTTCCTCCCCCCGCTCCTTTCCTCCCACCTCCTTTTCCTCCCCCGCTCCTTTTCCTCCCCCCGCTCCTTTTCCTCCCCCCGCTCCTTTTCCTCCCCA
Source organism: Sitta carolinensis (assembly GCA_032173965.1). NCBI lineage: Eukaryota > Metazoa > Chordata > Aves > Passeriformes > Sittidae > Sitta > Sitta carolinensis. The sequence continues at coordinate 1,826,547 of CM063307.1, forward strand.
CGCTCCTTTTCCTCCCCCACGCTCCTTTTCCTCCCCCCGATCCTTTTCCTCCCCCCGCTCCTTTTCCTCCCCACGCTCCTTTTCCTCCCCCCGCTCCTTTTCCTCCCCACGCTCCTTTTCCCGGTTTTTTTTCTCCTGGTCGCGCCGGGCCCGGCCCGGGAGAGCCTTCCAGGCCCGGCGGGGCAGGAGCAGCTCCCGGTGCTCCCGTGCTCCCGAGCCGCTCCCGCCGCGACCTCCGGGAACACCGAGCCGGGAGCAGAAACCCCGCTGGCAGCACAGCGTTCCCAGTTCATCCAGCTGTTCCCAGTTCATCCAGCTGTTCCCAGTTCATCCAGCTGTTCCCATCTCCCAGCTGTTCCCATTCTCCCAGCTGTCTCCCAGTTCATCCAGCTGTTCCCATTTCCCAGCTGTTCCCATTTCCCAGCTGTTCCCCAGTTCATCCAGCTGTTCCCATCTCCCAGCTGTTCCCATTTACCAGCTGTTCCCATTTCCCAGCTGTTCCCATTTCCAGCTGTTCTCCCATTTTCATCCAGCTGTTCCCATTTCATCCAGCTGTTCCCATCTCCCAGCTGTTCCCATTTCATCCAGCTGTTCCCATTTCATCCAGCTGTTCCCATCTCCCAGCTGTTCCCATTTCATCCAGCTGTTCCCATTCCCAGCTGTTCCCATTTCCCAGCTGTTCCATTCACCACTGTTCCCATTTCCCCGCTGTTCCCATTTCATCCAGCTGTTCCCATCTCCACTGTCCCATCACCAGCTGTTCCCATTTCTCCAGCTGTTCCCATTCATCCAGCTGTTCCCATCTCCCAGCTGTTCCCATCTCCCAGCTGTTCCCATTCTATCCATCTGGGATAAAAATTATAGAGTCTGAGAAATAGAAAATGTGGGAAATAAAATGTTATAAAATGTGGGAAATATAAAAATTAGAAAATGTGGGAATAGAAAAATTATAAAATGTGGGAATACAAACATTATAAAATGTGGGAAGTAGAAAATGTGGGAATTAAAATGTTATAAAGTGTGGGAATAGAAAAATTATAAAGTGTGGGAAATAGAAAAAATATAAAATGTGGGAAATATAAAAATTAAAAAATGTGGGAAATAGAAAATGTGGGAAATAAAATGTTATAAAGTGTGGGAAATATAAAAATTATAAAGTGTGGGAAATAGAAATTGTGGGAAATAGAAAAATTAGAAAATGTGGGAATAGAAAAATTATAAAATGTGGGAAGTAGAAAATTTATAAAATGTGGAAATAGAAAAATTATAAAATGTGGGAAATAAAATATTATAAAAAGTGAGAATAAAATGTGGGAGTTCATCTGCTGCCTGAAGGTTTAGCTTTGATATTTTATATTTTTATATTTTATATTTTTATAATTTTATATTTTTTATATTTTTATATTTTTTATATTTTATATTTTATATTTTATATTTTTATATTTTATGTTATTTACATTTTTATGTGTTAAAATAGTTTTTATATTTAATAATGTATTTAAAAATATTATTATAATTTTATATTTTCAATTACTATTATAATTTTATAATTTAAATTATTATTACAATTTCATATTTTAATTTATTATTAAAATTTCATATTTTAAATTATTATTCTAATTTTATATTTTAAAATATTTTTATAATTTTATGTTTTAAATTATTAATATGATTTTATACTTTAAAATATCATTATAATTTTATATTTTGAATTATTATTATAATTTTATATTTAAAATATTAGTATAATTTTATGTTTAAATATTATAATTTTATACTTAAAATCATTATTATAATTTTATATTTTAAATTATTATTATTATTTTTATATTTAAAATATTATTATAATTTTATATTTTAAATTATTATTATAATTTCATATTTAAAATATTATAATTTTATATTTAAAATATTAGTATAATTTTATAATTTAAAATATTATAATAACTGTGTCTTTTAAAATATTATTATAATTTTATATTTTAAAATATTGGTATAATTTTATACTTTAAAATATTATTATAATTTTATATTTTAAATCATTTTAATCATATAAACGACATTAATATTTTAATTTTTTTACGTTCCGGGCTGGACAAATTTCAGGCCCAAAAATGAAAACAAAGGAGGAAACGAGAATTAAAATTAAAAAAGAAATAAAAATAAAAATTAAAATTGTCAGGAATTAATCAGGATTAATGGCGGAAAATAAAATTCCAGGAGTTTATATTAAAAAATAAAATAAAATAAAAGGAGACAAACTTTATTCAATAAAGGGAGAGGCCGTGGGACATTGCCCTGGGCTTTTTATCCTAAATAATTTATTATTATTATTATTATTATTATTATTATTATTATTATTATTATTATTATTATATTATATTATTATTATTATTATTATTATTATATTACTATATTATTATTATTATTATTATCGTGACTATTACCATTCTTATTACTGCTATTATTAGACTCATTATAATATTTATCTCATTTTCTATTCATTAATTTATTCATTATTTTATTTTTAAATTTTATTTTATTTTATTTTTTTTTTTTATTTTTATTTTATTCTTCCCCCCCCGGAACTCCCGGCATGCCTTGCGCGCCCGCTGTGACTCGTCACTTTTCCGCCCCGCCCACTCCTCCAGGCTTTAGCCAATCAGCTGCGCGCACCGCGGCTGCTCCAGCCAATCACCAGCAGCGCTGGGAAACTTAGAAGGCGGAACCTCCTGAGGCGACGACCAATGGGAAGCGTTAGAAGTGAGAGCGGCGGTGGCGCCGACCAATGGAGAGCGGAGTGAGCGGGAGTAGCGTGGGCGGCAGCCAATGGTAAGCGTTGGGGGGCGGGACCGGCGGCGGCGCGGCGGGGCCGGAGCAGAGAGCGGAGCAGAGACCGGGCCGGGAACGGAGCGGGGAAAGGAACGGGAAAGAGCGGGAACGGAGCGGGAAAGAGCGGGAACAGAGCGGGAAAGAGCGGGAACAGAGCGGGGAAAGAGCGGGGAAAGAGCCGGGAAAGAGCCGGGAAAGAGCGGGCACAGAACGCACACCCAATTCCCGCAGCCATGGTGAGAGCGCGGGCGGCCCCCGCTCCGTGAGGGGAAGCGCCGGGAGCGCGGCCCGGCCGGCTGAGGAGGGGACCGGGGGGACACGGGGGGACACGGGGGGACCGGGGGGGCACGGGGGACCGGGGGGGCACGGGGGGCGCAGGGGGGACCGGGGGGGCACGGGGGGACACGGGGGGACCGGGGGGGCACGGGGGGACCGGAGGACCGGGGGGCAACCGGGCGGGAACGGGCGGGAACGGGGGAAGGCGGGACCGGGCGGGCAAGGCGGGAACCAGGGGGAAAGACGGGGGGACCGGGAGAGACCGGGGGCGGGCACAGAACGCACACCAATCCGGCGCCAGGGAGCGCGGGCGGCCCGCTCCGGGGGGAACGCCGGGGGGCCCGGGGGGGGGGACCGGGGAGGGGGACACGGGGGGCACGGGGGGACCGGGGGGCACGGGGGGACCCGGGGGGCACGGGGACCGGGGACCGGGGGGCACGGGGGGACACGGGGGGACCGGGGGACACGGGGGGACCGGGGGACCGGGGGGACCGGGGGGGGACAAAGGGGGACCGGGGGACCGGGGGGACCGGGGGGACCGGGGGGCACGGGGGGACCCGGGGGACCGGGGGGACCGGGGGGACCGGGGGCACCGGGGGACCAGGGGGACCGGGGGATGGGGGCACGGGGTCCGGGGACCGGGGAATGGAACCGGGGGGACCGGGGACCCGCAGTGGGATCCCAACGGACCGAACGGACCGGGGGCACGACGGATCCCGGAGGGGGGACGGGACCCGATGGACTTCCGTGGCAGTCCCGGTGATTCCCGGATAATGGTATCCCCAGTGGATCCTACCCGATGTCTATGCCAGGGTGGTCCCGGCGATTCCTGGCGATCCCCAATGGACCCATGGATCCCGATTTAGTGATCCCAGATGGATCCCTGGCGATATTCCTCCGGCAGTCCCAATGGATCCAGTGGATCCCGGGGATGGTATCCCAGATGGATCCTGGCCCCATTCCCCGGCATGATCCCATGGTATGGATCCCATATGGATCCGCCCTGGATCCCATGGATCCCGACCCGTGCGATTCCCATCAATGCCCTCTCCCGTTCCCCTGCCATATCCCCGTCTCACTGTCCCGGGACGGTGCCGGTTCCGTCGTGCCGGTTCCGGTGCCGGTGCCGGTTCCGGTGGCGGCAGGAGCGCAGCGCGCTGAGCGCCGGGCAATCCGCCGCCTCCTCGGATTCCCCGTTCTCCCCGCTCCGCACGCACGGCCCGGGCTCATTTCCCTTTTCCAGGGACGCTTCTGCTCGGACGCTCCTCGCCTTCATTGAGCACCACTTCACCTGCACTTGGCCTTCATTAGCTTTTCATTAGCTTTTGATTAGCTTTTTGATTAGTTTTTGATTAGTTTTTGATTTGGGCTTTTATTTTTACAAGCAGCGAACGCTTTGGGGTTTTTATTTCCACAAGCAGTGAATGCTTTGGGGTTTTTTGGTGAACACTTTGCCCTTTTTTTGGTGAACACTTTGCCCTTTTTTCCCCAAGCAGTGAACACTTTTCCCTTTTTTTGGTGAACACTTTGGTCTTTTTTTGGTGAACACTTTGGTCTTTTTTGGTGAACACTTTGGGGTTTTTTTCACAAGCAATGAACACTTTGGGGTTTTTTTGGTGAACACTTTGCCCTTTTATTGATGAACACTTTGGCCTTTTTTTGGTGAACACTTTGGTTTTTTTTGGTGGACACTTTGTGTTTTTTTTGGTGGACACTTTGTGTTTTTTTGGTGGACACTTTGGCCTTTTTTACACAAGCAGTGAACTTTTTGGGGTTTTTTTGGTGAACACTTTGCCCTTTTTCTGGTGAACACTTTGCCCTTATTTTGGTGAACGCTTTGGGGTTTTTTTGATGAACACTTTGTCCTTTTTTTGGTGAACTCTTTGCCCTTTTTTTGGTGAACACTTGGCCTTTTTTTGGTGAACTCTTTGGCCTTTTTTTGGTGAACAGTTTGGTTTTTTTTTGATGAACACTTTGGGGTTTTTTTTGGTGAACACTTTGCCCTTTTTTACACAAGCAGTGAACTCTTTGGGTTTTTTTTGGTGAACACTTTTCCCTTTTTTTGATGAACACTTTGCCCTTTTTTTGATGAACACTTTACCCTTTTTTTGATGAACACTTTACCCTTTTTCTGATGAACACTTTGCCCATTTTTTGGTGAACACTTTGGGGTTTTTTTGATGAACACTTTGAGGGTTTCTTGGTGAACACTTTTCCCTTTTTTTGATGAAACTTTACCCTTTTTTTGATGAACACTTTTGGGTTTTTTTTGGTAAACACTTTGAGGGTTTCTTGGTGAACACTTTACCCTTATTTTGATGAACACTTTACCTTTTTTTGATGAACACTTTGCCCTTTTTCTGGTGAACGCTTTTCCCTTTTTTTGATGAACACTTTGGGGTTTTTTTGGTGAACACTTTGGGTTTTTTTTGATGAACACTTTGAGGGTTTCTTGATGAACACTTTTCCCTTTTTTTGATGAACACTTTACCCTTTTTCTGGTGAACACTTTTCCCTTCTTTTGATGAACACTTTACCCTTATTTTAATGAACACTTTGGGTTTTTTTTTGGTGAACACTTTGGGTTTTTTTTGATGAACACTTTGAGGCTTTCTTGATGAACACTTCACCCTTATTTTAATGAACACTTCACCCTTATTTTAATGAACACTTCACCCTTTTCTCCCCAAACACCAACCCCTCACACACCTCCCATCCCTCCTCCCATTAACCCCGCGACCGACCCGCGCCATACCCGACTTCCACACCACCGACCCCAAACAAATCCCTCTAAACCCCATCCCAACCCCGTGTCCCCACTGGAATCTCTCAAGGCTGAGCCCTTGCTGTCCCTCCCTGCAGTCCATCATGTCCTACAACGGCGGGGCCGTGCTGGCCAATGCGCGGCCGCGGCTGCGTGGCCATCGCCGCCGACCGCCGCTTCGGCGTGCAGGCTCAGACCGTCACCACCGACTTCCAGAAGATCTTCCCCATGGGCCAGCGGCTCTACATCGGCCTGGCCGGGCTGGCCACCGACGTGCAGACCGTGTGGGTGGGGTCTGCGGGTGCGGGGAGGGGTGGGGAGGGGGGGTTGGGGGGGAGGGAAGGGGGTTTGGGGTGAATCCCAGGGGGTTTGGGGGGAGGGAAGGGGGTTTGGGATCAATCCTGGGGGGTTTGGGGGGAGGGAAGGGGGTTTGGGGGAAGGGAAGGGGGTTTGGGATGAGTAAAGGGGGGTTTGGGGTGAATCCCAGGGGGTTTGGGGTGAATTCCAGGGGAGTGACAGGGGTTGGGGATGAATCCCAGGGGGTTTGGGATGAATTCCAGGGAGTGATGGGGGTTTGGGATCAATCCTGGGGTTTGGGGGGAGTAAAGCGGGGTTTGGGGGAGGGAAGGGGGTTTGGGATCAATCCAGGGGCGTTTGGGGGGAGGGAAGGGGGGTTTTGGGATGAATTCCAGGGGAGTGAAGGGGTTTGGGATCAATCCTGGGGGTCTGGGGGAGGGAAGGGGTTTGGGGGGAGGGAAGGGGGTTTGGGATGAGTAAAGGGGGTTTGGGGTGAATCCCAGGGGGTTTGGGGGGAGGGAAGGGGGTTTGGGGTGAATCCCAGGGGTTTGGAGGGAGGGAAGGGGGGTTTTGGGGGGAGGGAAGGGGATTCCAGGGGGTTTGGGAGGGGGGAAGGGGTTTGGGATCAATCCTGGGGGATTTGGGGGGAGGGAAGGGGGTTTGGGGGAGGGAAGGGGGTTTGGGATGAGTAAAGGGGTTTGGGGGGAGTAACAGAGGGGGTTTGGGGGGAGTAACAGAGGGGGTTTGGGGGGAGTGAAGGGGTTTGGGGGGAGGAAGGGGTTTGGGATGAGTAAAGGGGGTTTGGGGGGAGTAACAGAGGGGGTTTGGGGGGGAGTAACAGAGGGGGTTTGGGGGGAGGGAGGGGGTTTGGGGGAGGGAAGGGGGATTCCAGGGGGTTTGGGAGGGGGAAGGGGTTTGGGATCAATCCTGGGGGATTTGGGGGGAGGAAGGGGGTTTGGGGGAGGGAAGGGGGTTTGGGATGAGTAAAGGGGGTTTGGGGGAGTAAAGGGGGTTTGGGGGGAGGGAAGGGGGTTTGGGGGGAGGGAAGGGGGTTTGGGGGGAGTAAAGGGGTTTGGGGGGAGTAACAGAGGGGGTTTGGGGGGAGGGAAGGGGGTTTGGGGTGAATTCCAGGGGAGTGATGGGGCTTGGGGATGAATCCCTGGGGGTTTGGGATGAGTAAAGGGGGTTTGGGATCAATCCCAGGGATGATGGGGGTTGGGAATGAATCCCAGGGGTTTGGGGTGAATTCCAGGGGAGTGACAGGGGTTGGGGATGAATCCCTGGGGGTTTGGGATGAGTAAAGGGGGTTTGGGATCAATCCCAGGGGAGTGATGGGGGTTGGGGATGAATCCCAGGGGTTTGGGGTGAATTCCAGGGGAGTGACAGGGGTTGGGGATGAATCCCAGGGGTTTGGGATGAATTCCAGGGGATGATGGGGGTTTGGGATCAATCCTGGGGGTTTGGGGGGAGTAAAGCGGGGTTTGGGGGGAGGGAAGGGGGTTTGGGATCAATCCAGGGGCGTTTGGGGGAGGGAAGGGGGGTTTGGGATGAATTCCAGGGGAGTGAAGGGGGTTTGGGATCAATCCTGGGGTCTGGGGGGAGGGAAGGGGGGTTTGGGGGGAGGGAAGGGGGTTTGGGATGAGTAAAGGGGGGCTTGGGGTGAATCCCAGGGGTTTGGGGGAGGGAACGGGTTTGGGGTGAATTCCAGGGGGTTTGTGGGGGGAGGGAAGGGGTTTGGGATGAATTCCAGGGAGTGATGGGGGTTGGGGATGAATCCCAAGGGTTTGGGATGAATCCCGGGGGTTTGGGGTGACTGATGGGGGTTGGGGATGAATCCCACAGGGTGGGGATGAGTAACGGGGGTTTGGGATGGGTGATGCCCCCACACCTGACCCTGTACCCCCTGTACCTGCTCCCTTACCTGACCCCACACCTGCCCCCATACCTCCCACACCTGCCCCTGACCCCACACCTGCCCCTGACCCCACCACACACCTGCCCCTGACCCCCCACACCTGCCCCTGACCCCACACCTCCCCCATACCTGACCCCATACCCCACGCACCTGCCCCTGACCCACACCTGTCCCCACACCTGCCCCACACCTGCCCCTGACCCCACACCTGTCCCCTCCCCAGGGCACAGAGGCTCAAGTTCCGTCTGAACCTGTACGAGCTGAAGGAGGGCCGGCCCATCAAACCACAGACCTTCATGAGCATGGTGTCCAACCTGCTCTATGAGCGCAGGTAACACACCTGAGACACACAGCCCCCACCACTGAGACCAGCCCCCACCTGAGATACACAAGCCCCCACCTGAGAGCATCACCTGAGAACACCCACGACCACCTAACACACCCCACCTGAGAGCATCACCTGAGACACAGCCCCCACCTGAGAGCCTCACCTGAGACACACCACCTAGACTCAGCAGCCCTCACCTGAGAGCATCACCTGACACACAGCCCCCACCTGAGAGCCATCACCTGAGACACAGCCCCCACCTGAGAGCATCACCTGACACACAGCCCTCACCTGAGAGCATCACCTGACACACAGCCCCCACCTGAGAGCATCACCTGACACACAGCCCTCACCTGAGAGCATCACCTGAACACAGCCCTCACCTGAGAGCATCACCTGACACACAGCCCCCACCTGAGAGCATCACCTGACACACAGCCCCCACCTGAGAGCATCACCTGACACACAGCCCTCACCTGAGAGCCTCACCTGAGAACACAGCCCTCACCTGAAGCTCACCTGAACACAGCCCCACCTGAGCACACTGACACACAGCCCTCACCTGAGAGCATCACCTGACACCAAAACACAGCCCCCACCTGAGAGCATCACCTGACACACAGCCCCACCTGAGAGCATCACCTGAACACAGCCCCACCTGAGAGCATCACCTGACACACAGCCCCACCTGAGAGCATCACCTGACACACAGCCCTCACCTGAGAGCATCACCTGACACACAGCCCCCACCTGAGAGCATCACCTGAGACACAGCCCCCACCTGAGAGCATCACCTGACACACAGCCCCCCACCTGAGAGCATCACCTGACACACAGCCCCCACCTGAGAGCATCACCTGACACACAGCCCCCACCACTGAGAGCATCACCTGACACACAGCCCCCACCTGAGAGCATCACCTGACACACAGCCCCACCTGAGAGCATCACCTGACACACAGCCCCCACCTGAGAGCATCACCTGACACACAGCCCCCACCTGAGAGCCTCACCTGACACACAGCCCCCACCTGAGAGCATCACCTGACACACAGCCCCACCTGAGAGCATCACCTGACACACAGCCCCCACCTGAGAGCATCACCTGACACACAGCCCCCACCTGAGAGCATCACTGAGACACAGCCCCACCTGAGAGCATCACCTGACACACAGCCCCCACCTGAGAGCATCACCTGACACACAGCCCCCACCTGAGAGCATCACCTGACACACAGCCCCCACTGAGAGCCTCACCTGACCACACAGCCCCCACCTGAGAGCCTCACCTGAGACACAGCCCTCACCTGAGAGCATCACCTGACACACAGCCCCCACCTGAGAGCATCACCTGACACACAGCCCCCACCTGAGAGCATCACCTGAGACACAGCCCTCACCTGAGAGCATCACCTGACACACAGCCCCCACCTGAGAGCATCACCTGACACACAGCCCTCACCTGAGAGCATCACCTGACACACAGCCCTCACCTGAGAGCATCACCTGACACACAGCCCTCACCTGAGAGCATCACCTGACACACAGCCCTCACCTGAGAGCATCACCTGACACACAGCCCCCACCTGAGAGCCTCACCTGACACACAGCCCTCACCTGAGAGCATCACCTGACACACAGCCCTCACCTGACAGACAGCTCTCACTGACAGCTCCCCCATATTCCCCCATATCCCCTGTGCCCCCCATGATCCCATATCCCCCCCATCCCCCCATGCCCTCCATATCCCCCCATACCCCCCTGTGCCCCCATATCCCCCCATTCCCCCCGTGCCCCCTGTCCCCCCATACCCCCCCATGCCCCCTGTGCCCCCATACCCCCCAATGCCCCTCCCATATCCCCCAATCCCCCATTCCCCCCGTGCCCCCTGTGCCCCCCCATACCCCCAATGCCCCCTGTGCCCCCCATATCCCCCCACATCCCCCAATACCCCCCATGCCCCCCATACCCCAATGCCCCCCATGCCCCCCATACCCCCCCATACACCAATGCCCCCCGTTCCCCCCATACCCCCCCATACCCCCCATACCCCAATACCCCCATGCCCCCCATACCCCCCACCCCAATGCCCCCCATACCCCCATGCCCCCCATACCCCAATGCCCCCCCTTCCCCCTTTCCCCCCATACCCCCCCCATGCCCCCCATGCCCCCATCCCCCATGCCCCCCATTCCCCCCATACCCCCCATACCCCATGCCCCCCGTTCCCCTGTTCCCCCCATACCCCAATGCCCCCCGTTCCCCCTCCCCCCATACCCCATGCCCCCCGTTCCCCCTGTTCCCCATACCCCCCCATACCCCCCATACCCCCCAATGCCCCCATGCCCCCCATGCCCCCCATACCCCCCATACCCCCCATACCCCCATACCCCCTATACCCCCCATGCCCCCCATGCCCCCCATACCCCACCCCCATCCCCCATACCCCCCCATACCCCCATACCCCAATCCCCCCATTCCCACCCCCCCATACCCCCCCTTCCCCCCATGCCCCCCATCCCCCCCATACCCCCCCCCAATGCCCCACCATGCCCCCCATTCCCCCGTGCCCCCCATACCCCCCACGCCCCCCATACCCCCCCAATGCCCCCCATGCCCCCCTGTCCCCGTGGCAGGTTCGGTCCGTACTACGCGGAGCCGGTGATCGCGGGGCTGGACCCGCGCAGCCTCGAGCCCTTCCTGTGCTCGCTCGACCTCATCGGCTGCCCCATGGTCACCCAGGACTTCGTGGTCAGCGGCACCTGCTCCGAGCAGATGTACGGCATGTGCGAGTGCCTCTGGAGCCCGACATGGTGAGAGCACCTGAGACACCTGGGGGCACCTGGGCACCTGGGGGGCACTGAGAGCACCTGGGGCACCTGAGAGCACCTGGGTACACGTGCTCCGAGCAGATGTATGGATGTGCGAGTGCCTCTGGGAGCCCGACATGGTGAGAGCACCTGGGGCACCTGGGGGCACCTGGGGGGCACCTGAGAGCACCTGGGGGGCACCTGGGGGGCACCTGAGAGCACCTGGGTACACGTGCTCCGAGCAGATGTACGGCATGTGCGAGTGCCTCTGGGAGCCCGACATGGTGAGAGCACCTGGGGGCACCTGGGCACAACACCTGTGCTCACCTGTGCTCCCTGGGCACACAACCTGTCTCCCGCGTGGCGGGAGGAGCCCGAGCAGCTCTTCGAGACGGCGTCGCAGGCCATGCTCAACGCCGTGGACAGGGAGCGCCTGTCGGCACGGGTACGGTGGTGCACGTCATGTGTGAGTGCTGCTGGGACCCCCGAGACAGGGACCCTGAGATGGGGACCCCCGAGACAGGGCCCCTGAGTATGGGGAACCCCCCGAGACGGGGACCCTGAGACAGGGACCCCCCACGAGACGGGACCCCCCAGACGACAGGGACCCCTGTGAGTGGGGACCCCCGAGACAGGGACCCCTGAGATGGGGACCCCCGAGACAGGGACCCCTGAGATGGGGACCCCCGAGACAGGGACCCCTGAGATGGGGACCCCCGAGACGGGGACCCCTGAGATGGGGACCCCCACGACAGGACCCCCGAGACAGGGACCCCTGACACTGGGGACCCCGAGACAGGGACCCCTGAGACAGGGACCCCGAGACGGGGACCCCTGAGACGGGACCCCCAACGACAGGGACCCCCGAGACAGGGACCCCTGAACAGGGACCCCCAACGACAGGGACCCCGAGACAGGGACCCCTGAGACAGGGGACCCCAACGACAGGGACCCCCGAGACAGGGACCCCTGAGATGGGGACCCCGAGACAGGGACCCCTAGATGGGAACCCCTGAGACAGGGACCCCTGAGATGGGAACCCCTGAGACAGGGACCCCTGAGATGGGAACCCCTGAGACAGGGACCCCTGAGATGGGAACCCCTGAGACAGGGACCCCTGAGACGGGACCCCTGAGACAGGGACCCCCGAGACAGGGACCCCTGAGACGGGACCCCGAGACAGGGACCCCTGAGACGGGGACCCCGAGACAGGGACCCCTGAGACGGGACCCCCGAGACAGGGACCCCTGAGACGGGACCCCGAGACAGGGACCCCTGAGACAGGGACCCCCAACCCAGGGACCCCCAAAGACAGGGACCCCCAAAGACAGGGACCCCCAAATCCGGGGATTACCCAAAGACAGGGACCCTGAGACAGGGACCCTGAGACAGGGAACCCCGAGACGGGACCCCCAAAGACAGGGATTCCCTAAATCCAGGGTCTGGGATCCCCAATCAGGGGCTGGATTCCCCAAATCCAGGGACTGGGATTCCCCAAATCCAGGGGCTGGGATTCCCCAATCCAGGGGCTCAATTCCCCAAATCCAGGGACTGGGATCCCCCAATCCAGGGGCTGGGATTCCCCCAATCCAGGGACTGGGATCCCCAAATCCAGGGGCTGGGATTCCCCCAATCCAGGGACTGGGATCCCCAATCCAGGGGCTGGGATTCCCCCAATCCAGGGACTGGGATCCCCAAATCCAGGGCTGGGATTCCCCATATCCAGGGGCTGGGATTCCCCAATCCAGGGGCTAGGATTCCCTCAATCCAGGGGCTGGGATCCCAAATCCAGGGGCTGGGATCCCCCAATCCAGGGGCTGGGATTCCCCAAATCCAGGGACTGGGATTCCCCAATCCAGGGGCTGGGATTCCCTCAATCCAGGGGCTGGGACCCCAAATCCAGGGGCTGGGATTCCCCAAATCCAGGGATTCCCAAACCTGGGGTTCCCCAAATCCAGGAGCTGGGACCCCCAATCCAGGGGCTGGGATTCCCCCAATCCAGGGGCTGGGATTCCCCCAATCCAGGGGCTGGGATCCCCAAATCCAGGGGCTGGGATCCCCAAATCCAGGGAGCTGGGATCCCAAATCCAGGGGCTGGGATCCCCAATCCAGGGGCTGGGATTCCCCCAATCCAGGGACTGGGATTCCCCAATCCAGGGGCTGGGACCCTCAATCCAGGGGCTGGGATTCCCCCAATCCAGGGGCTGGGATTCCCCAAATCCAGGGGCTGGGATTCCCCCAATCCAGGGACTGGGATCCCCAATCCAGGGGCTGGGATTCCCCAATCCAGGGAGCTGGGATCCCCAATCCAGGGGCTGGGACCCCCAGTCCAGGGGCTGGGATTCCCCAAATCCAGGGACTGGGATTCCCCCAATCCAGGGGCTGGGATTCCCCCAATCCAGGGGCTGGGATCCCCAAATCCAGGGGCTGGGATTCCCCCAATCCAGGGGCTGGGATTCCCCAAATCCAGGGAGCTGGGATTCCCCAAATCCAGGGAGCTGGGATTCCCCCAATCCAGGGTCTGGGATTCCCCAAATCCAGGGTCTGGGATTCCCTTCCCTGGCTGCATTCCCATGGGAATGAGGATGGAATCCTGGAGTTTGACCCCTGCTGCTCAGGGATTCCCTGGCTGCATTCCCACGGGAATGAGCAATTTCTGGATGCAGCATTAACCCCTGCATTCCCACGGGAATGAGCAATTTCTGGATGCAGCTCTGCACCGGGCTGCCGTTGGGAATTCCCACTTTGCCTCCTGCATCCCCCCAGAGCTGGGAGGAGCTGGAGGGAGGCTCTAAGCACTCCTGATCAATAATCCATGGATAATTCACAATAATCGATCCCATCTTTCCCTTCCAGAGAGAAAGACAAGGTGACCACGAGGACCCTGAAGGCTCGCATGGATTAGCCCGGCCCGGCTGCTCCATCCCATTTTTTACAATAAAACTTTTCCCTGGAGTTTTCTTTGGCTCTGAGCTCCAGGACGGAGAGCGGGCACGGGGGGGGCAGAGCTCCCGTCCTGCCAGGATCCCAGGGATGGTCAGCAAACTGCACAATCCCAGAGGGGATTGGAATTCCCAGTGTCCCAGGGCGGCAGCTCAGGGTGTTGGGGCAGCTCCAGGTGCAGCTTTGGATGGGATATTGCCTGGAGCAGGGATGAACCTGAGCTGGGATTGAGGGATTCACTGGAGCAGGGATGAACCTGAGCTGGGATTGAGGATGTGGGATTTCCCTGGAGCAGGGATAAACCTGAGCTGGGATTGAGGGATTTACTGGAGCAGGGATGAACCTGAGCTGGGATTGAGGGATTCACTGGAGCAGGGATGAACCTGAGCTGGGATTGAGGGATTCCCTGGAGCAGGATAAAACCCGAGCTGGGATTGAGGGATTCACTGGAGCAGGGATGAACCTGAGCTGGGATTGAGGGATTCCCTGGAGCAGGGATAAACCTGAGTTGGGTTGAGGGATTCCCTGGATCAGGGAATAATCCTGAGCTGGTTGAGGGATTCCCTGGATCAGGAATAATCCTGAGCTGGTTTCAGGGATTTCCCTGGATCAGGAATAACCTGGAGTGGTTCAGGATTCCTGGATGGAATAATCCTGAGCTGGTTTGAGGGATTCACTGGATCAGGAATAATCCTGAGCTGGGTTTAAGGGATTCCTGGACAGGAATAATCCTGAGCTGGTTGAGGGATTCCCTGGAGCAGGAATAACCTGAGCTGGTTTGAGGGATTCCCTGGAGCGGAATAATCCTGAGCTGGTTTGAGGGATTCCCTGGATCAGGAATGAATCCTGAGCTGGGTTTAAGGGATTTCCTGGATCAGGAATAATCCTGAGCTGGTTTCAGGGATTCCCTGGACAGGAATAATCCTGAGCTGGTTTCAGGGATTCCCTGGATCAGGAATAATCCTGAGCTGGTTTCAGGGTTCCCTGGATCAGGAATAATCCTGAGCTGGTTTCAGGGTTCCCTGGATCAGGAATAATCCTGAGCTGGTTTCAGGGTTCCCCGGATCAGGAATAATCCTGAGCTGGTTTCAGGGATTCCCTGGAGCAGGAATAATCCTGAGCTGGTTTCAGGGATTCCTGGATCAGGAATAATCCTGAGCTGGTTTCAGGGATTCCCTGGATCAGGAATAATCCTGAGCTGGTTTCAGGGATTCCCTGGATCAGGAATAATCCTGAGCTGGTTTCAGGGATTCCCTGGATCAGGAATAATCCTGAGCTGGTTTCAGGGATTCCCTGGAGCTGGAATAATCCTGAGCTGGTTTGAGGGATTCCCTGGAGCTGGAATAATCCTGAGCTGGTTTCAGGGATTCCCTGGATCAGGAATAATCCTGAGCTGGTTTGAGGGATTTCCTGGATCAGGAATAATCCTGAGCTGGTTTCAGGGGTTCCCTGGATCAGGAATAATCCTGAGCTGGTTTCAGGGGTTCCCTGGATCAGGAATAATCCTGAGCTGGTTTCAGGGATTCCCTGGATCAGGAATAATCCTGAGCTGGTTTCAGGTGTTCCCTGGAGCAGGGATAATCCTGAGCTGGTTTCAGGGATTCCCTGGATCAGGAATAATCCTGAGCTGGTTTCAGGGATTCCCTGGATCAGGAATAATCCTGAGCTGGTTTCAGGGATTCCCTGGATCAGGAATAATCCTGAGCTGGTTTCAGGGGTTCCCTGGAGCAGGAATAATCCTGAGCTGGTTTCAGGGATTCCCTGGAGCTGGAATAATCCTGAGCTGGTTTCAGGGATTCCCTGGATCAGGAATAATCCTGAGCTGGTTTCAGGGATTCCCTGGAGCTGGAATAATCCTGAGCTGGTTTCAGGGGTTCCCTGGATCAGGAATAATCCTGAGCTGGTTTCAGGGATTCCCTGGATCAGGAATAATCCTGAGCTGGTTTCAGGGATTCCCTGGATCAGGAATAATCCTGAGCTGGTTTCAGGGATTCCCTGGATCAGGAATAATCCTGAGCTGGTTTCAGGGCTGTCTCTGCTCTCTTTTGGCAGCAGTGCCCAGGGGGTGTAGCTCAGTGGCAGAGCATTTGACTGCAGATCAAGAGGTCCCTGGTTCAACTCCAGGTGCCCCCTCTTCTTTTCCTCTTCCACCTTTGGCCAAGAATTTGCCACGGGAAAAATCCTGGGAGAGCTGTGAGCTGGTGCTGAGGGTGGGGAGATGGTTCTGAGCTGTTCTGAGTGTGGAGCTGTTCTGGGCTGGTTCTGAGCTGTCCTGAGCTTTTCTGAGCTGGTTTTGGGCTGTTCTTGGATGGTTCTGGGCTTTTCTGAGCCGTTCTGGGCCGATTCTGGGCTGTTCTGAGCTCGTTCTGGGCTGGTTCTGGGCTGTTCTGAGCTGGTTCTGTGCCGGTTCTGAGCTGTTCTGAGCTGTTCTGGGCTGTTCTGAGCTGGTTCTGTGCCGGTTCTGAGCTGTTCTGAGCTGTTCTGGGCTGTTCTGAGCTGTTCTGAGCTGGTTCTGGGCTGGTTCTGAGCTGTTCTGAGCTGGTTCTGGGCTGTTCTGAGCTGTTCTGAGCTGGTTCTGTGCCGGTTCTGAGCTGTTCTGAGCTGGTTCTGGGCTGTTCTGAGCTGTTCTGGGCTGTTCTGAGCTGTTCTGGGCTGGTTCTGTGCCGGTTCTGAGCTGTTCTGAGCTGTTCTGGGCTGTTCTGAGCTGTTCTGAGCTGGTTCTGAGCTGTTCTGGGCTGTTCTGAGCTGTTCTGGGCTGTTCTGAGCTGTTCTGAGCTGTTCTGAGCTGGTTCTGTGCCGGTTCTGAGCTGGTTCTGAGCTGGTTCTGTGCCGGTTCTGAGCTGTTCTGAGCTGGTTCTGTGCCGGTTCTGAGCTGTTCTGAGCTGGTTCTGAGCTGTTCTGGGCTGTTCTGAGCTGTTCTGAGCTGTTCTGAGGTGTTCCTGAGCTGGATCTGGGCTGGTTCTGGATGTGGAGTTGGTTCTGAGCTGTTCTGGGCTGGTTCTGTGCTGGTTCTGAGCTGTTCTGAGCCATTCTGGGCTGGTTCTGAGCTGTTCTGAGCTGTTCTGGGCTTTCCTGAGTTGGTTCTGAGCTGTTCTGGGCTTTCCTGAGTTGGTTCTGAGCTGTTCTGGGCTTTCCTGAGTTGTTCCGGGCTGGTTCTGAACCAGTTCTGAGCTGCAGCACCCAAGGGTTCAGTGTGGGGCTGTGCTGGCTCTCAGCCTCTTGCTTTGCCCGTTTTTAACTCTTTGTGAAGCCCAGAACTCCCAGAATTTCTCATTTTTATATCATTTATCACAGTTTATCCCCTCGATCTGTGGGCAGGTCCCTGGCGCTGTGCTGGCTCTCAGCCTCTTGCTTTGCCCGTTTTTAACTCTTTGTGAAGCCCCGAGCTGCCCCAGTTTCTCCTTTCCCCACCATTCCTCCCCTCAGCTCCAGCAGGAAAGCGCCCGGGGCTGGCAGGGACAGGAACCCGAGGCCAGGGCAGCAGAACCCGTCCCTTTCCCGGGAATATTTTAAATTCCACAGGGATGCAGCTCAGGGAGTTTGGGGCAGCTCAGGAGGACCCTGGGGCAGCTCCTCTTCTTTTCCTCCTTTCCCTCGCCTTTGGAAATAAAAATTTGCCACAGGAAAAATCCCGTGAGAGCTCCGAGCCTGTGCTGAGGGTGGAGCTGGTGCTGAGCTGGCCCGAGGCCCTCTGGCCCCTTCTTCCCACAATTTAAACATCGAGGTTTATTTCTGCAACAAAAACTCCTGTTTAAAATGCTTCCCGTGAAAACAAAGCTTCCGAAACCCAAAATATCAGGAAACCCCCCCCCGGAGCTTTAGGAAGTCAGGAGCTGCAGGTGTGGAAGAGCAGAGCCCAGCCCTGGAGGAGCCCGGAGCTGAGAGCAGGGCTGGGAAAAGGGAAAAACAGGGAGGGGAAAAAAAAGGGAAAAACTCCTGCAGCTGGGAATGCTGCACAGGCTGGGGAAGGGCCTCGAAACCAGGCAGGGATATTCCTGGACATTCCCAGGGAGATCCCAGGGCATTCTCAGAATCATTCCAGGGACATTCCCAGGGATATTTCAGGGTCATTCCCAGAATCATTCCCAGGGACATTCCAGGGTCATTCCCAGGGACATTCCCAGGGATATTCCAGGGTCATTCCCAGAATCATTCCCAGGGACATTACAGGGCATTCTCAGAATCATTCCAGGGACATTCCCAGGGAGATCCCAGGGACATTCTGGGGACATTCCCAGGATATCCCAGGGACATTCTGGGGACATCCCTGGGACATTCCCAAGGATATTCCGGAGACATTCCAGGGACATTCTGGGACATTCCTGGGCTATTCCCAGAGTCATTCCCAGGGGCATTCCCAGGGACATTCTGGGGATATTCTGAGGTCACTCCCAGGGATATTCCTGGGTCATTCCCAGGGTCATTCCCAGGGACATTCTGGGGTCATTCCTGGGACATTCCCAGGGTCATTCCCAGGGACATTCTGGAGTAATTCCTGGGACATTCCCAGGGTCATTCCCAGGGACATTCTGGAGTAATTCCTGGGACATTCCCAGGGACATTCTGGGGTCATTCCTGGGACATTCCCAGGGTCATTCCCAGGGACATTCTGGGGTCATTCCTGGGTCATTCCCAGGGTCATTCCCAGGGACATTCTGGGGTCATTCCTGGGACATTCCCAGGGTCATTCCCAGGGACATTCTGGGGTCATTCCTGGGACATTCCCAGGGTCATTCCCAGCCCCAGCTGCTCTGGGAATTCCAGGATCTGGGAATCACATCCTTCCAATGTTTTATTTTCCAGCAGAGGCAGCAGGGGGTGTAGCTCAGTGGCAGAGCATTTGACTGCAGATCAAGAGGTCCCTGGTTCAACTCCAGGTGCCCCCTTCCTCCCTTTTTTTCCCTCTTTTCCCCCTCCCTTGGCCCCAGTCTCTCACAGAACCCGTGCAGGGTGTGTGAGCTGGCTCTGGGCTCCCAGTGCTGCTCCCAGAATTTCTCCTTTTGTCCCTGTGGGATAACACAGGACACAAACTCTCTGTGATTCTTCTCTGGGTTGTGTAAAAGATTTTTATTTTCAGGGAGTGTTCTCTCTTACATATAATTTTTTTGCAGACCAGTGTGATTGGTGAGAGACAAACCTCTTCACTTGGTGAAATTAAAGAAATCCCTCCTCCCAGGAGGAAAGTCCAAGAGAGAGATCAGGACAGAACCAGCTCTGCTGTTTGTGTCCTTCCTCTGAGAAAAGAATTTCAGTATTGAAAACATCAGAAAAACAAAACTTTAGAAACTACAGGTTTGAAACCAGAACTAAAATTTATCACAGTTTATCCCCTCGATCTGTGGGCAGGTCCCTGGCGCTGTGCTGGCTCTCAGCCTCTTGCTTTGCCCGTTTTTAACTCTTTGTGAAGCCCCGAGCTGCCCCAGTTTCTCCTTTCCCCACCATTCCTCCCCTCAGCTCCAGCAGGAAAGCACCCGGGGCTGGCAGGGACAGGAACCCGAGGCCAGGGCAGCAGAACCCGTCCCTTTCCCGGGAATATTTTAAATTCCCCCGGTGTTCCCCAGGGGGTGTAGCTCAGTGGCAGAGCATTTGACTGCAGATCAAGAGGTCCCTGGTTCAACTCCAGGTGCCCCCTTCCTCCCCTCTTTTTTTCCCCTCTCTCCCCTCCCTTGGCCCAGATCCTGCCCAGGCTGAAGCTGCAGAGCTCCGAGTCTCTCCTGAGCTCCTCCTGTGCCCTCAGTGCTGCCTGGCAGCTCCAGAGGGTTTGGGCTCTGCCCCTGCAAGTGCACACCTTGTGTTCTCTGTGAGAACCATTCCCTGCCTCTGGCGGCTGCACTCCCTTCTCCTGATTTCCAGGTTTTTCCCCAATTTTCTCCCCATTTATGGGGTTTCCCCCCTTCTTCAGGCAGGCTGAGTGCTCAGGGAGCTCCCAAATGATGAACCCAACCCAGGGATGGAAGAAATCCTCCCTCTGCCAGGAAATGATTTAAATTCCCCGGTGTTCCCCAGGGGGTGTAGCTCAGTGGCAGAGCATTTGACTGCAGATCAAGAGGTCCCTGGTTCAACTCCAGGTGCCCCCTTTCTCCCCTTTTTTTTCCCATGAAAACCTGAGGAATATTCCTGTTTTTATCCCCCAAACATGTGTGGCTGCCCAGCAGCAGGGCTGGGAGCTCCAGGATGAAAATCTGACACAAACCCTGCAGGAACCGAACCTGGGGCAGGAACAGAGCCCAGACACAGCATTTGTGCCTGGGCAGCTTTGGCTGGGACGATTCCCTGGAGCAGGGATGAGCCTGAGCTGGGATTGAGGGATCAGGGACATTTCCCTGGAGCAGGGATAAACCTGAGCTGGGATTGAGGGATTCACTGGAGCAGGGATGAACCTGAGCTGGGATTGAGGGATTCCCTGGAGCAGGGATGAACCTGAGCTGGGATTGAGGGATCAGGGACATTCCCCTGGAGCAGGGATGAACCTGAGCTGGGATTGAGGGATTCCCTGGAGCAGGGATGAACCTGAGCTGGGATTGAGGGATTCCCTGGAGCAGGGATAAACCTGAGCTGGTTTGAGGGATTCCCTGGAGCTGGAATAATCCTGAGCTGGTTTCAGGGATTCCCTGGAGCTGGAATAATCCTGAGCTGGTTTCAGGGATTCCCTGGATCAGGAATAATCCTGAGCTGGTTTCAGGGATTCCCTGGAGCAGGGATAAACCTGAGCTGGTTTGAGGGATTCCCTGGATCAGGAATAATCCTGAGCTGGTTTCAGGGATTCCCTGGATCAGGAATAATCCTGAGCTGGTTTCAGGGGTTCCCTGGAGCTGGAATAATCCTGAGCTGGTTTCAGGGATTCCCTGGAGCTGGAATAATCCTGAGCTGGTTTCAGGGGTTCCCTGGATCAGGAATAATCCTGAGCTGGTTTCAGGGGTTCCCTGGAGCTGGAATAATCCTGAGCTGGTTTCAGGGGTTCCCTGGAGCTGGAATAATCCTGAGCTGGTTTCAGGGATTCCCTGGATCAGGAATAATCCTGAGCTGGTTTCAGGGATTCCCTGGATCAGGAATAATGCTGAGCTGGTTTCAGGGCTGTCTCTGCTCTCTTTTGGCAGCAGTGCCCAGGGGGTGTAGCTCAGTGGCAGAGCATTTGACTGCAGATCAAGAGGTCCCTGGTTCAACTCCAGGTGCCCCCTCTTCTTTTCCTCTTTATTTTCCCCTCCCACCTTTCCTTGGCCCCAATCCCTCACAGATGCTTCGTGGGGAGCTCCTGTTATTTTTAGTCTCTGCTGCTCCCAGAATTTCTCCTTTTTCCCATCATTTATCACCTTTAACTCCCTGGACCCCGGGCAGGTGCCTGGAGGTGCTCAGGGAGGAAAGGGATCCAACCCAGACAGCAAAACCTTTTTCCTTCCCAAGAAATGTTTTTAGATCTCCCTTGCAGGTGATTCCAGGGGGATTTTGGCTCTTTTGACTCCACATCAAGAGGTCTCTGCTTCAACCCCTCTTTGGCTGCTTTTTCCCCTTTTTTCCCTCCACCAATCCCTCCCACTGAGAGCACAGCGAGCCTGCCTGAGCCCTCCGAGGGCTGGGAAATCCCTTGGAGATCTTGGGCCAAGCCTGAGCTCCCACTCTGCCCCCCGGAGCTCTCTGGGTTCCTCACCCAAACGCCACAGCTGCCGCTCAGGATTTTCCTGTTGGAGTAATGACCCTTAATTTAGAGGGGAATCCAGGCTGCAATGTGTCTCTTACAGTAATTAATTTAATTTAGAGGTGAATCCAGGCTGCAATGTGTCTCTTGCAGTAATGACCCGTGCTTTAGAGGTGAATCCAGGCTGCAATGTGATTCTTGGAGTAATTACCTTTAATTTAGAGGGGAATCCAGGCTGCAATGTGTCTCTTGCAGTAATTACCCTTAATTTAGAGGGGAATCCAGGCTGCAATGTGTCTCTTCCAGTAATTACCTTTAATTTATCGGTGAGCTCAGGCTGCAGTGTTTCCCCCGGGCTCTGACTCCCGGCCCGGCAGCCGCGGGGCTCGAACCCGTGACCCTCGGTGCCGCGGGCGGCAGCGCTGCCCCTGAGCCACGCCCGGGGCGCGGAGCCGGGGGGGCGCGGGGGGGGGGCGCGGGCCGGTGGCGCGGGGGCAGCGCGTTGGGCTGGGGAGCGCGAGGCCGCGGGTTCGAGCCCCGGCCGGGCCACGGGCAGCACGGGGGTTAGCCCGGGACATCAGCGGTGCTATCCCAGGGGATCACCGGCTCCGGACCGGGAGATCACCGGCTCCGGACCGGGAGATCACTGCTGGTATCTGGGGACATGACCAGGGAGATCACCAGCTCCGAACCAGGAGATCACTGCTGGTGTCCCGGGACATCTATCCCGGGAGATCACGGGTGCTATCCCAGGGGATCACCGGCTCCGGACCGGGAGATCACTGCTGGTATCTGGGGACATGACCAGGGAGATCACCGACTCCGGACCGGGAGATCACCGCTGGTATCCCGGGACATTACTGCCGGTATCCCGGGACATCTATCCCAGGAGATCACCGGCTCTATCCCGGGAGATCACCGGCTCTATCCCAGGGGATCACCGGTGCTATCCCAGGAGATCACCGGCTCTGTCCCGGGAGATTACCGGCTCTGTCCCAGGGGATCACCGGCTCTGTCCCAGGGGATCACCGGTGCTATCCCGGGAGATCACCGGTGCTGTCCCGAGTTTCCCCAGCTCTGTCCCGGGAAATCGCCAGCTCAGCCCCCTCCCCCGGCACAGGCGGTCCCTCCTCAGCTCTCCCCGCCCCGGTGCGGTGCCAGGGCCCGGCCCGGCCCGGGCAGCACCGGGGCCGCGGGGCCGTGCCCGGGGCGCGCGTGAGTCACGGAGCCGCCGCTGCGGCCGCACAGACCGGGCCATAGGCGCTGCCCTGGCCCCGTGGCTGCAGGCGCTGCCCGGTGCCGTGGCTGCAGGCGCTGCCCGGTGCCGTGGCTGCAGGCGCTGCCCTGGCCCCGTGGCTGCAGGCGCTGCCCGGTGCCGTGGCTGCAGGCGCTGCCCGGTGCCGTGGCTGCAGGCGCTGCCCGGTGCCGTGGCTGCAGGCGCTGCCCGGTGCCGTGGCTTCAGGCGCTGCCCGGTGCCGTGGCTGCAGGCGCTGCCCTGGCCCCGTGGCTGCAGGCGCTGCCCGGTGCCGTGGCTGCAGGCGCTGCCCGGTGCCGTGGCTGCAGGCGCTGCCCTGGCCCCGTGGCTGCAGGCGCTGCCCTGGCCCCGTGGCTGCAGGCGCTGCCCGGTGCCGTGGCTGCAGGCGCTGCCCTGGCCCCGTGGCTGCAGGCGCTGCCCGGTGCCGTGGCTGCAGGCGCTGCCCTGGCCCCGTGGCTTCAGGCGCTGCCCGGTGCCGTGGCTGCAGGCGCTGCCCGGTGCCGTGGCTGCAGGCGCTGCCCGGTGCCGTGGCTTCAGGCGCTGCCCGGTGCCGTGGCTGCAGGCGCTGCCCTGGCCCCGTGGCTTCAGGCGCTGCCCGGTGCCGTGGCTTCAGGCGCTGCCCGGTGCCGTGGCTGCAGGCGCTGCCCGGCCCCGTGGCTGCAGGCGCTGCCCGGTGCCGTGGCTGCAGGCGCTGCCCGGTGCCGTGGCTTCAGGCGCTTTTGGAGCTGTTAATGTTGGAGTTATCCCCTGTTTCTCTGGCAGTGCTGCAGCCAGCCTCCCTGGCAGCGGGCTCAGCGCTTGGCTTTGCTCCCGGCAGCGCCCCGGGCCAGGCCTGGGACAGCGCGAGGTGCCCGCGCCCGTGGCAGCGCAGGGGCTTTGGGCTCAGCACTGTGCGCCCCGTGTGCAGCATGAGAACGCCCCCGGCCCGGTACCGAGGGGTTTCCCTGCCCGGTACCGAGGGACCCCCAGCCCGGTACCGAGGGGATCCCCCGGCCCGGTACCGAGGGACCCCCAGCCCGGTACCGAGGGACCCCCCAGCCCGGTACCGAGGGACCCCCAGCCCGGTACCGAGGGACCCCCAGCCCGGTACTGAGGGACCCCCCAGCCCGGTACTGAGGGGTTTCCCTGCCCGGTACCGAGGGACCCCCAGCCCGGTACCGAGGGACCCCCCAGCCCGGTACTGAGGGGTTTCCCTGCCCGGTACCGAGGGACCCCCAGCCCGGTACCGAGGGACCCCCAGCCCGGTACTGAGGGGTTTCCCTGCCCGGTACCGAGGGACCCCCGGCCCGGTACCGAGGGGATCCCCCCAGCCCGGTACCGAGGGACCCCCAGCCCGGTACCGAGGGACCCCCAGCCCGGTACCGAGGGACCCCCAGCCCGGTACCGAGGGACCCCCAGCCCGGTACCGAGGGGTCTCCCCGCCGGTTCCTCCCCCTCCTCCCGCACCTCCCTCACTGCGCGCCGCCATCTTCCCGCCGCCTCAGCGGCGCGCCGGAAGTGACGCACTGAAGGAAGGGCGAGAAAGAGACGCGGAAGCGCAAGCGGCGGCGCGCGGTGGTGACGCATTTCCTGTCCCGGGAGCGGCGGGGGACGCGCTCGCTCGGCGGTCGCCATGGGGGGGGGAGACCTGGTGAGGGGAACGGGGGGGACGGGACGGGAACGGGGGGAATGGGGGAACCGGGGGGGACCGGAGGGGAATGGGGGAACCGCGGGGGCTGGGAGGGGAATGGGGGAAGCGGGGCGGGGGGCGCAGGGCAGGGACGCGCGGCTCGCCCGGGGCCTGAGGCCGCTCCCGGGGCCAGCGGCAGCCGCGGGTCCGTTCTCAGAGCCCGGGGAGGGCAGGGCCTGCCCTGGCCTTCCGTGCCAGTCCCGGTCCCCGTCCCGGTTCCAGTCCCGGTATCGGTTCCAGTCCCGGTATCGGCTCCAGTCCCGGTATCGGTTCCAGTCCCGGTATCGGTTCCAGTCGCGGTCCCGGTGCCGGTTGCGGTCCCGGTGCCGGTTGCAGTCCCGGTGCCGGTTGCAGTCCCGGTCCCGGTGCCGGTATCGGTTGCAGTCCCGGTATCGGTTCCTGTCCCGGTATCGGTTCCAGTCGCGGTCCCGGTGCCGGTTGCAGTCCCGGTGCCGGTTCCTGTCCCGGTGCCGGCTCCAGTCCCGGTGCCGGTTGCAGTCCCGGTGCCGGTTCCAGTCCCGGTCCCGGTGCCGGTTCCTGTCCCAGTCCCGGCTCCAGTCCCGGTGCCGGTTGCAGTCCCGGTGCCGGTTCCAGTCCCAGTCCCGGTGCCGGTGCCGGTTCCTGTCCCGGTCCCGGTTGCAGTCCCGGTCCCGGTCTCGGTTGCAGTCCCGGTATCGGTCCCGGTCTCGGTTGCAGTCCCGGTCTCGGTTCCAGTCCCAGTCCCGGTTCCAGTCCCGGTGCCGGTTGCAGTCCCGGTCTCGGTTCCAGTCCCAGTCCCGGTGCCGGTTCCTGTCCCGGTATCGGTTGCAGTCCCGGTATCGGTCCCGGTATCGGTTGCAGTCCCGGTCCCGGTTCCAGTCCCGGTCCCGGTGCCGGTGCCGGCTCCAGTCCCGGTGCCGGTTGCAGTCCCGGTCCCGGTTCCAGTCCCGGTCCCGGTGCCGGTGCCGGTTGCAGTCCCGGTGCCGGCTCCAGTCCCGGTGCCGGTTGCAGTCCCGGTGCCGGTTCCAGTCCCAGTCCCGGTGCCGGTGCCGGTTCCTGTCCCGGTATCGGTTGCAGTCCCGGTCCCGGTCCCGGTCTCGGTTGCAGTCCCGGTCCCGGTCCCGGTTGCAGTCCCGGTCTCGGTTGCAGTCCCGGTGCCGGTTCCAGTCCCAGTCCCGGTGCCGGTGCCGGTTCCTGTCCCGGTTCCGGTTGCATTCCCGGTCTCGGTTGCAGTCCCGGTGCCGGTTCCAGTCCCGGTCCCGGTCCCGGTGCCGGTTCCTGTCCCGGTATCGGTTGCAGTCCCGGTATCGGTCCGGTCTCGGTTCCAGTCCCAGTCCCGGTGCCGGTTCCTGTCCCGGTGCCGGTTCCTGTCCCGGTCCCGGTCCCGGTGCCGGTTCCTGTCCCGGTATCGGTTGCAGTCCCGGTATCGGTCCCGGTCTCGGTTCCAGTCCCAGTCCCGGTGCCGGTTCCTGTCCCGGTATCGGTTGCAGTCCCGGTATCGGTCCCGGTATCGGTTGCAGTCCCGGTCCCGGTTCCAGTCCCGGTCCCGGTGCCGGTGCCGGTTCCTGTCCCGGTGCCGGCTCCAGTCCCGGTGCCGGTTGCAGTCCCGGTGCCGGTTCCAGTCCCAGTCCCGGTGCCGGTGCCGGTTGCAGTCCCGGTGCCGGCTCCAGTCCCGGTGCCGGTTGCAGTCCCGGTGCCGGTTCCAGTCCCAGTCCCGGTGCCGGTGCCGGTTCCTGTCCCGGTTCCGGTTGCATTCCCGGTCTCGGTTGCAGTCCCGGTGCCGGTTCCAGTCCCAGTCCCGGTGCCGGTGCCGGTGCCGGTGCCGGTGTGAGCGGCGGCGTGTCTCCCGCAGAACCTGAAGAAGAGCTGGCACCCGCAGACGCTGCGCAATGTGGAGAAGGTGTGGAAGGCGGAGCAGAAGCACGAGGCCGAGCGCAGGAAGATCGAGGAGCTGCAGCGGGAGCTGCAGGAAGAGCGCGCCCGCGAGGAGATGCAGCGCTACGCCGAGGACATGGGGACAGTGCGGTGGGACACGGGGACAGGGGACAGTGCGGGGACACGGGGACAGTGCGGTGGGACACGGGACAGGGGACAGTGCGGGGACACGGGGACAGTGCGGGGACACGGGGACAGTGCGGTGGGACACGGGGACATGGGGACAGTGCGGGGACACGGGGACATGGGGACAGTGCGGTGGGACACGGGGACATGGGGACAGTGCGGGGACACGGGGACAGTGTGGTGGGACACGGGGACAGGGGACAGTACGGGGACATGGGGACAGTGTGGGGACACAGGGACATGGGGACAGTGCGGTGGGACATGGGGACAGTGCGGGGACATGGGGACAGTGCGGTGGGACAGGGGGACAGTGCGGGGACATGGGGACAGTGTGGGGACACAGGGACATGGGGACAGTGCGGTGGGACACGGGGACAGGGGACAGGGACATGGGGACAGTGCGGTGGGACACGGGGCAGGGACTGTGGGGACATGGGGACAGTGCGGGGACATGGGGACAGTGCGATGGGACACGGGGACAGGGACATAGGGACAGTGCGGTGGGACACGGGGACAGTGCGGTGGGACATGGGGACAGTGCGGGGACATGGGGACAGTGCGGGGACATGGGACAGTGTGGGACAGGGGACGGGGACAGGGGGGAACAGGGGGACAGTGGTGGGAACATGGGACAGGGGGACAGTGCAGTGGGACATCAGTGAGATGGAACAGGGACAGGACACAGGGACAGGGGGACAGTGCAGTGAGATGGGAACACAGGGACAGGGGGACACAGGGACAGGGGGACAGTGCAGTGAGATGGGAACACAGGGACAGGGGGACACAGGGACAGGGGGACAGTGCAGTGAGATGGGAACACAGGGACAGGGGGACACAGGGACATGGGGACAGTGCAGTGAAATGGGAACACAGGGACAGGGGGACACAGGGACATGGGGACAGTGCAGTGAGATGGGAACACAGGGACAGTGCAGTGGGACAGGGACATGGGGACAGTGTGCTGAGGGGGGGGACAGGGGGACACTTCTAGGGGACACGGGGACAGCGTGGTGGCACAGGGGGACACAGGGACAGCGTGGTGGCACAGGGGGACACTGTGGTGTTACCTGGTTCTGCACTGCACCTTTTCCCAACCACTGTCCCCAATCCCCGGACTCCTGAAGAAGGAGCAGGCTTCACCCCCCGCTCCATCCCCTCTGTGTCATTGTCACCCCCAGCCCGCATTCCTCACCCCGGGATTTTGCACCCTTTGCTCCCGCGGTGCATTCCCAAGCTCCGTGCCGTCACTCCTGGCAGCTTTTTCCCCAGCTTTAGATCAAACACGGCGAGTTTTTGAGGAGCCCCGAGCGCCCGGCTGCAATCCAACAGGGATTGTTGTTGTTTTCGGGGCAGGAAGCGCGAGGAGAAGCTGGAGTGGATGTACCAGGGCCCCGGGGGCATGGTGGCCAGGGAGGAGTACCTGCTGGGGCGCCCCGTGGACAGGTTCATCCTGGCCAAGGTGGGCGACAGGGAGCCCGGGGGCTCCGGGGATGCGGGGCTGCTGCCCGGCTCCATCTTCGGCAGGGCCGGGGCCAGCGCCGCCCTCGACATGGCCACCAAGATCCGCGAGGACCCGCTCTTCGCCATCAGGTGGGGAGATGGGGGGAAATGATGGGGGGAATGAGGGGAGAATTGGGGGAATGAGGGGAGAAAATGGGGAGAGATGAGGACCCGCTCTTCGCCATCAGGTGGGGAATGGGGGTCGGGGGAAAATGGGGATGGGAAGATTGGGGGAGATGAGGGGAGAGAAATTGGGGGGAAATGAGGGGAGAAATTGGGGGGAGATAGGGGAGAGAAATTGGGGGGAATTGGGGGGAGATGAGGGGGGAAATGATGGGAGAAAATTGGGGGTGGGAGATGAGGGGAGAAAAATGGGGGAGAGGGGAATAGAGATGGACCCGCTCTTTCGCCATCAGGTGGGGAGATGGGGGGGATGGGGGGGAGGAGATGGGGGAAAGGGGGGAAATGGGGGGGAAATGAGGGGGGAAATGGGGGGAGGAAATTGGGGGGATATGGGGGGAATGGAGAAATAATGGGGGAAAGGGAGAGATGAGGACCCGCTCTTTGCCATCAGGTGGGGAGATGAGGGGGAGGAGAGGGGGAAATTGGGGGGAGATGAGGGGGGAAATGGGGGAGAAATTGGGGGGAGATGAGGGGAGAAAATGGGGAGAGATGAGGACCCGCTCTTTGCCATCAGGTGGGGAGATGGGGGAGAGATGGGGAGAAATTGGGGGAGATGGGGGGAAATGAGGGGGGAAATTGGGGGAATGGGGGAGAAAATGGGGAGAGATGAGGACCCCCTCTTGCCATCAGGTGGGGAGATGGGGGGGGAAATTGGGGGAGAATGGGGGAGATGAGGGGAGAAATTGGGGGGAGGATGAGGGGGAAATTGAGTGAGGGGAATGGGGAATTGGGGGGAGATAGGCTGGAAGGTGGAAATGGGGGGAAATGGGGGGAGATTGAGGGGAGAAAATGATGGGAGAAATTGGGGGGAGATGAGGGGAGAAATGGGGGAGATGAGGACCGATTGGGAATGGTGGGGAAATGAGGGGGAGAAATTGGGGGGAAAATTTGGGGGAGATGAGGGGGAAATGAGGGGAGAAATTGGGGGAAATGGGAGAGGGAGAAAATGGGGGGAATTGGGGGGAATGAGGGGGAAATGGGGGGAGAAATTGGGGGAGATGGGGGGAGAAATGAGGGGAGAAATGGGGGAGAGATGAGGGAGAAATTGAGGGAGGATGGGGGAATGAGGAGAGAAATGGGGTAGAAATGAGGGGGAAATTGGATGGGGGAGAATGAGGGGGAAATTGGGGGAGATGGGGGAGAAATGGGGAGAGATGGGGAATGAGGGGAGAAATGGGAAATTGGGGGAATGAGGACCTGCTCTTCGCCATCAGGTGGGGAAATGAGGGGGGAAATGGGGGGAGAAATTCGGGAGAGAAAATGGGGAGATGAGGGGGAGATGAGGGGAGAAATTGGGGGGAGATGAGGGGAGAAATTGGGAGAGATGGGGGGAAATGAGAGGAGAAATTGGGGGGAAAAATTGAGGGGAGATAAGGGGGAAATGAGGGAGAAATTGGGGGGAAATAAGGGAGATGAGACCGCTTCACCATCAGGTGGGGATGGGGGGAAATTGGGGGGAAATGGGGAGAAATGGGGGGAGAAATTGGGGGGAATGGGGAAATGAAGAGAATGGGAGAAATGAGAGGAAAATGAGGGAGAATGGGGCAATGAGGAAGAATGGGTAGAAATGAGGGGAAATTGGAAATGGGAGAAATGAGGGGGAATTGGGGAGAATTGGGGGGAGAATGGGGGAGAGATGGGGAAATGAGGGGAGAAATTGGGGAAAAAATGAGGGGAAAAATGGGGGGAAATGAGAGGAAAAACTGGGGGGAGAAATGAGAAACTGGGGGGAAACGAGGGAGAAATTTGGGGGAGACAAGGGAGAAATTTTGTGGAAATGAGAGGAGAAACTGGGGGGAAACGAGGGAGAAATTTGGGGGAGACAAGGGAGAAATTTGGGGAGAAAATGGAGAAATTGGAGGAGAAATAAGAGGAGAAATTTGGGGAGAAAATGGAGGGAGATGGGGGCAAAATAAGGGGAGAAATTTGGGGAAATAAAAGAGAAATGAGGGACAAAAAGGATGGGAAGGGGCAAAGGTGGTTCTTTACATTTTTTAAGGTTATTTGATTTCATTTTTATATATATTTTACTTTTATAAAGATATTTATTTACATTTTTGTGAAGGTATTTGACATTTTTATAGAGATATTTGACGTTTTTATAAAGATATTTGACGATTTTATAAAGATAGTTGACGTTTTTATAAAGATATTTGATGTTTTTATAGAGATATTTCATATTTTTATAAAGATATTTGATATTTTTATAAAGATATTTGACGTTTTTATAAAGATATTTTATTTATGTTTTATATGAGTTTTTATTGCATTTTTCAATTTGCATTTTTACGAATTTAATTTTTATTTATATTTTTACAAGGATGCTCATTTACATTTCATAACGATATTTCTTGCATTTTTATTAATTTTTTTTCTCACATTTTTATAAGGCTATTTATTTACATCTCATATTTATTGCATTTTTCTATTTACATTTTTATACACTTATTTGTTTACATTTTTATACAGCTAGCCTTGTGCTTTTAAAAGGGACAGAAAAAAAGGGAAATTCCTCCTGAACATAAAAATAAAATATTTTTATATTTTATAAAATAAAAACTAAAATAAATATCTAAATATAAAATAATGAAAATAAAACCATTTTTTTTGGTGTGTTTTTAAGGCTTGCACTGCTGCAGCCTCAATGCACTAAAAATGGATTTATTTTTCAATGCACATGGCACTAAAAATGGATTTATTTTTATTTCCCTGCTTTAGGAAGAGGGAGGAGGAAAAGAAAAGAGAAGTTTTGAACAACCCAGTGAAAATGAAGAAAATCAAAGCCTTGGTAGGAGCAAAAATCCAGATTTGTGTTGGGCAGGAAGAGGAGCTGAGCTCTGCTGCTGCCACCTGGGAGAGGAAATCTCAATTTAAAAATGGCTTTAAATTCTGTGAATGTGCAGGGGGAGAGCTGAGAGGCTGCAGAGGGATTTATACACCTGGAGATAAAAGGGATTTGAGGATTTACCTGTTTATTGGTTTATACACCTGGAGATAAAAGGGATTTGAGGATTTTACCTGTTTATTGTTTTATACACCTGGAGATAGAAGGGTGAGATTTGAGGAATTTTACCTGTTTATTGTTTTATACACCTGGAGATAAAAGGGATTTGAGGATTTACCTGTTTATTGTTTATACACCTGGAGATAAAAGGGATTTGAGGATTTACCTGTTTATTGGTTTATACACCTGGAGATAAAAGGGATTGGAGGATTTACCTGTTTATTGTTTTATACACCTGGAGATACAAGAGATCTGGGGTTTTACCTGTTTATTTTTCCTTGGATTTTTTGCAGCTGCAGCACAGTTTGGAGAAGAGGAAGAAGAGGAAGGAGAAGAAGAAGAAGCACAAGAAGCGCCGGCGGCGCAGCTCCAGCTCCAGCTCCTGCAGCTCCCAGGAGCACAGGGACAGGAATAAGTGAATTTTCCTTTTTTATTTTGGTCAAAAAAACCCCTCCAGTCCTGCTTGCTTTTTAACTCCTCCCCCTGATTAATTCCTATTTCAGTAATAATTAAGTATTTCATGTCTGGTTTTAATTAAAGGTGTCGTTAAATGAGTTGAGGGGGAGGGGATGGATTTATTCTCGACCTTCACCTGCTTCTAAAGGTTTATTTTCTATTTTAGGGGACAGAAAAAAGGGGACAGTTCCTCCTGCAAGGCTGCTCCCTCCAAAATCCCAGGATATGGATTACAGGTAACCCTGGGGAGAGGGAAAATCGGGAATTTGGGAATGGCTGCAGCAGCTGGGGCAGGAGTGAAGAAATTTCATTGGATTTATGGATTGGAATCCAAACTGGGTTTGATTTGGAGCCATCTGAGCCTTGAAATTCAAATTATTCCGAGCTCAGCCTGGTTTTTGCTCAGGATAAAGTTTGGAATGCTGGTTTGGGTGGGAGGGACCTTAAATCCCTCTGCTGCCCCTGGGGGCTCCCCCCAAAATCTGGGGTGCAGGAAGCCCTGGGAGAGGGAAAATCAGGAATTTGGGAATGGCTGCAGCAGCTGGGATGGGAATGGGAGTGGGACAGCAATGGATAAATTGAATTGGCTTGGATTTTTGGATTTGAATCCAGACTGGATTCGATTTGGAGCCATCTTAAGGCTTGAAATTCAAATTATTCAGAGCTCAGGGGGAGTTTTGCTCAAAATTCAGGGTAAGGTTTGTTCATAATCCATGGAATCTTGGAATGGGTGGGAAGGGGCAGCAGAACCCAGCCCTGCCCTGGCAGGGACAGCTCCCCTGCCCCTGGGGCTGTCCCCAAAATCTGGTGACAGGGACAGGTGTATCAGGTGTAAATTCAATTTCCCCTCCCTGTCCAGGTTCCTGTGTTCATTCCTTGTCACCATTTCTCCTCCTGGGCACTCACAGCTGCTACAGCAGCAGGGCTTTATAAACCCATATTTTATAAACCTTTCTTTAATAATACCTTGACCTGAGTGCAAAAATCTGAATAGCAGGTGAGGGACAGATTCAGTTTTTTATACAGGTACAAACTCATTTTCCCCTCCTGTCCAGGTTCCTGTGTTCATTCCTTGTCACCATTTCTCCTCCTGGGCTCTCACAGCTGCTTCCAGCTTGCCTGCAGCAGCAGAGCCTTACAAACCCCGTATTTTATAAACTTTTCTTTTATAATCCCCTGCCCTGTGTGTACAAATGTGAATTGCAGGTGAGGGGCACATTTATACAGGTACAAATTCAATTTCCCCTCCTGTTCAGGTTCCTGTGTTCATTCCTTGTCACCATTTCTCCTCCTGGGCTCTCACAGCTGCTTCCAGCTTGCCTGCAGCAGCAGAGCCTTACAAAACCATTATATTTTCTGTATCAATCCCCTGACCTGAGTGTACAAATGTGAATTACAGGTGAGGGACAGGTTTATATCAGGTACAAACTCATTTTTCCCTCCCTGGCCAGGTTGGGGTGTTTGTTCCTCCTCATGATTTCTCCTCCTGGGCACTCACAGCTGCTACAGCAGCAGGGCTTTATAAACCCATATTTTATAAACCCTTTCTTTTATAATCCCCTGCCCTGAGTGTACAAATGTGAATTGCAGGTGAGGGACAGGTTTATATCAGGTACAAACTCATTTTCCCCTCCTGTCCAGGTTCCTGTGTTCATTCCTTGTCACCATTTCTCCTCCTGGGCACTCACAGCTGCTACAGCAGCAGGGCTTTATAAACCCATATTTTATAAACCCTTTCTTTTATAATCCCCTGACCTGAGTGTACAAATGTGATTTGCAGGTGATGGGCACATTTATACAGGTACAATTCAATTTCCCCTCCTGTTCAGGTTCCTGTGTTCATTCCTTGTCACCAATTCTCCTCCTGGGCTCTCACAGCTGCTTCCAGCTTGCCTGCAGCAGCAGAGCTTTACAAATCCATATTTTATAGAGTGTTTTTTTTTTACAATGCCCTGAGCTGCGTGTACAAATGTTGATTCCAGGTGAGGGCCCCGGGGCCGGGCCCGGCCGCAGCCCCCCGGGCGCGCTCCCGCAGCCCCCCGGCCGGAGGAGCCCGCAGTGAGTGGGGCTGGGGGCACGGGGGGCTCCTGGCCAAGGGGCAAATGCTGGCCACAGGAATCCCTGTGGGTGGGGCTGGGGGGGATGGACACATGGACAGATGGACACATGGACAGGAGCCAGCTCTGTGCCCTGGGGGGGCCAGCCTGCTCAGGGGAGGGGTGGCCAGCAGGGCTCATGGCCACTGGATCAGGTGGGGTGGCCAGCAGGAGCAGGGGCTCATGGCCACTGGATCAGGTGGGGTGGCCAGCAGGGCTCATGGCCACTGGATCAGGTGGGGTGGCCAGCAGGGCTCATGGCCACTGGGTCAGGTGGGGTGGCCAGCAGGGCTCATGGCCACTGGGTCAGGTGGGGTGGCCAGCAGGAGCAGGGGCTCATGGCCACTGGGTCAGGTGGGGTGGCCAGCAGGGCTCATGGCCACTGGGTCAGGTGGGGTGGCCAGCAGGGCTCATGGCCACTGGGTCAGGTGGGGTGGCCAGCAGGAGCAGGGGCTCATGGCCACTGGGTCAGGTGGGGTGGCCAGCAGGGCTCATGGCCACTGGGTCAGGTGGGGTGGCCAGCAGGAGCAGGGGCTCATGGCCACTGGATCAGGTGGGGTGGCCAGCAGGGGCTCATGGCCACTGGGTCAGGTGGGGTGGCCAGCAGGAGCAGGGGCTCATGGCCACTGGGTCAGGTGGGGTGGCCAGCAGGGCTCATGGCCACTGGGTCAGGTGGGGTGGCCAGCAGGAGCAGGGGCTCATGGCCACTGGGTCAGGTGGGGTGGCCAGCAGGGCTCATGGCCACTGGGTCAGGTGGGGTGGCCAGCAGGAGCAGGGCTCTGAACCCACAGGGCACGTTCCTAAATGGCTCGGGGGGAGTGTTGGGGCTCAGGGAGGATTTTGGGGCTCAGGGAGGATTTTGGGGCTCAGAGGGATTTTGGGGCTCAGGGGGATTTTGGGGCTCAGGGGGTTTTGGGGGCTCAGGGGGTTTTGGGGGCTCAGGGGGGTGTTAGGGCCTCAGGGGGGATTTTGGGGCTCGGGGATTTTGGGGCTCAGGGATGTTTTCGGGCTCGGGGGTGTTGGGGCTCAGGGGGGTGTTGGGGCTCAGGGGGTGTTTTTGTGGCCCAGGGTGGGTTTGGGGGCTCAGGGGTTTGTTAGGGGCTCGGGGGGGATTTGGGGGCTCAGGGGGGTGTTTTGGGGCTCGGGGGATTTTGGGGCTCAGGGGGTGTTGGGGCTCAGGGGGGATTTTGGGGCTCAGGGGGGATTTTGGGGCTCGGGGAAATTTGGGTCTCGGGGTGTTTTGGGGCTCAGGGGGATGTTGGGGCTTGAGGGATTTTGGGGCTCAGGGGGATTTTGGGGCTCGGGGTGTTTTTGGGGCTCAGGGGGATGTTGGGGCTTGAGGGATTTTGGGGCTCAGGGGGTGTTGGGGCTCAGGGGGTGTTTTTGGGGCTTGAGGGATTTTGGGGCTCAGGGGGGTGTTGGGGCTCAGGGGGTTTTTGGGGCTTGGGGGATTTTGGGGCTCAGGGGGATTTTGGGGCTCGGGGGAAATTTGGGGCTCAGGGGGATTTTGGGGCTCAGAGGGTGTTTTTGTGGCTCAGGGGGTGTTTTTGGGGCTCAGGGGGATTTTGGGGCTCAGGGGGGTGTTTTTGGGGCTCAGGGGGTGTTTGGGCTCAGGGTGTTTTTGTGGCTCAGGGGGTGTTGGGGCTCGGGGTGTTTTTGGGGCTCAGGGTGTTTTTGTGGCTCAGGGGTGTTGGGGCTCAGGGGGTTTTTGGGCTTGGGGGATTTTGGGGCTCAGGGGTGTTGGGGCTCGGGGTGTTTTTGGGGCTCAGGGTGTTTTTGTGGCTCAGGGGGTGTTGGGGCTCGGGGTTTTTTGGGGCTCAGGGTGTTTTTGTGGCTCAGGGGGGTGTTTTTGGGGCTCAGGGGGGTGTTTTTGGGGCTCAGGGGGGTTGTTTTTGGGGCTCGGGGGATTTTGGGGCTCAGGGGGGTGTTTTTGGGGCTCAGAGGGTGTTTTTGTGGCTCAGGGGGGTGTTTTTGGGGCTCAGGGGGGTGTTTTTGGGGCTCGGGGGATTTTGGGGCTCAGGGGGGTGTTTTTGGGGGCTCAGGGGGATTTTGGGGCTCGGGGGATTTTGGGGCTCAGGGGGTGTTGGGGCTCGGGGTGTTTTTGGGGCTCAGGGGGGTGTTTTTGTGGCTCAGAGGGTGTTTTTGGGGCTCAGGGGGGTGTTGGGGCTCAGGGGGTTTTTGGGGCTTGGGGGATTTTGGGGCTCAGGGGGATTTTGGGGCTCGGGGGATTTTGGGGCTCAGGGGGGTGTTTTTGGGGCTCAGGGGGGTGTTTTTGGGGCTCGGGGGATTTTGGGGCTCAGGGGGGTGTTTTCGGGGGCTCAGGGGGATGTTGGGGCTCACAGGGCTCTTCTGGGGTTGCAGGCCCAGCAGTCGGGAGGAGAAGGGCAGAGCCAGGAGCCCCTCCCCAAAAAAGAGCTCCCGGCGCCAGCAGCCCCGGGCTACACCAGGTCAGTGGGGAGGGACCCTGTCACTGTCACTGTCACTGTCCCTGTCCCTGTGTCTGTGTCTGTGCCTGTGCCTGTCCTGTCCCTGTCCCTGTGCCTTGTCCCTGTGCCTGTCCTGTCCCTGTGCCTGTGTCTGTCCCTGTGCCTGTGCCTGTCCCTGTCCTGTCCCTGTGCCTGTCCCTGTCCCTGTGCCTTGTCCCTGTCCCTGTGCCTGTCCCTGTCCCTGTCCTGTCCCTGTGCCTGTCCCTGTCCTGTCCCTGTCCCTGTGCCTTGTCCCTGTGTCTGTCCCTGTGTCTGTCCCTGTGCCTTGTCCCTGTGCCTTGTCCCTGTGTCTGTCCCTGTGTCTGTCCCTGTGCCTTGTCCCTGTCCCTGTCCCGTGCCTGTCCCTGTGCCTGTCCTGTGTCTGTGTCTGTCCCTGTCCCTGTGCCTGTCCCTGTGCCTTGTCCCTGTGCCTGTGTCTTGTCCCTGTGCCTGTGTCTGTCCCTGTCCCTGTCCTATCCCTGTCCCTGTGCCTGTCCTGGTCCTTGTCCTGTCCTCAGTCCCTTGTCTTTGTCCTGTCCCTGTGCTTGTGCCTTGACCTGGTCCTGTCCTCTGTCCCCTGTCCTTGTCCCTGTGCCTTGTCCTGGTCCTTGTCCTGTCCTTTGTCCCTTTCCTGGTCCTTGTCCTGTCCCCTGACCCTGTGCTGACCCCGTCCCTGTCCTCTGTCCCCTGTCCCTTGTCCCCATTCCTGTCCCCATCCCTGTGCTGTCCCTGTCCTGTCCCCAATTGTGTCCCCATTCCTGTCCCTGTACTGTCCCTGTCCCCATCCCTCTCCTGTCCCCATCCCTCTCCTCTCCCTCTCCTGCCCCTGTCCTGTCCCCATTCCTGTCCCTGTACTGTCCCTGTCCCCATCCCTCTCCTGTCCCCATCCCTCTCCTGTCCCTCTCCTGTCCCTGTCCTGTCCCCATCCCTGTCCCTGTGCTGTCCCTGTCCCCATCCCTCTCCTGTCCCCATCCCTCTCCTGTCCCCATCCCTCTCCTGTCCCCATCCCTCTCCTCTCCCTCTCCTGTCCCTGTCCTGTCCCCATCCCTGTCCCTGTGCTGTCCCTGTCCCCATCCCTCTCCTGTCCCCATCCCTCTCCTCTCCCTCTCCTGTCCCTGTCCTGTCCCCATCCCTGTCCCTGTGCTGTCCCTGTCCCCATCCCTCTCCTGTCCCCATCCCTCTCCTCTCCCTCTCCTGTCCCTGTCCTGTCCCCATCCCTGTCCCTGTGCTGTCCCTGTCCCCATCCCTCTCCTGTCCCCATCCCTCTCCTCTCCCTCTCCTGTCCCTGTCCTGTCCCCATCCCTGTCCCTGTGCTGTCCCTGTCCCCATCCCTCTCCTGTCCCCATCCCTCTCCTGTCCCCATCCCTCTCCTCTCCCTCTCCTGTCCCTGTCCTGTCCCTGTGCTGTCCCTGTCCCCATCCCTCTCCTGTCCCCATCCCTCTCCTCTCCCTCTCCTGTCCCTGTCCTGTCCCCATCCCTGTCCCTGTGCTGTCCCTGTCCCCATCCCTCTCCTGTCCCCATCCCTCTCCTCTCCCTCTCCTGTCCCTGTCCTGTCCCCATCCCTGTCCCTGTGCTGTCCCTGTCCCCATCCCTCTCCTGTCCCCATCCCTCTCCTCTCCCTCTCCTGTCCCTGTCCTGTCCCCATCCCTGTCCCTGTGCTGTCCCTGTCCCCATCCCTCTCCTGTCCCCATCCCTCTCCTCTCCCTCTCCTGTCCCTGTCCTGTCCCCATCCCTGTCCCTGTGCTGTCCCTGTCCCCATCCCTCTTCTGTCCCCATCCCTGTCCCTCTCCTGTCCTGTCCCTGTGCTGGGACAGCCCCTGGGGGTGCTGGGGACCCAGACCAGGCTGATGTGGTGATTAAGGGATGATTAATTGGGAGCTCAGGGGAGGGGGAGTTCTGAATAACCTTCTGAATCCTAGCTACAATATCTTCTGTAGATCTCTTATCCCATCAAACACTTCCACAAAGTTCTCTGGCATCTTCATAGTCCAGTCATAAATTGCTGCATTTCTGCTGTGATGCTTCTCTTTATCCAGTCACATAACCCTACAGAAACTCACTGCTGTGCCTTTCAACACCTCTACCACAGCTTCTATTACTAAAATTTAATATTTTCTCCTGTCTTGCTTAGCATACTTATTTCCTTATACAAGGCATATTTCTGCTTGTTTAAACCATTTCTATTGAAACTGCAAATGCCACTTTTACTGTTGTGAATCTCCCAGGCCTTGGGTTGAACTTTGTGTCCTATCTCCTGCTCGAGGCTTTGGGAGCTCTCTGGGCTTGCATTTCTCACCTGGGAACCAGATTTCCCTCTGCTGACTGCAGAAAAAAAATCCCCCAGAGGGTCCTGGGGGGCTGCCCTGGTGCTCCTGGGCTTGGCCCCTTCCCCAGGCAGTGCTGGAGCTGCTGGGATGGGAGCTGTGTGTCCAGGGAGGGATCCCTGGGGCAGGAAAGCATCCTGCCATCACCACCCGACCCAATTAGGGGATCAATTAAAGAGGGAGAGAAAAGAGCCTGCTGCTGGGCTGTGGGAGATTCCCAAATATCCTCACAAGCTTGGCTGCCAAGGGCAAACCTGAGTGACACCCAGCTGTGAGCTGAGGGGTCGGGAAGCAGCTCTGCCTGAGCTCCAGGGTGGAAGGAGAGCACCCCGGGGAGCTGCTGGGTGCCAGCCCGAGCTCTGCAGAGCCCTTCCCATCCTGCAGGAGGATCAGCGCCGAGGAGCTGGAGCGCCGGCGGCAGGAGATGGTGGAAAACGCGAAGTGGAGGGAGGAGGAGAGAGCCAGCAACCTGCGGAGGCACCGCCGGCAGGAGGAGCTGGAGCGGGAGCTGCAGAAACTCGACACCAGGGATGGGAAATTCTTCCAGTGAGTCTTTGCCTGCCTGCTCTCCCCAAGGGGGGTGCAGCTTGGCCGAGGCTGGGCTGGTTCAGAGCTGGGGGCTCTGCTGGGCCCCCCAGATTTCCTCCTCAAGCCGTGAAATGGTTCTTGGTGATTGGGAGTCACAGCCAAGCTGGGGGTTGGTGGTGGTTTCTGCCAGCCTGGGAGTGTTCTCTGTGCAGATGTTTGGGAATTCTCTGTGTTTGGGAGCTTGCAGCAGTTGGAGGCCTGGGGGGCTGGGAGCTGGGTTTGGCAGGAAAATGCTCTGAGCACAAGGGGAGATTTAATCCCTTGTGCTGGGATCACACAATCACAGAATCCTGGAATGGTTTGGGTGGGAAGGAACCTCAGAATCTGTCCAGTGTCACCCCTGCCATGTCCAGAGCCTCCTCCTGCTGTCCCTGAGAGCTCCACCCTGCCCTGGGACACCCCAGCTCTCTGGGAATCCCATCCCACCCTCCCAGGGAGGAATTTCATCCCAAAATCCCCTCCTGAGTCCATTTCTCCATCTCTAAAAATAGAGCAACATCACAGGGATCTGGGAAGTGGCATCCTGGAAGGGTTTGGGGTTTGAAATCCCCTCCAGTGCCACCCCTGCCATGTCCAGGGTCACCTCCTGCTGTCCCTGAGAGCTCCAGCCTGGCCTGGGATGCAGGAATGGATCTGGGAAGTGGCATCCTGGGTTTGAAATCCCCTCCAGAGCCACCTCCTGCTGGCCCTGAGAGCTCCAGCCTGGCCTGGGATGCAGGAATGGCTCTGGGAAGTGGCATCCTGGAAGGGTTTGGGGTTTGAAATCCCCTCCAGTGCCACCCCTGCCATGTCCAGGGCTGCCTGAGAGCTCCAGCCTGGCCTGGGATGCAGGAAGGGATCTGGGAAGTGGCATCCTGGGAGGGTTTGGGTGGGAAGGGACCTCAACTCCCCCCCAGAGCCCCCCCTGCCATGTCCAGGGTCACCTCCTGCTGGCCCTGAGAGCTCCAGCCTGGCCTGGGATGCAGGAAGGGATCTGGGAAGTGGCATCCTGGAAGGGTTTGGGGTTTGAAATCCCCTCCAGAGCCCCCCCTGCCATGTCCAGGGTCACCTCCTGCTGGCCCTGAGAGCTCCAGCCTGGCCTGGGATGCAGGAAGGGATCTGGGAAGTGGCATCCTGGAAGGGTTTGGGGTTTGAAATCCCCTCCAGAGCCCCCCTGCCATGTCCAGGGTCACCTCCTGCTGGCCCTGAGAGCTCCAGCTGGCCTGGGACACCCCCAGGGATGCAGGAAAGATCTGGGAAGTGGCATCCTGGGAGGGTTTGGGTGGGAAGGGACCTCCAATCCCCCCCAGAGCCCCCCCTGCCATGTCCAGAGCCTCCTCCCGCTGCCCCAGGCTGCTCCAGCCTGCCCTGGCACACCCCCAGGGCTCCAGGGGCAGCCCCAGCTCTCTGGGAATCCATCCCAGGCAGGAATTCCACCCCCAGCAGCCCCAGCTGCTCTCCCCGAGGCTCAGAGCTCTGCTTTCTGTGCTTGCAGCCGTTTGAAGCTGGAGAGTGCCTCCACCTCCAGCCTGGAGGATCGAGTGAAACGCAACATCCACTCCCTGCAGAGGACTCCTGCCGCCCTGGAGAGGAGCTTCATGCAGAGGTGAAGGCTGGGCAGAGGAGAGAGCTCTGCAGGAGCACTTCCAGCTGCCAGACCGGAGCTGAGCCCTCCAGGACTCGGCGCTGCTCCTCTCTGGGGCTCTGCTCTTCCATTCCTGGCTGCCAGAGCTCCTCCTGCCCTCCCCACCACGACCAGGGTCACTTTGTTAGCACCAAGCTCTGCTGGGTGGTCGCTGCTTCCTGGGGTTGGAGATCTATTTTTGTTAATCCTTAAAATCCCCAGCAGAACCGAACCCCACACCCAGGTGTGAGGGAATTCCCTGGAATCTGAGCTGCTCCACGCTGTCACCCTTGGCATCCACACCTCACGGGGTGCTGGCTGTGGCTGGAGTTTGGTGGCTCCCACATCCATTTCTTTGACCCAAAAGGGAGCAGATTCCGAGGGGAAAAAAAAAGGGGAATGAGCAGGGCTTACACAGCAAATATTCCTCTGGGATTTTCTAATGTAAGTAATGTGTATATGTACAGCGGTGTAGATTTATTTTGCCTTTTTAATTAAGAAACTTCACTGTCGTTTGTTAAATGTCCTTTGTAGGGCTGGGCAGGGTTTGGGAGGGCAGCAGCGAGCCTGACTCGGGTGGGTGCAGCCCGGGGGTCCCTGCTGTGCCCCGGGGGTCCCTGCTGTGCCCGGGGGTCCCGCTGTTCCCGGGGTCCCGCTGTGCCCCCGCAGGGTCCCCCCTGTTCCCGGGGGTCCCGCTCTTCCCGGGGTCCCTGCTGTTCCCGGGGTCCCCCTGTTCCCGGGGTCCCCGCTGTTCCCGGGGTCCCCGCTGTGCCCCCCGCAGGGTCCCCCCTGTTCCCGGGGGTCCCGCTGTTCCCGGGGTCCCGCTGTGCCCCCCGCAGGGTCCCCGCTGTTCCCGGAGTCCCCGCTGTTGCCGGGGTCCCGCTGTGCCCCCCGCAGGGTCCCCGCTGTTCCCGGGGGTCCCGCTGTTCCGGGGTCCCGCTGTTCCCGGGGGTCCCGCTGTTCCCGGGGTCCCGCTGTGCCCCCCGCAGGGTCCCCGCTGTTCCCGGGGTCCCGCTGTTCCCGGGGGTCCCGCTGTTCCCGGGGTCCCGCTGTGCCCCCCGCAGGGTCCCCGCTGTTCCCGGGGGTCCCGCTGTTCCCGGGGTCCCGCTGTGCCCCCCGCAGGGTCCCCGCTGTTCCCGGGGTCCCCGCTGTTCCCGGGGTCCCGCTGTTCCCGGGGTCCCGCTGTGCCCCCGCAGGGTCCCCGCTGTTCCCGGGGTCCCGCTGTTCCCGGGGGTCCCGCTGTTCCCGGGGGTCCCCGCTGTTCCCGGGGTCCCGCTGTTCCCGGGGGTCCCCGCTGTTCCCGGGTCCCGCTGTGCCCCCGCAGGGTCCCCCCTGTTCCCGGGGGTCCCGCTGTTCCCGGGGTCCCGCTGTTCCCGGGGTCCCGCTGTGCCCCCCGCAGCAGCCGCGGGCCCTTTAAACGGCGCCGTGTGACGTGTGCAGCAGCCCATTCATAATTCCAGCCGCCTCGCCGCTGATTGGTCCCTTCCCGGCGGGGCGTGGCCCTGGCGGGCGCGTCACACCGACTGGGCGAGACCATCTCCGGGAAGAGGAGGGGGGGACGTTTTTCCCCCGCTGGCTGCTTCTCCGTCTGTTCTCCCTCTGCGTTGTTCCCTCTCTCTGCCCCACGCGTGCCGCCGCTGCCGCCGCTGCCGCCGCTGCCCGAGCCGGAGCCGTGCCGCCGGCAGCGCCCGCGGCTCCCCCCGCCCGGCGGGGCCATGGCTCCTCCCGCTGCCCGCCCCCTCAGCCCGCCGCCATCTTGGCGCCTCCTGGGCGCGGGGCCGGAGCGGGCTCGGCCGGCCGCGGCGGAGCGAACCACCGCGGGGGCGGCGGGGGGGGGGGGGCAGGGACCGAACCACCGCGGGGGCGGCGGCGGGGGGGGGAGGGGGGGGCAGGGCCGGCTGAGGGGGAACTGAGCGGGCCGGGGCTGCCGGGCGGAACCACTGCGGGAGGGGGGGGGGGGGGGCGAGCCGGGCCGGGCGGAACCATGCGGAGGCGCTGGTAGGGGGGCGCGGGGAGGGGGTCGGTCGGGTCCGCCATGGCCGCGAACTGCGCGGGGGCCGCGGGGCCGGCGGCCGCAGCCGTGGCCGCCGTGGGCTCGGCCCTGAGCGCCAGCAAGACCAAGACCAAGAAGAAACACTTCGTGTGCCAGAAGGTGAAGCTGTTCCGGGCCTCGGAGCCGCTGCTCAGCGTCCTTATGTGGGGGGCGAACCACACGGTGAGAGCGGGCGGCGCGGCCCCCCCCACACCCCCGAACCCCCGCCCTCAGCGCCGGCAGCGGGGCCCGCACGGGGCCGGGAAGGGCCCCTCACGGTACCGGTACCGGGGCCCGCACGGCACCGACAGCGGGGCCCACACGGTATCAGTACCGGGCCCCTCACGGTGCCGGTACCGGGGCCCGCACGGTGCCATGAAGGGCCCCTCACGGTGCCGGTACGGGGGCCCGCACGCAGGGACCGTGAAGGGCCCCTCACAGTGCCGGTACCGGGGCCCGCACGGTGCCGGGAAGGGCCCCTCACGGTTGCCGGTACCGGGGCCCGCACGGTGCCATGAAGGGCCCCTCACGGTGCCGGTACCGGGGCCCGCACGGTGCCATGAAGGGCCCCTCACGGTGCCGGTACCGGGGCCCGGCAGGCACGGTGGCCATGAAGGGCCCCTCACGGTGCCGGTACCGGGGCCCGCACGGGGACCGTGAAGGGCCCCCCACGGGCCCACCACGACAGCGGGGCCCACACGGTATCAGTACCGGGCCCCGCACGGAGCCGGTACCGGGGCCCGCATAGTATCAGTACCGGGCCCCTCACGGCACCGGCAGCGGGGTCTCGGCCCCTCAGCAGTGCCCGGCCCCTCGGGCCGTGTCCGTCCCCCCCGAGCCGCTCTCATCCCATGCCAGCCCGCCCTCGCTCTCCATCCCAGCCTTTCCCTGCTCCCTCTGCCCGCTCTGTGTCCTCGGGCACCTCGGGGTGTCCCTGTGTCCCCACCCCTGCTTTTCCAGCTCCCTTTTTCCCGGCTCTGCCCGGGGAGCTGCTACCCTTTGGGGTGATGCTGCTGTGGCACAATCCCCCCCCAGCCCTGTCCCGGGCAGGGGTGGATCCCCTGTCCCAGACAGGGATGGATCCCCTGTGTCACAGCGCTGTCCCGGGCAGGGATGGATCCCCTGTCCCAGACAGGGATGGATCCCCTGTGTCACAGCGCTGTCCCAGACAGGGATGGATCCCCTGTGTCACAGCGCTGTCCCAGGCAGGGATGGATCCCCTATCCCAGGCAGGGATGGATCCCCTGTGTCACAGCCCTGTCCTGGGCAGGGATGGATCCCCTATCCCAGGCAGGGATGGATACCC
Source organism: Sitta carolinensis (assembly GCA_032173965.1). Lineage (NCBI taxonomy): Eukaryota > Metazoa > Chordata > Aves > Passeriformes > Sittidae > Sitta > Sitta carolinensis. The sequence goes on from CM063307.1 coordinate 1,870,866, forward strand.
TGTGTCACAGCCCTGTCCTGGGCAGGGATGGATCCCCTGTGTCACAGCCCTATGCTGGGCAGGGATGGATTCCCCTGTCCCAGACAGGGATGGATTCCCCTGTCCCAGACAGGGATGGATTCCCCTGTCCCAGACAGGGATGGATCCCCTGTCCCAGACAGGGATGGATCCCCTGTGTCACAGCGCTGTCCCAGACAGGGATGGATCCCTGTGTCACAGCGCTGTCCCGGGCAGGGATGGATCCCCTGTGTCACAGCCCTGTCCCAGGCAGGGATGGATCCCCTGTGTCACAGCCCTGTCCAGACAGGGATGGATCCCCTGTGTCACAGCCCTGGCCCAGACAGGGATGGATCCCCTATCCCAGGCAGGGATGGATCCCTGTGTCACAGCCCTGTCCTGGGCAGGGATGGATCCCCTATCCCAGGCAGGGATGGATCCCCTGTGTCACAGCCCTGTCCTGGGCAGGGATGGATCCCCTATCCCAGGCAGGGATGGATCCCCTGTGTCACAGCCCTGTCCTGGGCAGGGATGGATCCCCTATCCCAGGCAGGGATGGATACCCTGTGTCACAGCCCTGTGCTGGGCAGGGATGGATCCCCTGTGTCACAGCCCTGTCCTGGGCAGGGATGGATCCCCTATCCCAGGCAGGGATGGATACCCTGTGTCACAGCCCTGTGCTGGGCAGGGATGGATCCCCTGTGTCACAGCCCTATGCTGGGCAGGGATGGATCCCCTGTCCCAGGCAGGGATGGGTTCCCTGTGTCACAGCCCTATGCTGGGCAGGGATGGATCCCCTGTCCCAGGCAGGGATGGGTTCCCTGTGTCACAGCCCTATGCTGGGCAGGGATGGATCCCCTGTGTCACAGCCCTATGCTGGGCAGGGATGGATCCCCTGTCCCAGGCAGGGATGGGTTCCCTGTGTCACAGCCCTATGCTGGGCAGGGATGGATCCCCTGTGTCACAGCCCTATGCTGGGCAGGGATGGATCCCCTGTCCCAGGCAGGGATGGGTTCCCTGTGTCACAGCCCTATGCTGGGCAGGGATGGATCCCCTGTCCCAGGCAGGGATGGGTTCCCTGTGTCACAGCCCTATGCTGGGCAGGGATGGATCCCCTGTGTCACAGCCCTATGCTGGGCAGGGATGGATTCCCCTGTCCCAGACAGGGATGGATTCCCCTGTCCCAGACAGGGATGGATCCCCTGTCCCAGACAGGGATGGGTTCCCTGTGTCACAGCCCTGTCCCAGACAGGGATGGATCCCCTGTGTCACAGCCCTGTCCCAGACAGGGATGGATCCCCTGTGTCACAGCCCTGTCCCAGACAGGGATGGATCCCCTATCCCAGGCAGGGATGGATCCCCTGTGTCACAGCCCTGTCCTGGGCAGGGATGGATCCCCTATCCCAGGCAGGGATGGATCCCCTGTGTCACAGCCCTGTCCTGGGCAGGGATGGATCCCCTATCCCAGGCAGGGATGGATCCCCTGTGTCACAGCCCTGTCCTGGGCAGGGATGGATCCCCTATCCCAGGCAGGGATGGATACCCTGTGTCACAGCCCTGTGCTGGGCAGGGATGGATCCCCTATCCCAGGCAGGGATGGATCCCCTGTGTCACAGCCCTGTCCTGGGCAGGGATGGATCCCCTATCCCAGGCAGGGATGGATACCCTGTGTCACAGCCCTGTGCTGGGCAGGGATGGATCCCCTATCCCAGGCAGGGATGGATCCCCTGTGTCACAGCCCTATGCTGGGCAGGGATGGATCCCCTGTCCCAGGCAGGGATGGGTTCCCTGTGTCACAGCCCTATGCTGGGCAGGGATGGATCCCCTGTGTCACAGCCCTGTCCTGGGCAGGGATGGATTCCCCTGTCCCAGACAGGGATGGATTCCCCTGTCCCAGACAGGGATGGATTCCCCTGTCCCAGACAGGGATGGATCCCCTGTCCCAGGCAGGGATGGGTTCCCTGTGTCACAGCCCTGTCCTGGGCAGGGATGGATCCCCTGTGTCACAGCCCTATGCTGGGCAGGGATGGATTCCCCTGTCCCAGACAGGGATGGATTCCCCTGTCCCAGACAGGGATGGATCCCCTGTCCCAGACAGGGATGGATCCCCTGTGTCACAGCCCTGTCCCAGACAGGGATGGGTTCCCTGTGCCTGGCAGGAATGGGTTTCCTGTGTCACAGCCCGCAGGGAACGGTGCTGTGCCTCACTGGCTCGATGTGTTTCCCATCTCCACCCCCCAGAAGGAGGGCTTTGGCCCCTTTGGCCTCGGTTCCTCTGGGTGGTGAGGGGGTCCCGTGGGAATGTGTGCCGGCTCAGCCCTGATCCCCCTCCTCTGGTGATTCCTGACACCGGCCCGTGTTTTCTCTGGAAACTTCTCCCTGGTTTATGATGGCAGGCACGAGGATTGATCCTTGGATGTGGGTGCTGGGTGCTGTTCTGGGTGGCCAAAGAACCCAGAAGCCTCATCCCTTCCTCAGTTAATCCACTTTTAGGGCTCACACACACCTATTTCTCCAGGGGATTAGTGGATGTTTCCTAGAGAGTGAATGGGATTCGGCCTCATTTTTTTTCCCCAAAACAAATAACCAAGAATAAAAAAAAAAAAAACAACCTCCTTACATTCCTGGCCTGCCTGGCTGGAGTGAAAGCTTCCAAATGTGGTTCAACACCGTGCTGCCTTTGAGGCAGAGGATGTTCCAAGTGCTCCCAGCCTTGCCCAGGAAGCAGGATAATGAGTTTAATCAGCCTTTGATCAGTGGTGCCATTAGCAGCCCTGAAGAAATGGAAATTGTGGGATTTTTCCGAGTTTCATTCCTCACTGGTGTCGCTTGCTGGCAATTGGCCTTTTTTGGGGATTTTTCTGTGTGTTTTTCTTTGTTGTAGCTGTCTGGGCAGTAGGAGCCTGGCAGGAATTCGAGGTCCTGGCTCAGGACAGGGTAACTTCGGGAGATATTTGGGCAAAGGGAGGAAGGCGAGCTGACACTGAGCTGCTAACGAGATTATATCCGATGTGTTTGAGCAAGAGATTGCTGCCAGGAAGGAGCTGAGGGGCTGGGAAAAGGGATGAGAAAAGCTCAGCTGTGACCTCCTGACCTTTGGAAAGGCGTTTGGGAATTCCCAGTGAGTCCCTCCACCTCTGTGCCACGTCGGGGTGAGGGTTTGGGGTCTCCTTTGGCTCTCCACCTGCAGCTGAGCTGGGACATGATCCCGGTGCCCTGCTCAGGGGGGAACTGGAATTTCGTGCCTGCAGCTGGTGGGTTTGGAAATCATTTCGGGATTTTCGTTGGAAACCCTTTGGGAGGTTGTTTAATGTTTGGCTGTGTTGGACAAGGAGGGGCGAGTGAGGAGGCTCTGGGCTGTTGTCCAGGGAGTTCTGCCCTGGGATCCTGGTGATGGGAGGAGGAGAAAACAGCTCCGAGCACGAGCCTGGCCGTGCCAGGAGCATCCTGTCAGCGTTGCTTGGATCGGGGATGAACTTCTCCACGGGCAAATCATCCAACCATTTTGTGGAATCCCCGTGGGCGGTTAGAGAAGAGGCTGTGAGCAGGGGCAGGGCTGGCTCTGGCGGGCGGCAGGAGCCCCCCAGGAGCGGGAGCAGCGCTCCAGCCCCGGCTCCTGGTGCATCCCAGCCGGGGCTGGGATCGGCATCGGGGCGGTGCTGGGACTCAGACAGTTTGGATTTTGGATCAGAGAGCCACGGAGGGGAGGGGGGAGCTTGTGTGGAAGTGGAGCCGCCGAGACCGATTCCCGATTTTGGAGTTTTCTGTCAGACCCTGAGTGGGGATGGTTCCCGGGGAAGCTTCTCCTGCCGTTGTCATGGCACTGGGAGAGGAGCTGCTGCTCCTGGGGCTGGGTGTGGTGCTCCAGGTGTGGTGCTCCAGGTGTGGTGCTCCTGGGGTGTTTTCCATGCCCTGGGCACGGGATGGGAAAGTTGGGATAGTTCTGGAAGGGAGCAGCCACCTGCCAGCCCGAGAGCTGAACGGAGAGTTGTGTGCTGCTCTGGGAACCGTGGAAACCCTTGTGAGGTGCTGCTGAGGGAGCTCTGGGATCCCGGGGTTTGATCCCGGGCTTTGATCCCAGGGTTTGATCTCGGATTTAATCCCAGGGTTTGATCCCAGGGTTTGATCTGGGATTTGATATCAGGCTTTGATCCCGGGGTTTGATCTGGGGTTTGATCCCGGGGTTTGATCCCAGGGTTTGATCCAGGGTTTGATCTGGGGTTTGATCCCGGGGTTTGATCTGGGGTTTGATCCCGGGGTTTGATCTGGGATTTAATCCCAGGGTTTGATCCCAGGGTTTGATCTGGGATTTGATATCAGGCTTTGATCCCGGGGTTTGATCTGGGCTTTGATCCCGGGTTTGATCCCAGGGTTTGATCCCAGGGTTTGATCTGGGGTTTGATCCCGGGGTTTGATCTGGGGTTTGATCCCGGGGTTTGATCTGGGATTTAATCCCAGGGTTTGATCCCAGGGTTTGATCTGGGATTTGATATCAGGCTTTGATCCCGGGGTTTGATCTGGGGTTTGATCTAGGGTTTGATCCCGGGGTTTGATCTGGGTTTGATCCCAGGGTTTGATCCCAGGGTTTGATCCCGGGGTTTGATCCCAGGATTTGATCTGGGGTTTGATCCCAGGGTTTGATCCCGGGGTATGATCCCAGGGTTTGATCTGGGGTTTGATCCCGGGGTTTGATCCCAAGATTTGATCTGGGGTTTGATCTGGGGTTTGATCTGGGGTTTGATCTGGGGTTTGATCCCAGGGTTTGATCTGGGGTTTGATCCCGGGGTTTGATCTGGGGTTTGATCCCAGGGTTTGATCTGGGGTTTGATCTGGGGTTTGATCTGGGCTTTGATCCCAGGGTTTGATCCCAGCTTTACAGATCCCACACTCTGGGTCGGGGTCTGTAGGGCTGTGATGCTGCTGGTGCTTCCTCAGCTGGAAAACATTCCAGGAAAGGCACAGACACACAGGGCACACACAGAACACACACCGGGCACACACAGGGCACACACAGGACACACACAGAACACACACAGAGCACACACAGAGCACACACACAGGGCACACACAGGGCACACACAGAGCCCACACACAGGCACACACAGGCACACACAGAGCACACACAGGGCACACACAGGGCACACACAGAGCACACACAGGGCACACACAGGGCACACCACAGGGCACACACAGAGCACACACAGGCACACACAGGCACACACAGGCACACACAGGGCACACACAGAGGCACACACAGGGCACACACAGGCCCCCCCCCCCCCCCCCCCCCCCCCCCCCCCCCCCCCCCCCCCCCCCCCCCCCCCCCCCCCCCCCCCCCCCCCCCCACACAGGAGCACACACAGGCACACACGACACACACAGGGCACACACAGAGCACACACAGAGCCAGCCACACAGGGCACACACAGGCACACACAGGGCACACACAGGCACACACAGGGCACACACAGAGCACACACAGGGCACACACAGGCACACACAGGGCACACACAGCACAACAGGCACCACACAGGCACACACAGGCACACACAGGGCACAACAGAGCACACACAGGGCACACACAGGCACCAGCACACACAGGGCACACACAGAGCACACACAGCAAGGCACACACAGGCACACACAGAGCACACACAGGGCACACACAGGGCACACACAGGCACACACAGGCACACACAAGCACACACAGGGCACAAACACACAGGGCACACACAGAGCACACACAGGGCACACACAGAGCACACACAGGGCACACACAGGCACACACAGAGCACACACAGGGCACACACAGGCACACACAGGGCACACACAGAGCACACACAGGCACACACAGGCACACAGCACACAAGAGCACACACAGGGCACACACAGGCACACACAGGCACACACAGGCACACACAGGGCACACACAGAGCACACACAGAGCACACACAGGGCACACACAGGGCACACACAGGCACACACAGAGCACACACAGGGCACACACAGAGCACACACAGGCACACACAGGGCACACACAGGGCACACACAGGCACACACAGGGCACACACAGAGCACACACAGGGCACACCAGGCACACAGAGCACACACAGGGCACACACAGGCACACACAGGGCACACACAGGCACACACAGGAGCACACACAGGCACACACAGGCACACACAGAGCACACACAGGAGCACACACAGGCACACACAGGGCACACACAGAGCACACACAGGCACACACAGCACAAGGCACACACAGGCACACACAGAGCACACACAGGCACACACAGGCAGCACACACAGGGCACACACAGAGCACACACAGGGCACACACAGGGCACACACAGGGCACACACAGGCACACACAGAGCACACACAGACACAAGAGCACACACACGGGCACACACAGGCACCACACAGAGACACACGGCACACAGGCACACACACAGAACAAGGGCACAACACACACACAGGCACACACAGAGCACACACAGGGCACACACACACAGGGCACACACAGAGCACACACAGAGCACACACAGGCACACACAGGGCACACACAGGGCACACACAGGGCACACACAGGCACACACAGGGCACACACAGGCACACACAGGCACACACAGGCACACACAGGGCACACACAGGGCACACACAGAGCACCACAAGGCACACACAGGGCACACACAGGCACACACCAGGCACACACAGGCACACACAGGCACACACAGGCACACACAGGCACACACAGGCCACAGCACACAGGGCACACACAGGCACACACAGGCAACACAGCACACACAGGCACACACAGGCACACAGGCACACACAGGCACACAAGGCAACACAGGCACACAGCACAACAGGCACACAAGGGCACACACAGAGCACACCAGGGCACACACAGGCACCAGCACACAGGCAACACAGAGCACACAGGCACAACAGGCACACAAGGCACACACAGGCACACACAGAGCACACACAGGCACACACAGGACCACAGGCACACACAGGCAACACAGGACACACAGGCACACACAGGCACACACAGGCACACACAGAGCACACACAGGGCACACACAGGCACACACAGAGCACACACAGGCACACACAGGCACACACAGGCACCACAGGCACACACAGGGCACACACAGGCACACACAGGCACACACAGGCACACACAACAACACAGGCACACAGCACACCAGGCACACACAGGCACCACAGGGACACACAGGGCACACACAGGCACACGCACACACAGGCACACAGGCACACACAGGCACACACAGGACACACAAAGCACACACGGCCCCACACAGGCACACACAGCACACAACAGGCACACACAGCCACACAGGGCGCACACAGGCACACACAGGCACACACGCCACAAGGCACACACGGCACACACAGGCACACACAGGGCACACAAGGCACACACAGAGCACACACAGGGCCACACAGCACACACAGGCACACACAGCACACACAGGGCACACACAGGCACACACAGGCACACACAGGCACACCAGAGCACACACAGGGCACACACAGGCACACACAGGCACACAACAGAGCACACACAGGCACCACAGCAGGCACCACACAGGCACACACAGGGCACACACAGGCACACACAGGCACAACAGGGCACACACAGGCACACACAGGCACACACAGCAACAGGGCACACACAGGGCACACACAGGGCACAACACCAAGGGCACACACAGGCACAGACACACAAACAGGGCACACACAGAGCACACACAGGGCACAACACAGGCACACACAGGGCACACACAGGGCACACACAGGCACACACACAGGGCACACACAGGCACACACAGGCACACACAGGCACACACAGGAGCCCCAAAACAAACAAGGCACACACAGGCAGGACACAAGCACACACAGGCACACACAGGGCACACACAGGCACACACAAGCACACACACACAGGGACACACAGAGCACACACAGGCACACACAGGGCACACACAAGGGCACACACAGAACAGGCACACACAGGCACACACAGGAGCACACACACAGACAACACAGGGCACACACAGGCACACACAGGCACACACAGGGCACACACAGGCACACACAGGGCACACACAGGCACACACAGGCACACACAGAGCACACACAGGCACACACAGGCCACACAGGCCACAGGCACACACGACACACAGGCACACACAGGGCACAACAGAGCACACACAGGCACACACAGGCCACACACAGGCACACACAGGCAACAGCACACACAGGCAACACACACAGGGCACACACAGGGCACACACAGAGCACACACAGAGCACACACAGAGCACACACAGGCACACACAGGCACACAGCACACACAGACACACACAGGCACACACAGGCACACACAGGCACACCAGGCACAGACACCCAGTCCTGTGGGGTCTCTGGGCTGCAGGGCTCTCCCCCCAGGGGGCTCTGCAGGCTCCAGTGCTGCCTGCAGCAGCAGCTGTGTCCCAGGCCCTGTGGAGTGGGGCCAGCACGGGGCTCAGCTCGTTGGTATTCCAGGAAATGGTGGCTCCAGGAATGGCAGAGCAGCATCTGAGCCCAGGAACTGGGCCTGGCATGGATCTGCCAGACACCTGGGAGCCCAGGAACTGGGCAACTGTGGCATCTGCCACACACCCAGCCCTGGGAGCCCAGGAACTGGCCCTTCCCAGCCTGGCTCTGCCCTTCCCAGCCTGGCTCTGCCCTTCCCAGCCTGGCTCTGATGGAGCCCTGGGGAGGGCAGCCCACAGGCATGGCCCTGCCAGTCTGCTTATCCAGGAGGTCCTGTCCAAATCCACATCCAGGAGCCCTTTTCCCATCCAAATCCACATCCAGGAGCCCTTTTCCCATCCAAATCCACATCCAGGAGCCCTTTTTCCAATCCAAATCCACATCCAGGAGCCCTTTTCCCATCCAAATCCACATCCAGGAGCCCTTTTCCCATCCAAATCCACATCCAGGAGCCCTTTTCCTGTCCAAATCCATATCCCGGAGCCCTTTTCCCATTCAAATCCACACCCAGGAGCCCTTTTCCCATCCAAATCCACATCCAGGAGCCCTTTTCCCATTCAAATCCACATCCAGGAGCCCTTTTCCCATCCAAATCCACATCCAGGAGCCCTTTTCCTGTTCATATCCACATCTAGGAACCCTTTTCCTGACAAATCTACGTCCCAGGAATCCTTTTCCCATCCAAATCCATATCCAGGAATCCTTTTCCTGTCCAAATCCACATCCAGGAGCCCTTTCCCCATCCAAATCCACATCGAGGAATCCTTTTCCTTTTCAGGACACACAATGGGGTTTTCCTGGGTGGTTCAGTGAGGAGAACAGGGCTCATTTCCCTGCTCATTTCCTGGCTGCCGTGGTCATGGGTTGCTTGTTGAATATTCCCATTCCTCAGCTTTTTTTGGACCAAGGGAAGCACCAGCTGTGCCCAGCTGTGAGTGAACTGGAAGGACTGGGAGCTTCCCAGTTCCCTGAGGCTGGCAGGAGGGTGGCACTGGACTGCAGTCCTTCCCAAGTACTTTTTTTCAGGAACACATGGGTTTGCTGTCACCAAGGGATGCTTTTTTTCCCCCCCATCTTAAAGCATCCTGGTGTCCCCAGAGGAATTATCGACTACAAGATTCCCTCTTCCCTCTCGTTGTTAGCGTGGATACTGATTAATCATGCTCTAATTCATGGAAAACAGGGTTTTTTCCTCAAACCCTCACCCAGTTGCTGCTCTGTGCTGAGCAGCAGCGAAGTTTTGCTGCAGCTGTGGGTTTGTCTCCACGCTAAACCCATTTTCCCACGTGTCTTTTACCTCCTTCCCCGGAGCATAATGAAGTTTAACTCACCCTCCCCAAGCTGCCTGATTGGAAGGCTTGGAGGGGAACAAAGTGTCTTTATTTTCCTGAGCAAATTCCTGCCGCAAAGAATCGCGCAGAGTGGGCTCCCCCACTCCGTCAGCTGCAGCTTGTTAGTAAACAAATCGCATTTCCCCATCAATTTACTAATGCTAATTGCCACTTGGAGGCTACAGTCAGGTTTTGAAACAGAATTATGCCTGGCCCGTCCCTCCCATCAGCTGTCCCTGAATGACACGGAATATTGATGTGGCTTTTTGTTGGGGGAAAGGAATTGGCTTTGGTGGCGAAGGGAAATCATCAACCCCGAGCGCTGCTGAGGAATTCCAGTGCCCAGGAAGTGACAGCTTGGCCGAGGCAGAGGCAGGAGGTGTTTTTGCAGCTGGATTGTGTGAGGATGAAGGGGATGGGCAGTGGAAGAGGTTTTTCCCCTCCCTCACCTCCTGCTCTCGGTCCCTGATCCCTGCTGGGCTGGGCAGCTCTGATCCCGCTGTCCTTGGGGCGGCTCCGCAGCTCGGGAATCGCTCCTTTGTTCCCAGGATGGGGCAGAAAAAACCGGGCAGGGGCTGGGTGCCAGCGGGTTTGCCCCAGACTGAAACCCTCCAGAGCTGGAATCCCAAATCCAGCCCTTTTTCCAGATCCTGGTGCCCAGCACAACCCCATCCCTTCTCCAGAGTTGGAATCCCAAATCCAGCCCCTTATCCAGATCCTGGTGCCCAGCACGACCCCTCCCTTCTCCTCCAGAGCCAGAATCCCAAATCCAGCCCCTTATCCAGATCCTGGTGCCCATCACGACCCCTCCCTTCTCCTCCAGAGCCAGAATCCCAAACCAGCTCTTTTCCAGATCCTGGTGCCCAGCACAACCCCATTCCTTCTCTGTGCTCTCTAGAGCCAGAATCCCAAATCCAGCCCTTTCATCCACATCCTGGTGCCCATCACGACCCTTCCCTTCTCCTCCAGAGCCCAGAATCCCAAATCCAGCCCCTTCATCCAGATCCTGGTGCCCATCACGACCCCTCCCTTCTCCTCCAGAGCCAGAATCCCAAATCCAGCCTTTTCCAATCCTGGTGCCCATCACGACCCCTCCCTTCTCCAGAGTTGGAATCCCAAATCCAGCCCCTTATCCAGATCCTGGTGCCCATCACGACCCTTCCCTTCTCCTCAGAGCCAGAATCCCAAATCCAGCCCCTTCATCCAGATCCTGGTGCCCATCACGACCCTTCCCTTCTCCTCCAGAGCCAGAATCCCAAATCACTCTTTTCCACTCCTGGTGCCCATCACGACCCTTCCCTTCTCCTCCAGAGCCAGAATCCCAAATCAACTCTTTTCCAGCTCCTGGTGCCCATCACGACCCCTTCCCTTCTGCAGATCCAGACCGCACATCACGCAGCCACGCTTCTGCTGTAACGGGGGGAAAGCTGGAAGGGGGGAAAGCCTTCCACAGGGTGTTTTTTTTGTTTTTTGGGGCTGTTTCATCCCTCGAGCAGCCGTGCCAGCTCCGCCGGAGCCGCCGCTCTCCCGCCGCCCCATTCCTGCCGCTCGGGATCCTCCCGGCCGGCTCCGGGCTCGCCGTGCGCTTCGTGCCACAGACCGGGGGCACTCCGGCACGGCGTGTGTGTGAACCGCTGCCAGCCAGCGGCACGGCTGTTCCCTCGCAGCCGTCAGCACCCTTCCTCCGCTCGGCACGGAGCTGATAACGGCTCGTTTGTGCCTTCCCCACGCCGGGAAGAGCGCAGGGAGCGGGCGGGCGGCGGGAGCTGTCAGGCTTTCCCCTCCTGGCAGACGGCAATAATTAGTGGCTGCAGGCAGCGCCCGTGTCTCGGTGCGGGAGGAGTTGTTTTCTGCTCGGCCCCAGGGGGGAAATCTCTGCGTGGGACTCTGAGGCAGCTCCGTGCAGTGCTGTGAGCTGGGAGATCGCTTCCTCAGCTGCAGCGGGAGCCCCTCGCTCTTCTCCCCGCTCGGGGGTCGCTGCCGCGCCGCCTGCGAGCCCTCCCTGATCCATCCCGCCGTGCAGCCATCGCCCTGCATCCCCGCGGGTTCGTGGCACTGCTGTGCTGACTCGGGCTGGTCACCTAGACACTAGACAGAGGATGAAGGGGTATTTATTGAACGGGCGCACCTCGGGCGGTGCAGGAGCCTGGCAGAGGCTGCACCCTGTCGGGGTCCCGACGAGGTTTGGGACCCCCATTTGTTGGTTTAAGTCTTTACTTCTGCCCGTGCGTTCAAAGGATGAGACAACACCTCTCGGTCTCTGGTCTCAAGGTTGTTTATTGTTTCTTATCTATAAAATTTTCTTCCTGCCCAGCCCAGGTGTGCTCAGCAGGACAGTCAGAGGCACTCTGCCTGCCCCCAGGGCGGCGTTATCTTTATATACAGAAAACTACGTGTGACATTTTTACAATTATTCCCCAATACCCATCACCTATGTTAGACAGTGAGCTTCTACTCTGAACCAATCCAAAAGTGCCAGCACCATCAGAGAAGATGGAGGTAGAGAAGAAGAAAGGCTAGACACGCCCAAATTCTTCCATCTTGTCCCCAAAAACCCCTATACAAAGAATCCTAAAATCTCCATTTACACCCTGTGATACACTAATCATTACACTATTCAAACTGCTGTGGCTTTCATCTCTTCGTGTAAAGGTGGCAATTTGCTCCAGGGTTCGTAATGGAGCCCACTGGTGTTCCGGGCTGTGTGCCAGGGTCTCCGAGCCCCCTGGCAGGGATCTCGGCAGCTCTGGACTCCCAAAGGGATGTCCTGGGCTTCGACAGCACCCCAGATGGACACGTCACGAGTTTTTGGGGCAGGTAGAAGTTCGGTCTGTTTGTCGATCAGGGGTTAATTGTCTAATTACAGCCGCAGGTAATGAAGTCAGAGCCGCCCAGTTTGCTCCTCCCCAGTTCACTTTCGTTTGCCCCTGGGATGGTGACCTCGGTCCTCACCTGGGAGAGGATTGTTCTGTCTGAGCCAATCTGCGTGGGGTTCAGAGTGACCCGCACCCAGGGCAGGACTGACAGCCGTAAGAGCTGATACCTGAGGCATCAGCTGCTGCCGGGGGGAGTGCAGGGCAGGGCTTTGCCGAGTGAGAACGACAGAGAGTCTCTGCTCCTGTCTGTTGTGTGGGATGCTGCCGCTGAAAATAGCCACCTTCCCTCCTGGCACCGGCACGTCTTCCTTCCCAGTCTGAGTGTTAAATCTGGTCTGCTTTCTCGTGCTAACGATGGGGAAGGGCTGGGACAAACACGGAATTAGCTCAGGGCCAGTCCCGGGCTGAGCCCAGCAGGGATGTGGCGCTGAGACACTAAAGGTGCTGCCAGGGACAAAGAAACCTCTCGGCTAATTGGAGTTGAGAAGTGCCCTGCTCATTTTACAGCACTGGACACGAGGAGGTGATCCTCCAAAGGCACGTGTAGATTTCCAAAGCATCAGCTCTCCCTATATTTACAAAGGCTTTACATATTCATGGAGTCATCCGAGATGCCTGTTGGTATTCATCACCCGTCCCTGCTTTGTATTAAAATGAACAGAGTGTTCATTATGGCTGCACAGTTCTACCTGGGTCGGTGGGCTCTCCGAATGAGGCACTGGGCTCCTGGGGAGGAAGTCAGATGTTTTCATCACTATAAACTCTTTACCTGTCCCATTGCCAGGGCTTCTTGTCCCCTTGGGCACAGTCCAGGCCTCCTCTCCTGGCTCCAGTTGTCTTCTCAGTTCTTTCCCTTTTACCATTCCACACGTGCTCCCTCTTGCTCCTGAAAGCATAACTGAGCCAGATTTGCATTGCCTTCTCTCTGGCTATTTCAATTATACCCACATGCTGATAATTAAACCCTTAGCTGCTTCTTCTGATCCCTTTGTTAAGTTTTTAATCAAAATCTATTGCTCCTATCTCGCCAGCCCCTGCCATACCCCAAATCAGAATGTATTGCTTCTCTCTTGCCAGCTCCATTCCTAACTCCTGAATCTCCCAGCAGTTTGGGCAGTGCACACAGGCAATGGGGAATCCCAGAGCTGGAGCCCTTTGCTGAGCCTGGCCCCTGCTCCCAGGCAGCAGGGCAGTTTTCCAGCAGCTTCCCCAGTGTGCTGGGAGGTTTTGGTGCTGGGAAGAGCCCCGGAGCTGACTGGGAGCCAGCACTGTCTGCCTCCCTCTGCAGCACTGCCTGCTTGGCACAGCAGCCATGGGAACAGGGCTGCGAGGGAATTCTTCCTTCATGCAGGCTGCTCACAGGAGTGCAGGGAGATGGGGCTGTGCTCAGAAACCTCCTGATTCTGCCACAGCCTCGGCAGTGACTGGAGCAGGGCAGCCAGACACAGGCCAGAGGCGGCTCTTTGTTGTTATATTATTATTATCATCATTATTATTATACACTAATGCTGGGTGCTGCAGCACGAGCCTGCCTGTACAATAGTAGCTGAGCCTTCATTCTTCTGCTTCCCCGTGTTCCTGTGGCTGCCACACATGACTAAGGAGCAAAAACAATCTAGTGAGTGACTCATCCCTCCAGAGGAGGTGGGATGCGAGCAACAGGAGCCAGCCAGCCTGGAAACAGCATCCACGGGGAGCTGTGCTGGGCTCAGCTGAGCCTGTGCTCACCCTGCTTCCAGCAGGAATAATGAAGGCTGGAACAGTTTTCTCAGCGTTGATGTCAAGTTAAAACATCAGCTGTGCTGGTTCTTGGCCCGTGGGTCTGTCTGGGCTCTCAGCTGAGGATTCACCCCATGGTGCAAGGCAGTGCTGCTGGCACCACAGCGTTCCCCAGCTGCTTCTGGGCCCCCAAACCCATCCCCTGGGTGTCCCTGGGTGTCCCTGCAAGTCCCCAGCCCTTGAGCTCCCTCTCCTTTCTCTTGCAGATCAATGAGCTCAGCAACGTTCCCGTCCCTGTCATGCTAATGCCCGACGACTTCAAGGCCTACAGTAAGATTAAGGTGGACAATCATCTATTCAACAAGTGAGTAGGAGCTCCCCGGCCTCTCCGTGGCCAGGGCTCTGTGCTGGGAGGCCAGCTGGCCTGGGGGAGGCTGCCTGGGCCCTTCCCAGCTCTGCTGCCAGCAGGGTCTGGGTGGCTGCAGCCCCTGCCCTGTGCCCTGGCAGGCAGTGCTGGGCTCGGGCTGTCGCTGCAGTGCCCTGTGGTGCTTGGTTTGCATCCTTTGAGGGAGGAGGCTGTTGACAGGAGGCAGCCCTGCACCCGTGCTGTGCTCTGTCTGCACTTACCCCAGTCTCCTTTTCCCCAAACCCCCATTTTTTGAAGCAGTTTTGGAGTGGTGGCTGTGCTCAGAGCTGCGTTCCCCACCCCGGCTCTGCGGGGCTGCAGTGCTCCCTGAGCAATCCTTGGTTTCCCCTGAGTTTCTCAGGGATCAGCTTGGCAGAGTGGGAGCTGGTTGGGAAGTTTGTCTCAGCCTGGCACGTCCAGCGTGCGGGGTCTGCTCTTCCCCTTGCCCTGCTCAGCTCTCCCCTGGTCCGTGCCGGGCTTCTCCCGGAGGAGGAGCTGCCGGATGGTCCCGGAGGGGCCGGGCGGGACCAGGCTCTGTCCCTGGGCGGGACGGGGCTGCGGCCGGAGCCGCTGCCGCTCGCCCGGGCCCCGGGAGCGCCGGCCCCGGGCCCTGCTGAGCCTGGGGCACGGGGCTGGCTGCGGCTGATCCGCACTGCCCTGGGGGCCTGCGTGCTGTGGGACCCTGTCCTGGGTGCTGTGTGGGGTCCCTGGGTGCTGTGGGATCCCGTCCTGGGTGCTGTGGGACCCTGTCCTGGGTGCTGTGGGATCCCTGAGTGCTGGGGGGGCCTGGGTGCTGTGTGGGACCCTGTCCTGGGTGCTGTGGGGTCCCTGGGTGCTGTGGGACCCTGTCCTGGGTGCTGTGGGATCCCGTCCTGGGTGCTGTGCTGTGGGACCCTGTCCTGGGTGCTGTGGGATCCCTGGGTGGCTGTGGGATCCCTGGGTGCTGTGGGATCCCTGCATGCTGTGGGATCCCTGCGTGCTGGGGGGTCCTGGGTGCTGTGGGACCCTGTCCTGGGTGCTGTGGGACCCTGGGTGCTGTGGGGTCCCTGGGTGCCATGGGGTCCCTGGGTGCCGTGGGATCCCTGGGTACCATGGGATCCCTGGGTGCCATGGGGTCCCTGAGTGCTGTGGGGTCCCTGGGTACCATGGGGTCCCTGAGTGCCGTGGGATCCTGTGGGATCCCTGGGTGCCGTGGGGTCCCTGGGTGCCATGGGATCCTGTGGGATCCCTGGGTGCCATGGGGTCCCTGGGTGCCGTGGGGTCCCTGGGTGCCATGGGGGTCCTGTGGGGGTCCCTGGGTGCCGTGGGGTCCCTGGGTACCATGGGGATCCTGTGGGGTCCCTGGGTGCCGTGGGGTCCCTGGGTACCATGGGATCCTGTGGGATCCCTGGGTGCCATGGGGTCCCTGTGTACCACGGGGTCCCTGGGTGCCGTGGCTAGCAGGAGGTGGGAGCCAGCTGCCCACTGCCCGCCTTGCTCTCGTGGCCCAGGGAGAACCTGCCCAGCCGATTCAAGTTCAAGGAGTACTGCCCGCTGGTGTTCCGGAACCTGCGCGAGAGATTCGGCATCGATGACCAGGACTACCAGGTACCCCCTGTGCTGCAGCCGGGGCTGCCAGCAGCTTCCCGGGCTGTGGAGGGGTTCCCCCTGAGCACAGCGGCAGGGTGGGTGTGTGCCAGGCACTGGGCAGCAGGAGGGGAGGTGATCCCTGCTCCCAGGGCAAGGAACAGAGGCACAGGTGGCTGTGGGCAGGCAGGAGCTGGAGGGGAACTGATCCAGGGTGGAATCTCTGCAAGGAAAACGAGTCTGTTGTGATAGCACAGATCCAGGTGGATGTGCTGCTCCCAGCCCAGGGTGTGTTGTTGGATTGGGTGTTGGTGCTTTGGGGTACATCACCTAAAGCCAGAGGGGGGATTTTCATGGAGAGGAGTCTGCTGTTAACAGTGCTGGGCTCAGCTCTGGGGACAGGGAGATGTCACAGCTCTGGCTGCTGCAGCAGAGCCACCCTTCCTCACCCAGCTCTGAGCCCTGAGCCCCAGGGGCTGAGCAGGGAGAGCTGAGCAGGGAGAGCTGAGCAGGGAGAGCTGAGCAGGGAGAGCTGAGCAGGGAGAGCTGAGCAGGGAGAGCTGAGCAGGGCCAGGGGAGCCAGAACTGAGCAGGGAGAGCTGAGCAGGGCCAGGGGGGCCAGAGCTGAGCAGGGAGAGCTGAGCAGAGCCAGGAGGGCCAGAGCTGAGCAGGGAGAGCTGAGCAGGGAGCGCTGAGCAGGGCCAGGGGGGCCAGAGCTGAGCAGGGAGAGCTGAGCAGAGCCAGGAGGGCCAGAGCTGAGCAGGGAGAGCTGAGCAGGGAGAGCTGAGCAGGGAGAGCTGAGCAGGGAGAGCTGAGCAGGGCCAGGGGAGCCAGAACTGAGCAGGGAGAGCTGAGCAGGGCCAGGGGAGCCAGAACTGAGCAGGGAGAGCTGAGCAGGGCCAGGAGGGCCAGAGCTGAGCAGGGAGAGCTGAGCAGGGAGCGCTGAGCAGGGCCAGGGGGGCCAGAGCTGAGCAGGGAGAGCTGAGCAGAGCCAGGAGGGCCAGAGCTGAGCAGGGAGAGCTGAGCAGGGAGAGCTGAGCAGGGAGAGCTGAGCAGGGAGAGCTGAGCAGGGAGAGCTGAGCAGGGAGAGCTGAGCAGGGCCAGGGGGGCCAGAGCTGAGCAGGGAGAGCTGAGCAGGGAGCGCTGAGCAGGGAGCGCTGAGCAGGGCCAGGGGGGCCAGAGCTGAGCAGGGAGAGCTGAGCAGAGCCAGGAGGGCCAGAGCTGAGCAGGGAGAGCTGAGCAGGGAGAGCTGAGCAGGGAGCGCTGAGCAGGGCCAGGGGGGCCAGAGCTGAGCAGGGAGAGCTGAGCAGAGCCAGGAGGGCCAGAGCTGAGCAGGGAGAGCTGAGCAGGGAGAGCTGAGCAGGGAGAGCTGAGCAGGGAGCGCTGAGCAGGGAGAGCTGAGCAGGGCCAGGGGGGACAGAGCTGAGCAGGGAGAGCTGAGCAGGGCAGGGGGGACAGAGCTGAGCAGGGAGAGCTGAGCAGAGCCAGGAGGGCCAGAGCTGAGCAGGGAGAGCTGAGCAGGGAGCGCTGAGCAGGGCCAGGGGGGCCAGAGCTGAGCAGGGAGAGCTGAGCAGAGCCAGGAGGGCCAGAGCTGAGCAGGGAGAGCTGAGCAGGGAGAGCTGAGCAGGGAGAGCTGAGCAGGGAGCGCTGAGCAGGGAGCGCTGAGCAGGGAGCGCTGAGCAGGGAGAGCTGAGCAGGGAGAGCTGAGCAGGGAGAGCTGAGCAGGGAGCGCTGAGCAGGGAGAGCTGAGCAGGGCCAGGGGGGACAGAGCTGAGCAGGGAGAGCTGAGCAGGGCCAGGGGGGACAGAGCTGAGCAGGGAGAGCTGAGCAGAGCCAGGAGGGCCAGAGCTGAGCAGGGAGAGCTGAGCAGGGAGCGCTGAGCAGGGCCAGGGGGGCCAGAGCTGAGCAGGGAGAGCTGAGCAGAGCCAGGAGGGCCAGAGCTGAGCAGGGAGAGCTGAGCAGGGAGAGCTGAGCAGGGAGAGCTGAGCAGGGAGCGCTGAGCAGGGAGCGCTGAGCAGGGAGCGCTGAGCAGGGCCAGGGGGGCCAGAGCTGAGCAGGGAGAGCTGAGCAGGGAGAGCTGAGCAGGGAGCGCTGAGCAGGGCCAGGGGGGCCAGAGCTGAGCAGGGAGAGCTGAGCAGAGCCAGGAGGGCCAGAGCTGAGCAGGGAGAGCTGAGCAGGGAGAGCTGAGCAGGGAGAGCTGAGCAGGGAGAGCTGAGCAGGGAGAGCTGAGCAGGGAGCGCTGAGCAGGGAGCGCTGAGCAGGGCCAGGGGGGACAGAGCTGAGCAGGGAGAGCTGAGCAGGGCCAGGGGGGACAGAGCTGAGCAGGGAGAGCTGAGCAGGGAGCGCTGAGCAGGGAGCGCTGAGCAGGGCCAGGAGGGCCAGAGCTGAGCAGGGAGAGCTGAGCAGGGAGAGCTGAGCAGGGAGAGCTGAGCAGGGCCAGGGGGGCCAGAGCTGAGCAGGGAGAGCTCCTGGGGATCACAGGAGCAGGGCCAGGGGGGCCAGAGCTGAGCCCCAGGGGCTGAGCAGGGAGAGCTGCTGGGAGAGCAGGAGTAGGGCCAGCCCTGAGCAGGGAGAGCTGCTGAGGAATCACAGAAGTATGGGATGTAGTCTGGTTTCAGGCCTGATGCAGGAAAGAACATCAGAAAATTAAAACATCAGGCCTGAAACCAGACTACAGGGCCAGGCTGGCCATGGTGGCCCCAGGCAGGCCAGGGTCAGGGAGCTGCAGTGTCCCCAGCACTGCCAGGGGCTGCAGTGTCCCCAGCCCGTGGTGACACTGCCTGCAGAGGTGCTGCTCCCACCCTGCTCCCCTGTGCCCGTGCCACTCCCCTTTGTGAGCACTCTCTATCACTTACACTCCCCCTGCTGCCCTGAGGAATTGCTTCCCCCAACTCCTGGCAGCTTTGGCTTTTTTAAAAAGCATCCAGCTGGAGCAGGGAGTGTTAATTGAGCCAAACTCAGGTGGGTCAGATGGGATGGCTGGGGCTGGAGCAGGGCCAGGCCACTGAATTTACCAGCCCAGCTGTGGCAGAGGTGGCAGTGACAGGAGGGGAAGCCAGGGGCTGGGAGTTTGGTAATGCTCTGTGTGGTCACCATTTGTGCTGCCCAGCTCCAGAAGAAAAGCTCTGTGGTTTGGAGGTGAGGGCTGATTAATCTGCCTGGCACAGCCCCCTTTGCAAATGTCAGCGAGCAGCAAAGGGGATTTTTCCGTTTGCCTTTATTTGCCTGACGCTCTCTAAAGCTGTTGGCAGCAGCAGAGTTCTTTCCCCTGCTTCATTAAAGTTTTAAAAGCTTTAAATGCTTCATTCTGGGAGGGAACCTCTCGGCTCACTTGCAGCATGACGTGGTAAATGTCAGAGCAGGCTCTGCTGCAAGCTCCCTCTGCTGCCAGAGCTGGGGAGGGGACACAGCAGTGCCACTGTCACCTGAAAATCCAGTCAAGAATCCAGCCTGGAACACCACGGCCAGCCCAGAAACGCTGGAAACCTGGCTGAGGGTCACTCCTGGTGCTGCTGTGTGCCAGAGCCCTCCCCATGTGTGAGAAGGAAATGCTGGTTGATAAAATGACTCTGGGCAGCTGGAGGGGCCAGCCTGGGCTGGGGGGTGAGCAGCAGGCTGAGGGAGGAGCTGGCAGCAGACCCCATACCTGGGGAGAGGCAGCACAACAAAGAGCCCCTCTCGAGGCTCAGGGGATTGATCCCTGCAGCTTTCCTGGGATTTGCCAGCACTGTCTGGTTGCTAAGGGTGGAGACAGGGATGTAAAGGCAGATGCTGCTGTTTGTCAGAAGGACAACCAAGCTATTTATACTCATCCTGTACGTCCAGGGGTGAGAACAGCAGAGCCTGAGGTGGCTTTGGGTGCAGGATGACCTGTGAAGAATCCCCAGACACTGAGACTTTGGCCAGGCTGAGCTGTTTTTGATGGAAAAGCCAACAGGCCATTCCAGTTGTTTTGGTCTGGTTTTCCTTAAGCCTTAGAAATATCCTGACTGTTCTTAAATCCCGAGAGGAAATGCTGAGAACTCTTGGCCAGTGTATCCTACAGCTCTAAAATGTGGGATAACAGTAAAACCCCCTTACAAAAACTCACCCCAGGCGTTGGAGTAAAACCTGCCAGCAAACCAGGGAGCCCTAAAAACACATCCAGACTGTGGAACAATTGGGTTTTACCCCAAAAACACATCCAGACTGTGGAACAATTGGGTTTTACCCCAAAAACACATCCAGTACCAGATGTGGAACAATTGGGTTTTACCCCAAAAACACATCCAGACTGTGGAACAATTGGGTTTTACCCCAAAAACACATCCAGACTGTGGAACAATTGGGTTTTACCCAAAACCATCCAACTGTACATTGGTTACCCAAAAACACTCGATGTGGAACAATTGGTTACCAAAACAATCAGATGGGACATTGGTTTCCCAAACCATCAGACTGTGGACCATGGTTACCAAAATCGATGTGGACATGGGTTTACCTCAGTGCCAAACTGGAGTTCAAGCCAACAGGGTGCGAGTGGTCCTGTGGGGCTGGTCCTGTTCCAGGGTGTCAGGGGGTTCCTGTGGGGCTGGCCCTGTTTCCCAGAGTTCAGGGGGTTCCTGTGGGGCTGGCCCTGTTTCCCAGAGTTCAGGGGGTTCCTGTGGGGCTGGCTCTGGGCCAGGGCTGCTCAGGGGTTCCTTGGCTGATCCGCGCCAAGGTTGCAGGGGGTTCCTGTGGGGCTGGTCCTGCTGGCCAGGGCTGCTCAGGGGGTTCCTGTGGGGCTGGCCCTGCTGGCCAGGGCTGCTCAGGGGGTTCCTTGGGGCTGCCCTGGCCAGGGCTGCTCAGGGGGTTCCCATGGGGCTGTCCCTGTGCCAGGCTGCTCAGGGGGTTCCTTGGGGCTGCCTGCGGGCCAGGGCTGCTCAGGGGGTTCCTGGGGCTGGCCCTGTTGCCAGGGCTCAGGGGGTTCCCATGGGGCTGTCCCTGCTGCTGGGGTTCCCATGGGGCTGTGTCCCTGTTTCCCAGAGCTCAGGGGGTCCTGGCTGTCCCTGCCTTGGGGCCCATGGCTGTGTCCCTGTTTCCCAGAGCTCAGGGGGTCCCCATGGGGCTGTGTCCCTGTTTCCCAGAGCTCAGGGGGTTCCCATGGGGCTGTCCCTGCCTCTGGGGGTCCCCATGCCCTGGCAGCCCCCCCGGGCCCTGTGTGTCCCCCAGAACTCGGTGACGCGCAGCGCGCCGGTGAACAGCGACAGCCAGGGCCGCTGCGGCGCCCGCTTCCTCACCACCTACGACAGGAGGTTCGTCATCAAGGCCGTGTCCAGCGAGGACGTGGCAGAGATGCACAACATCCTCAAGAAGTACCACCAGGTACGGTGAGTGTGGAGCCCCCCGGGCACACCTGGGCATCCCCCGGGGCGTGGGGCTGGGGTCTGCAGCTGGCAGAGCGGGGTGTGGGGGGAAAACGGGGATGGGGGCAGGAACCTGAGGGACAGGGACCTGAGGGACAGGGACATGGGATAGAGACATGAGGGACAGGGACATGAGGGACAGGGACATGAGGGACAGAGACATGAGGGACAGAGATCTGAGGGACAGGAACCTGAGGGACAGGGACCTGAGGGACAGAGATCTGAGGGACAGGAACCTGAGGGACAGGACTGAGGGACAGGACATGAGGGACAGGAACTGAGGGACAGGGACATGAGGGACAGAGATCTGAGGGACAGAGATCTGAGGACAGGGACTGAGAGACAGGATCTGAGGGACAGGGACCTGAGGGACAGAGATCTGAGGGACAGGAACTGAGGGACAGGGACATGAGGGACAGAGACATGAGGGACAGAGATCTGAGGGACAGAGACTGAGGGACAGGGACCATGAGGGACAGGGACTGAGGACAGGAACCTGAGGGACAGAGACCTGAGGGACAGGGACAGATGAGGACAGGCACATGGAGGGACAGGGACCATGAGGGACAGGATCTGAGGACAGGACCCCTAGGACAGGGCTGAGGGACCCGGATCTGAGGACAGAACCAGCTGAGGGACCCCGCAGGACTAGACCCCAGAACCGGACAGGGCTGAGGGAACCAGTCCATGGATCAGAGCCCAGGGCCGGCTGGGGGAGCCAGAGAGGGTCAAGAAACCAGGGTTGAGGGAACCAGGATCAGATCCCCCAGAAGCCAGGGATTGGGGGAACCAGGATCAGAGCCCCCAGAACCCAGGGCTGAGGTGTCAGCATCAGAGCCCCCAAGCCAGGGCTGAGGGTCAGTCAGAGCCCCCCAGAAGGCCGGGCTGGGGCAGCCAGAGCCCAGATCGGCTGAGGGTCCAGCATCAGAGCCCCCAGAAGCAGCTGAGGGACCAGGATCAGAGCCCCCCAGAAGCCCAGGGATGAGGGATCCAGATCAGAGCCCCCCAGAACCCCAGGGCTGAGGGCCAGCATCAGAGCCCCCCAGAACCCAGGGCTGAGGTGTCCAGGATCAGAGCCCCCCAGAAGGCCAGGGCTGAGGTGTCCAGCATCAGAGCCCCCCAGAAGCCAGGGCTGAGGTGTCCAGCATCAGAGCCCCCCAGAAGCCAGGGCTGAGGTGTCCAGCATCAGAGCCCCCCAGAAGCCCAGGATGAGGTGTCCAGCATCAGAGCCCCCCCAGAAGCCCAGGGCTGAGGTGTCCAGCATCAGAGCCCCCCAGAAGCCCAGGGCTGAGGTGTCCAGCATCAGAGCCCCCCCAGAAGCCCAGGGCTGAGGTGTCCAGCATCAGAGCCCCCCAGAAGGCCAGGGCTGAGGTGTCCAGCATCAGAGCCCCCCAGAAGGCCAGGGCTGAGGTGTCCAGCATCAGAGCCCCCCCAGAAGGCCAGGGCTGAGGTGTCCAGCATCAGAGCCCCCCCAGAAGGCCAGGGCTGAGGTGTCCAGCATCAGAGCCCCCCAGAAGGCCAGGGCTGAGGTGTCCAGCATCAGAGCCCCCCAGAAGGCCAGGGCTGAGGTGTCCAGCATCAGAGCCCCCCAGGGCCGGGCTGGGGGAGCCCTGGTGCCCGCTGGCACTCGCTGACTCGGCAGCGTTTAACCCTTCGCTGGCAGTTCATCGTGGAGTGCCACGGGAACACGCTGCTGCCGCAGTTCCTGGGCATGTACCGCCTCACGGTGGACGGCGTGGAGACATACCTGGTGGTGAGCAGGAACGTCTTCAGCCACCGGCTCACCGTGCACAGGAAATACGACCTGAAGGTGAGCCCGGGGGCGGGGGACACAGCCGGAACCGGGAGGAGCCGAGTAGAATGTATATATAAATATATATATTATATGTATCAGTAAAAGGGGCTGCGGGACACAGCCAGAACCGAGAGGAGCCGAGTAGAATGTATGTATAAATATATATATTATATGTGTCAGTAAAAGGGGCTGCGGGACACAGCCAGAACCGAGAGGAGCCGAGTAGAATGTATGTATAAATATATATATTATATGTGTCAGTAAAAGGGGCTGCGGGACACAGCCAGAACCGAGAGGAGCCGAGTAGAATGTATATATAAATATATATATTATATGTATCAGTAAAAGGGGCTGCGGGACACAGCCGGAACCGGGAGGAGCCGAGTAGAATGTATATATAAATATATATATTATATGTATCAGTAAAAGGGAGTGGGGAACACAGCCGGAACCGGGAGGAGCCGAGTAGAATGTATATATAAATATATATATTATATGTATCAGTAAAAGGGGCTGGGGGACACAGCCGGAACCGGGAGGAGCCGAGTAGAATGTATCTGTATAAATTTATATATATCAGTAAAAGGGGGTGTGGGACACAGCCAGAACCGAGAGGACTCAATTAGAATGTATATATGTAAATTTATATATTATATATGTCAGTAAAAGGGGGTGGGGTCATAGGGTGAGAAAACCAGAACTGAAAGTAGTCAGTTATAATATGTATATATAAATTTATATATTTATATATATCAGTAAAAGGGGGTGGGGGACACAGCCAGAACCAAGAGGAGTCAATTAGAATGTATTTATATAAATTTATACATTATATGTATCAGTAAAAGGGCGTGGGGTCATAGGGTGAGAAAACCAGAACTGAAAGTAGTCAGTTATGATATATAAATATAAATATATATATCATATATATTATACATATCAATAAAAGTGTGTTAGGTCACAGGGTGAGAAATCCAGAATTTAAAGTAGTAAATTATATATAAATATAATTTATGTATTCAGTGAATTCATTCCACTGTGGCAGTGAATTCATTGGGAATGTGACCCATAGTGCAACAATGATATTTCCTTTTTTTGTTCATTGTTTTCCTGCATGGAGAAATTAAATGGTGTCAATAAATTCATTGGGAATGTGACCCATAGTGCAGCAATGATTTTTTAAAAACTTGTTTTGCTTTCATTGTTTTCCTGCATAGAGAAAATTAAATGGTGTCAATAAATTAATTGGGAATGTGATTGGGAATGTGACCCATAGTGCAACAATGATTTTCTTTTTTTTCTTTTTACTTTCATTGTTTTCTTGCATGGATAACTGGTGTCAGGGAATTCATTGGGAATGTGACCCATAGTGCAACAATGATTTTCTTTTTTTTCTTTTTGCTTTCATTGTTTTCTTGCATGGATAACTGGTGTCAGGGAATTCATTGGGAATGTGACCCATAGTGCAACAATGATTTTCTTTTTTTATTTTGTTTTCATTGTTTTCTTGCATGGAGAAATGGTGTCAGGGAATTCATTGGGAATGTGACCCATAGTGCAGCAATGATATTTTTTTTCTTTCATTGTTTTCCTGCATAGAGAAATTAAATGGTGTCAATAAATTAATTTGGAATATGACCCATAGTGCAACAATGATTTTTTATTTTGTTTTCATTGTTTTCTTGCATGGAGAAATGGTGTCAGGGAATTCATTGGGAATGTGACCCATAGTGCAGCAATGATATTTTTTTTTTTATTATTTTGCTTTCATTGTTTTCTTGCATGGAGAAATGGTGTCAGGGAATTCATTGGGAATGTGACCCATAGTGCAGCAATGATATTTCCTTTTTTTTCTTTTTGCTTTCATTGTTTTCTTGCGTGGAGAAATGGTGTCAGGGAATTCATTGGGAATGTGACCCATAGTACATCAATGATATTTTCTTTTTTTTTTCCTTTCTCAGGGCTCCACAGTGTCCAGGGAAGCGAGTGACAAGGAGAAGGTAGGGAGCCCTCCCTTGCCTTTCTGCTGCTGTGAGCTGAGCCCCTCTGCCCGGGGCCCTGCCCAGTTTCACTCACACACACTCACACTCTGATTTCCCACGAGGTCACCAGTGACTTGGGAATTCCCTGGCAGTCCCTGAGCTCAGCCTGGCTGCCCTGAGGATGGGCAGGGCAGCAGGCTGAGCTCCTGGTGGCCCAGGCACGCCCAGCCCTGCCCTGGCAGCTGCAGCTTGACCACAGCTGGTTGGTGTTGCAGGCCAAGGACCTCCCAACCTTCAAGGACAACGATTTCCTGAACGAGGGTCAGAAGCTGCACGTTGGAGAAGAGAGTAAAAAGAACTTCCTGGAGAAGCTGAAGAGGGATGTGGAGGTAAATGGCTGGGACAGCTGTGCCCTGTGTGTGTCACTGCTGGGCACAGCTCTGTGTGTGTGTGTGTGTGTGTGTGTGTGTGTGTTTGTGTCACTGCTGGGCACAGCTGTGCCTTGTGTCTGCCCTCTCTGTGTCCCTCTCTGTGCCTGTCTGTGCCCTTTGTCCCTGTCTGTCCTCTCTGTGTCCCTCTGTCTGTGCCCTTTGTGTCCCCTGTCCTGTCCCTCTCTGTGTCCCTGTCTGTCCCTGTCTGTCCCTCTCTGTGTCCCTGTCTGTGCCCTTTGTCCCTGTCTGCCCTCTCTGTGTCCCTCTCTGTCCCTTCTGTCCCTCTCTGTCCCTCTCTGTCCCTCTCTGTGTCCCTGTCTGTGCCCTTGTCCCTGTCTGTCTTCTCTGTGCCTGTCTGTGCCTTTGTCCCTGTCTGTCCTCTCTGTGTCCCTGTCTGTGCCCTTTGTCCCTGTCTGTCCTCTCTGTGTCCCTGTCTGTCCCTCTCTGTGCCTGTCTGTGCCCTTTGTCCCTGTCTGTCCTCTCTGTGTCCCTGTCTGTCCCTGTCTGTCCCTCTCTGTGTCCCTGTCTGTGCCCTTTGTCCCTGTCTGCCCTCTCTGTGTCCCTCTCTGTCCCTGTCTGTCCCTCTCTGTCCCTCTCTGTCCCTCTCTGTGTCCCTGTCTGTGCCCTTTGTCCCTGTCTGTCTTCTCTGTGTCCCTGTCTGTCCCTTTGTCCCTGTCTGTCCCTTCTGTGTCCCTGTCTGTCCCTGTCTGTCCCTCTCTGTGTCCCTGTCTGTGCCCTTTGTCCCTGTCTGTCCTCTCTGTGCCTGTCTGTGCCCTTTGTCCCTGTCTGTCCTCTCTGTGTCCCTGTCTGTCCCTGTCTGTCCTCTCTGTGTCCCTGTCTGTGCCCTTTGTCCCTGTCTGTCTTCTCTGTGTCCCTGTCTGTGCCCTTTGTCCCTGTCTGTCCTCTCTGTTCCCTGTCTGTGCCCTTTGTCCCTGTCTGCCCTCTCTGTGTCCCTGTCTGTGCCCTTTGTCCCTGTCTGCCCTCTCTGTGTCCCTCTGTGTCCCTCTCTGTCCCTCTCTGTGCCCTCTCTGTGCCCTCCTCTGTTGCCCTGTCTGTGCCCTCTCTGTCCCTCTCTTGTCCCTCTCTGTGCCCTCTCTGTGCCTGTCTTTCCCTCTCTGTCCCTCTCTGTCCCTGTCTGTTCCCTCTCTGTGCCTGTCTGTGCCTTTTGTCCCTGTCTGTCCTCTCTGGTCCTGTCCCTCTCCCTGTTGGCCCTTCCCTGTCTCCTCTCTTGTCCCTCTCCTGTCCCTCTCTCTGTCCCTCTCCCTGTCCCTCTCCTGTCCTCTCTCTGTCCCTCTCTCTGTCCCTGTCTGTCCTCTCTGTGTCCCTGTCTGTCCCTGTCTGTCTCTCTATGTCCCTCTCTGTGCCCTTTGTCCCTGTCTGTCCCTGTCTGTCCCTGTCTGTCCTCTCTGTCCCTCTCTGTCCCCTGTCTGTGTGTCCCTCTCTGTCCCTGTCTGTGCCCTCTCTGTCCCTGTCTGTGCCCTCTCTGTCCCTCTCTGTCCCTCTCTGTCCTCTCGTCCCTCTCTGTCCCTCTCTCCCGTCTGTGTCCCTGTCTGTCCCTGTCTGTCCCTCTCTGTGCCCTCTCTGTCCCTCTCTGTGCCCTCTCTGTCCCTGTCTGTCCCTGTCTGTCCCTGTCTGTCCCTCTCTGTCCCTCTCTGTCCCTCTCTGTGCCCTCTCTGTCCCTCTCTGTCCCTGTCTGTCCCTCCCTGTCCCAGTCTGTCCCTGCTGGCTCAGGGCTGCAGCAGGGCCCGGGAGCCTCCCTGGAGGCTCAGGGGGTTTGAATCTCACTTTAGTCCCTGCTTAGGCAGGGCTGTGCAGCCTCTCTGGATTCTCAGCAGGGTTTAACTCTCACTTCAGTCCCTGCCCAGGGCTGGGCTGGGCTCTCCCGCCCCTGTGCAGCCTCTCTGGATTCTCAGCAGGGTTTAACTCTCACTTCAGTCCGCTGCCCACTGGGGGGCCGGGCTCTCCCAGCCCCTGTACATCCCTTCTGGATTCTCAGCAGGGTTTAACTCTCACTTCAGTCGCTGCCCCTGGAGGGCCGGGCTCTCCCCCCCTGACATCCCCCTTCTGGATTTTCGACAGGGTTAATCTCACTGCATCGCTGCCTGGAGGGCGGCTCTCCCAGCCCCTGGACAGCCCTACTGGATACGGCAACAGGGTTTAACTCTCACTTCAGTCGCTGCCCCTGGAGGGCCGGGCTCTCCCAGCCCCTGTGCAGCCTCTCTGGATTCTCAACAGGGTTTAACTCTCACTTCAGTCGCTGCCCAGGGAGGGCCGGGCTCTCCCCGCCCTCCGCAGCGCCACCTTCCCTTCCCTTCCCTTCCCTTCCCCGCAGTTCCTGGCGCAGCTGAAGATCATGGACTACAGCCTGCTGGTGGGCATCCACGACGTGGACAGGGCCGAGCAGGAGGAGATGGAGGTGGAGGAGCGGGCGGAGGACGAGGAGTGCGAGAACGACGGGCTGGGGGGAACCCCCTGTCCTCCTACGGGACCCCCCCCGACAGCCCCGGCAACCTCCTCAACTACCCGCGGTTCTTCGGGCCCGGCGAGTTCGACCCCTCCGTGGATGTGTACGCCATGAAAAGCCACGAGAGTGAGTGGGGGGCTCGGGAGGGGGCTGTTGGGGGGCACGAGGGGTGTGGGGGGCTGTGAGGGAAGGATGGAGGGCAGGGGAGCTCTGGGGGCTGTGGGGGCAGGATGGAGGGCAGGGGAGCTCTGGGGAAGTGTGGGGAGCTGTGGGGGAGCTGGAGGGTGGGGGAGATGAGGAGGAGCTTTGGGGGCAGGATGGAGGGTAGGGGAACTTTGGGGGAAGGAAGGAGGGCAGGGGAACTTTGGGGGGCTGTGGGGAAGGATGGAGGGCAGGGGAGCTCTGGGGGGCTGTGGGGGGAAAGGATGGAGGGCAGGGGAACTTTGGGGGGCTGTGGGGAAGGATGGAGGGCAGGGGAACTTTGGGGGCTGTGGGGAAGGATGGAGGCAGGGAACTTGGGGGTGGGGGAAGGATGGAGGGCAGGGGAGCTCTGGGGGGCTGTGGGGGCAGGATGGAGGGCAGGGGAACTTTGGGGGGCTGTGGGGGAAGGATGGGGGGGCAGGGAGATGTGTAGGGCTGTGTGGGGCAGGGGTCTGTCCCTGCCAGCCCCTCTGCTTTGCTGGGCAGTCCCTGCTGGTGGCACGGGGGGAGGGTTCAGAGACCCTCGGGGGGCTTCCCCCTCCTGCAGCCTCCAGCTGCTCCTCACTCTCTCTGTGAATTACCCCAAACCAGCCCTGCTGCGGCTGGGGGGGTGCAGCTGGGGGCCAGGGGCTGTTGGGGGGTGCCAGAGCTGTTCTGGAGGATGCACTGGGTGCCCAGGGGCTGTTTCTGGAGGAGGGGGTGCAGCTGGGGGTGCCCAGGGCTGTTTTGGGAGGGGTGCCCAGGGCTGTTTCTGGAGGAGGGGAGTGGTGCAGTGGGGTCAGAGGGTGCCCAGGGGCTGTTTCTGGAGGAGGGGGTGCCCAGGGGCTGTTTCTGGAGGAGGGGGTGCAGCTGGGGGTGCCCAGGGGCTGTTTTTGAGGGGGAGGGGGGGTGCAGGCAGCTGGGGGTGCCCAGGGGCTGTTTTTGAGGGGAGTGGGGTGCCCAGGGGCTGTTTTGAGGAGGTATGGGGTGCCAGGCTGTTGGGAGGGTGCCCAGGGGCTGTTTTTGGGGATGGTAGGGGGTCCCAGGGGCTGTTTTGGAGGAGGGGTACAGCGGTTTTGGGTGGCCGGGCCAGGGGGGCTGTTTTTGGGGAGGGGGTGCCCAGGGGCTGTTTCTGGCCCAGCTGGCTGTGCCCAGGGCTCTGAGCCCCCGTGCCCCCCAGGTGCCCCCAGGAAGGAGGTTTATTTCATGGCCATCATCGACATCCTCACGCCCTACGACACCAAGAAGAAAGCTGCACACGCTGCCAAAACCGTGAAACACGGGGTGAGCCTGGCCTGGGGCAGGGGCTGCAGCATCCCCTGGGGCTGGGGAGGGGCTCCTGGCACCACGGATTTTCCTGCCAGGGTGGGAAATCTCCAGTGCCCGTGCTCAGCACTTCCCTCGGGGTCTCCTCTGGGTTCCCTCTGGCCGGTTGGGATCGTTTGTGTTTCCATCCCAGTTTGGGAGGTGCTGGAGGGATGGACAGGCTGCAGGGTGACACCCCTGGGGTCACTTCTGTGTCCACCCCTGTGTCCTCACAGCCAGGGTGACACCCCTGGGGTCACCCCTGTGTCCTGGCTACAGGGTGACACCCCTGGGGTCATTCCTGTGTCCACTCCTGGGGTCACCCCTGTGTCCTGGCTACAGGGTGACACCCCTGGGGTCATTCCTGTGTCCACTCCTGGGGTCACCCCTGTGTCCCTGGCTGCAGGGTGACACCCCTGGGGTCACCCCTGTGTCCTCACAGCCAGGGTGACACCCTGGGGTCATTCCTGTGTCTTGGCTGCAAGGTGACACCCCTGGCATCATTCCTGTGTCCTGGCTGCAGGGTGACACCCCTGGGGTCACCCCTGTGTCCTGGCAGCCCCCCTGAGCTTCCCAGCAGGGTCTGTGCTGAGCCCAGCCGGGTGGGCTCAGAGGGGTCCGGGAGTGGCCGAGGCTGGCAGACCCCTTGGGTGGGGTCCAGCCCAGCCCAGCCAGCAGCCCCGGGGGTTGTGTGGGACCCTGGGGCCCTGGGCTGTGCTGGAAGGGCCCCCTGAGGGCCGTGGGTGCCCTGGTGGCCCTGCCCAGCCCCTGGTGCCACCCTGGCAGCTCTGGGCACCCGTTCCTGGGGCTGGGCCATTCCCTGGGGAGCTGTTCCTGTGCTCAGAGCCTGTCCTGGGATCATTCCCTGGGGAGCTGTTCCTGTGCTCAGAGCCTGTCCTGGGATCATTCCCTGGGGAGCTGTTCCTGTGCTCAGAGCCTGTCCTGGGATCATTCCCTGGGGAGCTGTTCCTGTGCTCAGAGCCTGTCCTGGGATCATTCTCTGGGGAGCTGTTCCTGTGCTCAGAGCCTGTCCTGGGTCATTCCCTGGACTGTTCCGTGCCACCTGTCCTGGATCATTCCTGGGGACTGTTCCTGTGCTCAAGCCTGTCCTGGATCATTCCTGGGAGTTTCTGTGCTCAGAGCCGTCCTGGATCATTCCTGGGAGCTGTTCCTGTGCTCAGAGCTGTCTGGGATCATTCCTGGGGACTGTTCCTGTGCTCAAGCTGTCTGGGATCATTCCCTGGGAGCTGTTCCTGTGCCAGAGCCTGTCCTGGGATCATTCCCTGGGGAGCTGTTCCCGTGCTCAGAGCCTGTCCTGGGATCATTCCCTGGGGACTGTTCCTGCCAGAGCCTGTCCTGGATCATTCCCGGGGAGCTGTCCTGTGCTGACGTCCTCATCCCTGGGAGCTGCCGGCTCAGAGCCGTCCGGGACATCCCTGACTTCGGCCAAGCCTGCTGGATCTTCCCTGGGGAGCGTCCTGCTCAGCCTGCCATCATTCCCGGGAGCGTTGTGCTCAGAGCCTGACCTGGGTCCCCTGGGAGCTTCCTGTGCCAGGCCTGTCTCTGGGATCACCCTGGAGCTGTCCTGTGCAGAGCACTGTCCTGGGATCATCCCTGGGGAGCTTCTGTGCTCGAGCCTGTCCTGGATCATTCCCTGGGGAGCTGTTCCTGTGCTCAGAGCCTGTCTGGATCATTCCCTGGGGAGCTGTTCCTGTGCTCAGAGCCTGTCCTGGGATCATTCCCTGGGGAGCTGTTCCTGTGCTCAAGCTGTCCTGGATCATTCCCTGGGGAGCTGTTCCTGTGCTCAGAGCCTGTCCTGGGATCATTCCCTGGGAGCTGTTCCTGTGCTCAGAGCCTGTCCTGGGATCATTCCCTGGGGAGCTGTTCCTGTGCTCAGAGCCTGTCCTGGGATCATTCCCTGGGGAGCTGTTCCTGTGCTCAGCCTGTCCTGGGATCATTCCCTGGGGAGCTGTTCCTGTGCTCAGCCTGTCCTGGGATCATTCCCTGGGGAGCTGTTCCTGTGCTCAGCCTGTCCTGGGATCATTCCAGCCCTCCTGACTCAGCTCCTGAGTTCTCCTAAAGCTGAGCCCAGCCAGGAGCAAAGCCAAGCCTGGCTCAGGAGCTGTTCCTGAAATCATTGCCCTTGGGATCTCTCCAGAGCCACTGGGGCTCTCCTGAGCCAGGGACCCTCCCCAGCAGAGGGCCCTGCCCCCCCTGACCCCTCCCTGACCCCACCCTGACCCCTCCTGACCCCACCCTGACCCCATCCCTGACCACCCTGACCCCACCCTGACCCCACCCTGACCCCCACCCTGACCCCCCCTGCCCCCCTGACCCCCCCCCCACCCTGCCCACCCTGACCGCTCGCCCGACCCTGACCCCCTGACCTCCACCCACTCTTACCCTCCCCTGCCCCCCACTCTGACCCCACCCTGACCCCACTCTGACCCCACCCTGACCCCACCCTGACCCCACTCTGACCCCACTCTGACCCCCCTGACCCCTCCCTGACCCCCTCCCTGCCCTCCCTGACCCCACCCTGCTCTCTCCTGTGCCCTCTGACCCCTCCCTGACTACATTGACCCCTCTCTGACCACAGGACCCTCCTTGACCCCACCCTGTACCCTCCATGACCCCACCCTGCTCTCCCTGCCCCCTCTGACCCCTCCCTGACCACCCTGACCCCTTCTTGCCCCCTCTTCCCCTCCCTGACCACGATGACCCTGTCCCTGACTGCGCTGACCCCACCCTGACCCCACCCTGACCACCCCTGACCCCTCCCTGACCCTGCCCTGCTGTCCCTGCCCCTTCTGACCCTTCCCTGCCCACCCTGACCCCACTCTGCTCTTCCTGTCCCCTCTGACCCCCACCCTGCCCCCCCTGTCCCCCCTGTCCCCCCAGCCCCCCTGCCCGTGTCCCCCCCTGAGCTCCCTGTTCCCCCTGCCCCCCTGTCCCCCCCTGTCCCCCCTGTCCCCCCCTGTCCCCCCAGCCCCCCTGCCCGTGTCCCCCCCTGAGCTCCCTCTCCCCGCAGGCCGGCGCTGAGATCTCCACGGTGAACCCCGAGCAGTACTCGAAGCGTTTCAACGAGTTCATCTCCAGCATCCTGGCATAGCGCTGCTGCGGCCAGCCCGGGACAGCCCGGGACAGCCTGGGGACAGCCCGGGGACAGCCTGGGGACAGCCCGGGACAGCCCGGGACAGCCCGGGGACAGCCTGGGGACAGCCCGGGGACAGCCCGGGGACAGCCCAGCCCGGGACAGCCCAGCCCGGGGACAGCCTGGGGACAGCCCAGCCCGGGACAGCCCAGCCCGGGACAGCCCGGGGACAGCCCGGGACAGCCTGGGGACAGCCCGGGGACAGCCCAGCCGGGGACAGCCCAGCCGGGACAGCCCGGGACAGCCCAGCCGGGACAGCCCGGGGACAGCCCAGCCCGGGCCAGCCCAGCCCAGCCCGGGGCCAGCCAGCCCAGCCCGGGGCTAGCCCAGCCCAGCCCGGGGCCAGCCCAGCCCAGCCCGGGGCCAGCCCAGCCCAGCCCGGGGCTAGCCCAGCCCAGCCCGGGGCCAGCCCGGGCCGTGCCCCCCCAGCCCTGCTCCCCCTGCCCAAGTGCCCGGCTCGGAGACTCGAGGGCTCTTCACAACCCAGCCAAGTGCATTGTGCAGCTCGGGGCTGCCCGGGGGGCTGGCACCGGTGCCACTGTCCCCAGGGCTGCCACTGGTGTCCCCAGGGCTGCCACTGGTGTCCCCAGGGGCTGCCACTGTCCCCAGGGCTGCCACTGGTGTCCCCAGGGCTGGAACCATTCCCGGGGCTGCCACTGGTGTCCCCAGGGCTGCCACTGGTGTCCCCAGGGGCTGCCACTGTCCCCAGGGCTGGCCACTGGTGTCCCAGGGCTGCCACTGGTGTCCCCAGGGCTGGCGTGGTGTCCCCAGGGCTGCCACCATCCCCAGGGCTGGCATTTGTGTCCCCAGGGCTGGCGCTGGTGTCCCCAGGGCTGGCATTTGTGTCCCCAGGGCTGGCGCTGGTGTCCCCAGGGCTGGCACTGGTGTCCCCAGGGCTGGCATTTGTGTCCCCAGGGCTGGCATTTTTGTCCCCAGGGCTGGCACTGGTGTCCCCAGGGCTGGCATTTTTGTCCCCAGGGCTGGCACTGGTGTCCCCAGGGCTGGCATTTGTGTCCCCAGCGCTGCCACCATGCCCAGGGTGCCAGCAGAGCAGTGCCTGGCTCACAAACCACTCCTTGGGTTGTTTTTTATTTTTTATTTTTGTGTTGTTGTTGATGTTGTTGTTGGGGTATTTTTTTTTTTATTATTTTTCTGGCTTTGCCAGAAGAAGACAAATCCCTTTTATTCCCCCTTCTCGGTAGGAATTGGAAGGAAAAAAAAATATAGCATTTCAAGGATGGCAAATAGAACTCTGCTGAAAAGGAGGAGTCGCTGAATTTTAGGTAAATTCAGACTGGGACACTTTATATTTTTTGGTTAATTTAAGTAACAAAAAAAAGAAGAAGAAGAAGAAAACAAACCAAGCCTTTTTTTGTAACTGCACTCGATTTACAAGATGAGGGAAATGAACATCTACCAAAGATGATCTGTGGAAAAACAAAAACCACAAACAAAAAGGTTTAACTCCTAACGCCCTGCAGACAAAGCAGTGTGAGAAGCGAGAGGCGCCGAGCACCCTCAGCTCGGAAGATTTCCTAAAAAGAGAGGAAAAAAAAAGAAAAAATCCCATTTCCCCGAGGCGTTTTCGTCCCGGTCCACCCAGGCGCGAGCTGCCTGCCAGTTTTAACTCATTAACGAGCTCATTAATTGTCTTCCTGCCCCTCTGGGTTTCTTTTTTTTGTTGTTCCCATGCTGTTTTCCCGGCTTGGCTGCCCCGAGGATGCTTTGAACCCTTCCCAGCCCAGCCCTGCCTCTGCTCCTCTCCTGCCTCTCGCTTCCTTGCTGGTGACCTTCCTTCATTTTTTATTTTTTTTTTTTTTGGTCGTTGTTTTATTTTTTAAATTTCCTTTCTCTTTTCGAGCAGGATTTAGAGTTCTGAACAAAACCTCTTTGCAGTTGAACCGTGTTGCTTACTCTGCCTTGGAACTGTTTTTGTTTTTCACACTTGCCTTTGTTGGGGGAAGAATTCCTGGCGATGTCTGTCCTGTGCTGTAACAGTGTGGAATTGAATTTTTATTTTTGACAGAGATAACTGGTGCTCATCACATCCTGGTAATTGCCCTAAATTAACCCTGGGATTCTCAATTTGAGGGTTTTTTTTTTTTTTCTTTTTTTGGGGGGGTTTTATTTCCTCTTCACCCCCTCCCCAAATTTCCCCCTCCTGCCTGGAATCCCCCCTGGCCGGGGCTCAGTGGGGGAGTGCACTGTAAATAGAATTTTGGAGAAATGAAAAATCCCCTGATGGGATTTTGAAGCTTTTTGGGGTTTTTTTGTGGGTCGTTCCCTTTGGCTTGGGACAAATTTCTGCTGCCCCTGTGGCTGTGGGAGGCTGGAGGTGGAAAAGCCATGGCCCAAAATCCTTTAAAAAATTAAAAAAAAAAGAAAAATAAAAAGGAAAAAAAAGGAGGATTTGGAGGGCATCATCAGCTTCGTTTTGTGGGCATTATATTGGTTCTAACCAATTATATATTGCTTGCTTCTCTCTTAATAAGCACTTAAGTTTACTGCTAATTAGGAATTAAACACCAATCACTTTTTATCCTGACAGTTTATTTTAAAAAAACCACAAAAAAAAACCCAAACCTGCATTGAATCTGCAACTTTGGCCTGGTAAGTTTGCCCTTCATCCTTTGAAAAGTAGCTTGGAAGTTGTTTTAGCTTAAAAATCATCTATTTAAAAATAAATTAATTAATTATGAGGAGAAAAAAAAAAAAAAAAAGGAATGGGGGGGAAGGAAGAGAGCAGGAGGTGGGTGAGAGGCAAACCCAGAGAAGCAAAAATGACAATAAAGAGGGTGAGGAACGGGGAATATTCTGAATATTCTGAATATTCCCTGTTCCCCAGCTCCTGCTGGGCTCAGATTCCCCCTCCAGCTCTGCCCCAGCTGCCACCGTTGTGTGTTCAGTGATTTAAATTCGATTTTCTCCCCTGTTGCTGTCGTTACCCAGGTATGGAACTTGGTCTGGATATTGTTTACATTTGGAGAAGTAGCATTACCTTGGGAAAAAAATGCTCATTTTTCTTTCTAGTCAGTATTTTTATTACCAGAACAAGAAGTGAAGCTGCAAATATTTCTGTTTTTTTTTTGTTTAAAGGGACTTTGGCTTTGTTTTTCTTTTTTTTGTTTTGCTTTGGTTTTGTCGTTTTTGGGTTTTTGTTCGTTTTTTTTTTTTTTTTAAATCTTGGTTTAGGTCATTTTTTTTTTTAACTCGAGTATTTAAAAAAGAAAAAAAAAGGAAAAAAAGAGGAGCCCCCGGCCCTGGCCATGGTGTTTTTACAAAGCTCGTGCTGGTTCGGTGACTCGGGCTGTTCCTCTCCTCCTGCACAGCAGTTCCACTGGCACCCCAAAGGTGGGCAGCAGGATTTGGGGGATTTCTTGGGGCTCAAAAATCCCAAAATTGGCTTTGGTGCAGTTCCAGAGACTGAGGGAGCTGCGGGATCCTGCCGGGATTGGGAAGCCCAAATCTGGGAATTGCCCTGGGGCAGAGCCAGCTGTGCTCCAGCTGTGCCAGAAATCCACAGCTGGGGGGCAGCCCAGGGAATTCCAGGGATCCCAGAGAATCCCAGGAGGTCCCAGGGGATCCATCCCAGGAAATCCCAGGGGGTTCAGGGAATTCCAGGGAAATCCCAGGGATCCAGGAAAATTCCAGGGAATCCCAGGAGATTGCAGAAAATCAATCCTAGGGAATCCCAGGAAAATTCCAGGGGGTCCCAGGGAATGGATCCCAGGGGGTTCTAGGGAATCCCAGGAAAATTCCAGGAAAATTCCAGGGAATGGATCCCAGGGAGTTCCAGGGATCCCAGTGCTGGGCTGAGTGTTGGAATCGGGAGAGCTCCAGGAATTCCCTCTGGGCTGGCCTGGGCTCCATCCTGAGAGCCACAGGCTTGGAATTCACCGGGAATTCACTGGGAATTCACCGGGAATTCATTGGGAATTCACCCGGAATTGATCCCCGGGGGTGGAATTCCCCTCATGGGGTCAGAATTCATCCATGGGGATGGAATTGATCCGTGGGGGTGGAATTCCTTCTGTGGGATGGAATCCCTTCTGTGGGGTGGAATCCCTTCTGTGGTGGATCTTCTGTGGTGGAATCCCTTCTGTGGGATGGAATTCCTTCTGTGGGATGGAATCCCTTCTGTGGGATGGAATCCCCTTTTGTGGGATGGAATCCCTCCCTGGGGTCAGAATTCCCCCTGGAGCAGCAGGGTGGGCTGCGCTCCCCCAGTCCCAGTTTGGGATCTGGATCAGCCCAATCAGCAAGGAGAACTGGTTCCCGTTTTTTCCCCTTTTTTCCCCGTTTTTCCCCCTTTTTCCCCGTTTCCCTCGCGGGGGCAGTCCCTGCTCTCCCGGGGCTCGGCAGGTGCCGGGCGTTCCCCACCCCGGGCTGCTCCGCAGGGAATTCCACCTCGCGGCCCCGCGGAGGGATCGGCCCCAAAATCGGGAAGGGAGGGGAGGGGAGGGGGGGTCCCAGCACGGCCCCAGCCCCGAATGCCAGGGGGAATGG
The DNA here is from genome assembly GCA_032173965.1 of Sitta carolinensis. Taxonomy (NCBI): domain Eukaryota; kingdom Metazoa; phylum Chordata; class Aves; order Passeriformes; family Sittidae; genus Sitta; species Sitta carolinensis. The sequence continues at coordinate 1,908,529 of CM063307.1, forward strand.
GATCCATGGGAGAATGGGATGGATCCAGGGAGAACTGGGGGGATCCCAGGAGAATGGGATGGATCCAGGGAGATTGGGATCCATGGGAGAATGGGGTGGATCCAGGGAGAATGGGATGGATCCAGGGGGAATGGGATGGATCCAGGGGGAATGGGATGGATCCAGGGAGATTGGGATCCATGGGAGAATGGGATGGATCCAGGGGGAATGGGGTGGATCCAGGGAGAATGGGATGGATCCAGGGGGAATGGGGTGGATCCAGGGAGATTGGGATCCCAGGAGAATGGGATGGATCCAGGGAGATTGGGATCCATGGGAGAATGGGATGGATCCAGGGAGAATGGGATGGATCCCAGGGAGAATGGGGTGGATCCAGGGAGATTGGGATCCCAGGAGAATGGGATGGATCCATGGGAGAATGGGATGGATCCAGGGAGACTGAGTGGGATCCCAGGGAGAATTGGGATCCCAGGGAGAATGGGATGGATCCCAGGAGAACTGGGGAGATCCCAGGGATAATGGGATGGATCCCAGAGAGAACTGGAATCCCAGGAGAACTGGGATGGATCCCAGGGAGAATGGGATAGATCCAGGGATATCTGGGATGGATCCCAGGAGAATGGATGGATCCAGGGGATCTGGGATGGATCTGGGATGGATCCAGGGGGATCTGGGATAGATCCAGGGGATCTGGGATGGATCCAGTGAGAGAGGAATGGATACCAGGAGAACTGGGATGGATCCGGGGTATCTGGGATGGATCCAGGGGGATCTGGGATGGATCCAGGGGGATCTGGGATAGATCCAGGGGGATCTGGGATAGATCCAGGGGGATCTGGGATGGATCCAGTGAGAGAGGAATGGATACCAGGAGAACTGGGATGAATCCGGGGTATCTGGGATGGATCCAGGGGGATCTGGGATGGATCCAGGGGGATGTGGGGTGGATCCAGGGGGATCTGGGATCCCAGAGCTCTGGACAGGGCGGGATTGGTGGGAAGCACTCGGGGTCTGTGCTGCTCTGGGGAGTGGAGGGAGCAGATTCCACACACGGTCACCAGGGTGGGCACGGCCAATCAGTGCAACCGAGTTTAAAAAGAAATTAAAAATGTGAATAAATTAAGTTTAATCTAAAAACTAAAAAAAAAAAAAAAAATTAAAAAAACTAAAAAAAAAATTTAAAAAATGAAAAAAAAAAGGAACATTCTAGGTTTTTTCACTGCTGTTTTTTAAATAGGAATTTGAAGTCCTCTGTGCTTGTCTGTTTGCTAGGAGCAGTTTGAGACACTGTTACTGTTTTGAAATGCATGCATGTTACGAGATGAGTCTCCAACCAGAGAAAACAAACAAAAAATAAAATTACAACTTTGTGTACACCGGGGCCCTCCCTGCCGTGCTGTGCGAGGGGCCGGGCCGGGAGGAAACGGGAGCCTGGGAAGGGATTCCCCCTGGGAAGGGCCGGGCCGGGATGAAATGGGAGCCTGGGAAGGGATTCCCCCTGGGAAGGGCTGGGATGAAATGGGAGCCTGGGAAGGGATTCCCCTGGGAAGGGCTGGGATGAAATGGGAGCCTGGGAAGGGATTCCCCCTGGGAAGGGCTGGGATGAAATGGGAGCCTGGAAGGGATTCCCCTGGAAGGGCGGGCTGGGATGAAATGGGAGCCTGGGAAGGGATTCCCCTGGGAAGGGCCGGGCTGGGATGAAATGGGAGCCTGGGAAGGGATTCCCCTGGGAAGGGCCGGGCGGGAGGAAACGGGAGCCTGGAAGGGATTCCCCTGGGAAGGGCCGGGCCGGGAGGAAATGGGAGCCTGGGAAGGGATTCCCCTGGGAAGGGCCGGGATGAAATGGGAGCCTGGGAAGGGATTCCCCCTGGGAAGGGCTGGGATGAAATGGGAGCCTGGGAAGGGATTCCCCCTGGGAAGGGCCGGGCCGGGAGGAAATGGGAGCCTGGGAAGGGATTCCCCTGGGAAGGGCCGGGAGGAAGTGGGAGCCTGGGAAGGGATTCCCCCTGGGAAGGGCCGGGAGGAAATGGGAGCCTGGAAGGGATTCCCCCTGGGAAGGGCCGGGCTGGGATGAAATGGGAGCCTGGGAAGGGATTCCCCTGGGAAGGGCTGGGCTGGGATGAAATGGGAGCCTGGGAAGGGATTCCCCCTGGGAAGGGCTGGGATGAAATGGGAGCCTGGGAAGGGATTCCCCCTGGGAAGGGCCGGGAGGAAATGGGAGCCTGGGAAGGGATTCCCCTGGGAAGGGCCGGGAGGAAATGGGAGCCTGGGAAGGGATTCCCCCTGGGAAGGGCCGGGCTGGGATGAAATGGGAGCCTGGGAAGGGATTCCCCCTGGGAAGGGCTGGGCTGGGATGAAATGGGAGCCTGGGAAGGGATTCCCCCTGGGAAGGGCTGGGGTGGGATTCCCAGAGCAGCTGGGGCTGGCAAGGACCCTGGGAATTATGCTGGGAATATCCCAGGAATGTCCAGGGAATGACTCTGGGAATGACCCCGGAATGTCCTGGGAATGTTCCCAGAATATCCCAGGAATGTCCAGGGAATTACCCTGGGAATGTCTGGGGAATGACCCTGGGAATGTTCCTGGGAATATTCCAGGGCTGTCCCTGGGAATGTCCTGGGAATGACCCCGGAATGTTCCAGGGAATATTCCAGGAATGTCCAGGGAATGACCCTGGGAATGACCCTGGGAATATTCCAGGAATGTTCTGGGAATGACCCTGGAAATGTTCCTGGGAATGTCTGGGGAATGACCCTGGGAATGTCCGGGGAATGTTCCTGGGAATGACCCTGGGAATGACCCCGGAATGTCCTGGGAATGACCCTGGGAATGTCCTGGGAATGTCCCGGGAATGACCCTGGAATGTTCCTGGAATGATCCTGGGATGTTCCAGGACTGTCCCTGGGAATGACCCTGGGAATGTTCCTGCGAATGACTCCGGAATGTTCCTGGGAATATTCCAGGAATGTCCAGGGAATGACCCTGGGAATGACCCAGGAATGTCCTGGGAATGACCCTGGGAATGACCCCAGAATGTCCCTGGGAATGTCCTGGGAATGTCCCGGGAATGACCCTGGAATGTTCCTGGAATGATCCTGGGATGTTCCAGGACTGTCCCTGGGAATGACCCTGGGAATGACCCTGGGAATGTTCCTGGGAATGACTCCGGAATGTTCCTGGGAATATTCCAGGAATGTCCAGGGAATGACCCTGGGAATGTCCTGGGAATGACCCCGGAATGTTCTTGGGAATATTCCAGGACTGTCCCTGGGAATGTCCTGGGAATGACCCAGTATCCCAGTCCTGGTATCCCAGTCCCAGTCCCGGTATCCCAGTCCCAGTATCCGGCTTTTCCCCCATTCCATATATTGGCTGTAATCCAGTCCAGGTTTTCTCCCAAACCCATATTCCAGCCAGAGTCCAGTGCGGGTTTTCCTCCATTCCATATCCTGGCTGTTATCCACTCCAGGTTTTCCCCCCATTCCGTACCCTGACCTCAATCCCATCCGGGTTTTCCTCCATTCCGTATCCCGCCCTGATCCAGTCCGGGTTTTGGGGTTTTGCTCCGTTCCTTATCCTGGCCGTGATCCAGTCCCGGGTTTCCCCCAGCCCATCCCAGATCCAGTCCCGGCTTTTTCCCATTCCAGATCCAGTCCCGGGTTTCCCCCAGCCCATCCCATATCCAGGTTCAGTTTTTCCCCCATCCCATTCCAAATCCAGGCTCAGTTTTTAACCCATCCCAGATCCAGTCCGGGTTTTCCCCATCCCAGATCCAGGTTCAGTTTTTCTTTATCCCCGCCTGGATCCAGGCTCAGTTTTCCCCCATCCCAGATCCAGGCTCAGTTTTCCCCCATCCCAGATCCATGCTCAGTTTCCCCCACCCCATCGCAATCCAGGCTCAGTTTTCCCCCATCCCAGATCCATGCTCAGTTTCCCCCACCCCATCGCAATCCAGGCTCAGTTTTCCCCACCCCATCCCAGATCCAGGCTCAGTTTTCCCCCACCCCATCCCAATCCAGGCTCAGTTTTCCCCACCCCATCCCAATCCAGGCTCAGTTTTCCCCCACCCCATCCCAATCCAGGCTCAGTTTTCCCCCATCCCATCCCAATCCAGGCTCAGTTTTCCCCCATCCCATCCCAATCCAGGCTCAGTTTTCCCCCACCCCATCCCAGATCCAGGTTCAGTTTTTCTTTATCCCAGCCTGGATCCAGGCTCAGTTTTTTCCCCCATCCCAGATCCAGGCTCAGTTTTTCCCCCATCCCAATCCAGGCTCAGTTTCCCCCACCCCATCCCAGATCCAGGCTCAGTTTCATCCCCATCCAATTCCAGATCCAGGCTCAGTTTTCCCCCACCCCATCCCAGATCCACGTCCCACGGCATCTCCCGAACCTCCCCTGGAGGTTCACTGTGGCCAGCTGAGGTTCACTGTGGCCAGCTGAGGTTCATTGTGGCCAGCTGAGGCTCCTCCTGGCCAGCTGAGGCCCCTCATGACCACCTGAAGCTCTTTGTGGCCAGGTGAGGCTCCTCGTGGCCACCTGAGGCTCTTTGTGGCCAGCTGATGCTCCTCGTGGCCACCTGAGGCTCTTTGTGGCCAGCTGATGCTCCTCGTGGCCACCTGAGGCTCCTCGTGGCCAGCTGAGGCTCCTTGTGGCCACCTGAGGCTCCTCCTGGCCACCTGAGGCTCCTCGTGGCCACCTGAGGCTCCTCCTGGCCACCTGAGGCTCTTTGTGGCCAGCTGAGGCTCCTCATGGCCAGCTGAGGCCCTTTGTGGCCACCTGAGGCTCCTCCTGGCCACCTGAGGCTCTTTGTGGCCACCTGAGGCTCCTCCTGGCCACCTGAGGCTCTTTGTGGCCAGCTGAGGCTCCTCATGGCCAGCTGAGGCCCTTTGTGGCCACCTGAGGCTCCTCCTGGCCACCTGAGGCTCTTTGTGGCCAGGTGAGGCTCCTCGTGGCCACCTGAGGCTCTTTGTGGCCAGCTGATGCTCCTCATGGCTAGCTGATGCTCCTCGTGGCCACCTGAGGCTCCTCATGGCCACCTGAGGCTCCTCGTGGCCACCTGAGGCTCCTCGTGGCCACCTGAGGCCCTTTGTGGCCACCTGAGGCTCCTCCTGGCCACCTGAGGCTCTTTGTGGCCAGTTGATGCTCCTGTGGCCACCTGAGGCTCCTCGTGGCCACCTGAGGCTCTTTGTGGCCACCTGAGGCTCTTTGTGGCCAGCTGATGCTCCTCATGGCCAGCTGAGGTCCTCGTGGCCACCTGAGGCCCTTTGTGGCCACCTGAGGCTCCTCCTGGCACCTGAGCCTTGTGGCCATGATGCTCTGTGGCACTGAGGCTCCTCTGCACTGGGCCCTGTGGCACCTGAGGCTCCTCGTGGCCAGTGATGCTCCTGTGGCCCTAGCTCCTCGTGGCCACCTGAGGCCCCTGGTGGCCACCTGAGGCTCTTTGTGGCCAGTTGATGCTCCTCGTGGCCACCTGAGGCTCCTCGTGGCACTGAGCTCCTGTGGCCACCTGAGGCTTTGGCCACCTGAGGCTCTTTGTGGCCAGCTGATGCTCCTCATGGCCCGCTGAGCCTTGTGGCACTGAGGCTCCTCGTGGCCACCTGAGGCTCCTCGTGGCCACCTGAGGCCCTTTGTGGCCACCTGAGGCTCCTCCTGGCCACCTGAGGCTCTTTGTGGCCAGTTTGATGCTCCTCGTGGCCACCTGAGGCTCCTCGTGGCCACCTGAGGCTCCTCGTGGCCACCTGAGGCCCTTTGTGGCCACCTGAGGCTCCTCCTGGCCACCTGAGGCTCTTTGTGGCCAGTTGATGCTCCTCGTGGCCACCTGAGGCTCTCGTGGCCACCTGAGGCCCCTGGTGGCCACCACCGTGGCTCTGTCCCATCCCAGGCCGGCTCTCCCCTCACTTCCAGTAAAGCAGGAGCTGAATTCCACCTGATTCCAGTAAAAAACCCCACACGTGCCCAAAGGGAAGGAACATTTCCAGCAGTGACCTCTGGGCTCAGGGTGTGCCCAGCCTGGCTCGGGAATCACGGCCAACATTCCAAAGGTTTCAAATCCCAAAATGTTTTAATCCAGCTCTGAAGGCCTGGGAGAAAAACCTCCCCAAGCCAGGGCTGGTAAAAGTGATCCAGAATGTGCTGGAATGGGGGGGCTGACATGGAGAGGGGCCCTGAAACCTCGGGAATGGGATCCTATAACCTTGGGAATGGGATCCTGAAACCTCGGGAATGGGATCCCTGAAACCTCGGGAATGGGGTCCCTGTAACCTCGGGAATGGGGTCCCTGTAACCTCTGGAATGGGGCCCCTGAAACCTCGGAAATGGGATCCTGAAACCTCGGGAATGGGATCCCTGAAACCTCTGGAATGGGGTCCCTGAAACCTCGGGAATGGGATCCCCGAAACCTCGGGAATGGGGCCCCTGAAACCTCGGGAATGGGATCCCTGAAACGTCGGGAATGGGATCCCTGAAACCTCGGGAATGGGGTCCCTGAAACCTCTGGAATGGGGCCCCTGAAACCTCGGGAATGGGGTCCCTGAAACCTCGGGAATGGGATCCCTGTAACCTCGGGAATGAGGTCCCTGAAACCTCTGGAATGGGGTCCCTGAAACCTCGGGAATGGGATCCCTGAAACCTCGGGGATGGGGTCCCTGAAACCTCGGGAACGGGATCCCTGTAACCTCGGGAATGGGGTCCCTGAAACCTCTGGAATGGGGTCCCCGAAACCTCTGGAATGGGGTCCCCGAAACCTCGGGAATGGGGCCCCTGAAACCTCGGGAATGAGGTCCCCGAAACCTCGGGAATGAGGTCCCCGAAACCTCGGAAATGGGATCCTGAAACCTCGGGAATGGGGTCCCTGAAACCTCGGGAATGGGGCCCTGAAACCTCGGGAATGGGGTCCCTGAAACCTCGGGAATGGGGTCCCTGAAACCTCTGGAATGGGGTCCCTGAAACCTCGGGAATGGGGCCCCCGAAACCTCGGGAATGGGATCCTGAAACCTCGGGAATGGGATCCCTGAAACCTCTGGAATGGGGTCCCTGAAACCTCGGGAATGGGGTCCCCGAAACCTCGGGAATGGGGTCCTGAAACCTCGGGAATGGGATCCCCGAAACCTCGGGAATGGGGCCCCCGAAACCTCGGGAATGGGGTCCCCGAAACCTCGGGAATGGGGTCCCCGAAACCTCGGGAATGGGATCCCGAAACCTCTGGAATGGGGCCCCTGAAACCTCTGGAATGGGGCCCCTGAAACCTCTGGAATGGGGCCCCTGAAACCTCGGGAATGGGGTCCCTGTAACCTCGGGAATGGGATCCCTGTAACCTCGGGAATGGGGTCCCTGAAACCTCGGGAATGGGGCCCCTGAAACCTCGGGAATGGGATCCCTGAAACCTCTGGAATGGGGTCCCGAAACCTCGGGAATGGGGTCCCTGTAACCTCGGGAATGGGATCCCTGTAACCTCGGGAATGGGGTCCCTGAAACCTCGGGAATGGGGCCCCTGAAACCTCGGGAATGGGGCCCCTGAAACCTCGGGAATGGGATCCCTGAAACCTCTGGAATGGGGCCCCTGAAACCTCTGGAATGGGGTCCCTGTAACCTCTGGAATGGGGTCCCTGAAACCTCGGGAATGGGGTCCCTGAAACCTCGGGAATGGGGTCCCTGTAACCTCGGGAATGGGGCCCCTGAAACCTCGGGAATGGGGCCCCTGAAACCTCGGGAATGGGATCCCTGAAACCTCTGGAATGGGGCCCCTGAAACCTTGGGAATGGGATCCCTGAAACCTCGGGAGTGAAGTCCCTGTATCCTCTGGGATGGGAGGTCCTGAAACCTCGGGAGTGGGGTCCTTGAAATCTTGGGAATGGTTCTTGTATCGTCTAGAATGGGGTCCCTGTATCCTCTGGAATGGTTCTTGTATCCTCTGGGATTGGATCCCTGTATCCTCTGGAATGGTTCTTGTATCCTTTGGCATGGGTCCCAGCTCGGGAAGCTGGGAATCCCGTCCAGCTGCAGGTTTGGGATGTGGGGCTCAGGCCCTGAGCCCTGCAGGGGATCCAGGAGGATCCAGGGGGATCCAGGAGGATCTGGCTGATCCCAGGCTGACCCCAGGCTGATCCCAAGCTCATCCCAGGCTCATCCCGAGCCCATCCCAGGCTCCCCAGCCCCCTGACCCCAGTCCCAGCTCAGCCCCGGCACCGCTGCCCCTGAGCCCCTCCTGGGAGAGAATCTGGGAATTCTGCAGGGTGGGAGAAAGGGCCTGAGAATTTCCCAGTGTGGGAGAGAAACCAGGAATTCTGCAGTGTGGGAGAGAAACCGTGAATTCCCCAGTGCGGGAGGAGAAACTGGGAATTCTCCAGTGCTGGGAAGAAAATTCTGGGAATTCTCTAGTTCTGGAAATTCTCCAGTTCTGGGAAAAAAAAATTACAGGAATTCTCCAATTCTGGTAATAAAATTCTGGTAATTCTCCAGCTCCAGGGAAGAAAATCCCAGGAATTCTGCAGTTCTGGCAGCTGCAGCCCCAAGGCAGAGCTGAGCCCTCCCAGCTCCCCTCGGACACGGCACCAACCCGGGATCACTGGAACTCGAGCAATTCCAGGGATGCTGAGGAAAACAGGAGTTCCAAACGCCCCAATCCCATTTCCCAGCTGGAATCCCCCCCAGCACAGAGGCTGGGGTGGGAGCAGGGGTTTATTGGGGGCTCGGGGCCCGGGTCAGGCGATGCTGCCGGCGTTGGAGGCGATCCTGGGCCACAGATCCGCACATTCCTTGGCCACGGGGCCCGTGATGGCCGAGCCTGCAGCACAGGGACAGCAGCAGGCTCAGGGGGGCTGCGCTGGGACCCCGGAGCAGCACGGGGGAGCCCCTGGGGGGCACACCGGGAGGGGGGAAGGGAGGGGGAGGGTGGGAGGGGTCCTGGGATAGTGGGAGGGGTCCCTGGAATGGTGGGAGGGGTCCCTGGGAGGGTCCCTGGATGGTGGGAGGGGTCCCTGGAGGACGGGAGGGGTCCCTAGATGGCAGGAGGGGTCCCTGGGAGGGGTCCCTGGATGGCAGGAGGGGTCCAGGGCAGCAGGAGGGTCCGGATGGTGGGAGGGTCCCTGGGATGGTGGGAGGGGTCCTTGGGAGGGTCCCTGGATGGTGGGAGGGGTCCCTGGGATGGTGGGAGGGGTCCCTGGGTGGGTTGGAGGGGTCCTGGATGGCGGAGGGGTCCCTGGATTGAGGGAGGGGTCCTGGGATGGCAGGAGGGGTCCCGGATGGCAGGAGGGGTCCCTGGATGGTGGGAGGGGTCCCTGGGTGGGTTGGAGGGTGTCTGGATGGTGGGAGGGGTCTCAGGAGGGTGGGAGGGGTCCCTGGATGGTAGGAGGAGTCCCTGGAATGGTGGGAGGGGTCCTTGGGAGGGTCCCTGGATGGTGGGAGGGGTCCCTAGATGGTGGGAGGGGTCCCTGGAGGGCGGAGGGGTCCCTAGATGGCAGGAGGGGTCCCTGGGAGGGGTCCCTGGATGGCAGGAGGGGTCCCAGGGCAGCAGGAGGGGTCCCTGGGATGGTGGGAGGGGTCCTTGGGAGGGTCCCTGGATGGTGGGAGGGGTCCCTGGATGGTGGGAGGGGTCCCTGAGTGGCAGGAGGGGTCCCTGGGAGGGGTCCCTGGATGATGGGAGGGGTCCTGGGATGGTAGGAGGGGTCCCAGGGTGGGTGGGAGGGGTCCCTGGATTGAGGGAGGGGCCCCTGGAATGGTGGGAGGGGTCCCTGGGAGGGGTCTCAGGAGGGTGGGAGGGGTCCCTGGAGGGTGGGAGGGGTCCCTGGGAGGGGTCCCTGGATGGCAGGAGAGGCCCCTGGGATGTTGGGAGGGGTCCCTGGATGGTGGGAGGGGTCCTGGGAGAGGTCCCTGGGAGGGGTCCCTGGATGGTGGGAGGGGTCCCAGGGCAGCAGGAGGGGTCCCTGGATGGTGGGAGGGTCCCTGGGATGGTGGGAGGGGTCCCTGGATGGCAGGAGGGGTCCCTGGATGGTGGGGGTCCCTGGGATGGTGGGAGGGTCCCTGGGATGGTGGGAGGGGTCCTATGGGAGGGTCCCTGGATGGGTGGGAGGGGTCCTGGGATAGTGGGAGGGGTCCCTGGGAGGGGTCCCTGGATGGCGGGAGGGGTCCCTGGATGCTGGAAGGGGTCCCTGGGAGGGGTCCCTGGATGGGGAGGGGTCCCTGGGATGAGCTCAGCGCTCCCTCCCCCCCCATCCCGTGGGATTCCGTGCTCGGAGCTCCCGGGGGGCTCAGGGCAGCGTCCCCCACCCCCCCAGCCCGTGGGACACCCCCTGTCCCCCAGCCCCCGTGACCCCCAGGGGGGCCGAGGGGGGCTCACCCTTCATCTCCCCCTTGTTGTTGACGATGACCCCGGCGTTGTCCTCGAAGTAGAGGAAGACGCCGTCCTTGCGCCGGTACGACTTGCGCTGCCGGATCACCACGGCGGGGTGCACTGCCAGGGGAGAGGGCACGGGCTCAGGGACCCCAAAAACACCCCAAAAACACCCCAAAAACACCCCAAAGAACTCGGGGTGCACTGCCAGGGGAGGGGCACGGGCTCAGGGACCCCAAAAACAACACAGGAACCCCAAAAACACCCAAAGAACTCGGGGTGCACTGCCAAGGGAGAGGGCACGGGCTCAGGGACCCCAAAAAACAAACACAGGAACCCCAAAAAACCCACCCCAAAGAACTCGGGGTGCACTGCCAAGGGAGAGGGCACGGGCTCAGGGACCCCAAAAACAACACAGGAACCCCAAAAAAACACCCCAAAGAAACTCGGGGTGCACTGCCAGGGGAGAGGGCACGGGCTAAGAGAGCACAAAGACACCCCAAAAACACCCCAAAAACACCCCAAAGAACTCGGGGTGCACTGCCAGGGGAGAGGGAATGGGCTCAGGGACCCCAAAAAAAACACCCCACAGAACACCCAGGAACCCCAAAGAACCCCGGGGTGCACTGCCAGGGGAGAGGGCACGTGCTCAGAGAGCACACAGACACCCCAAAAACCAAAACACCCAAGGAACCCCAAAAAACACCCCAAAAACACCCCAGGAACCCCAAAGAAACTCGGGGTGCACTGCCAGGGGAGAGGGCATGGTCTCAGAGACCCCAAAAACACCCAGGAACCCCAAAGAACCCCTCACAAACCCCCCAAAATCCCTCACAAACCCCCCAGAAACCCCCTAAAAAACCCACAGAAACCCCAAAATCCCCACAGAGACCCCAAAAAAACCCCCCAAACCCCCCCAAATCCCTGCTCCTGTGCTCGTGGTGTTTCTCAAAGGTTCCTTATGGGCTGTGCCACTTTTGCCACCTTTGGTTTGAAATCCATCGTGAACTCACAAGAGACACCGAGCAAAAACCTCGTGGGGAGCAAAAGCAAACCCCCAGAAACTCCCCAAAAAAACCCAGAAACCCCCAAAAAACCCCAACCCCCCCCCCAAAAAACCCTCACAAACCCCCCAGAAACCCCTCAAAAAAAAAACCAAAAAATCCTCACAAACCCCCCAGAAACCCCCAAAAAAACCCCCAGAAACCCCCCCAAAAAACCCAAAAAACTCCCCAGAAACCCCCCAAAAAAACCCCAGAAACCCCAAAAAAAACCCCCAGTAACCCTCCAAAAAAAACCCCAGAAACCCCAAAAAACCCCTCACAAACCCCCCCAAAAAAAACCCCAGAAACCCCTCAAAAAAAACCCTCAGAAACCCCCCCCAAAAAAAAACCCCAAAACCCCCCCAAAAAACCCTCACAAATCCCCCAGACACCCCCAGAAACCCCTCAAAAAAAAAAAAACCAAAATATCCTCACAAACCCCCAGAAACCCTCCAAAAAAGCCCCCAAAAAACCTCAGAAACCCCCTAAAAAAAAACCCAGAAACCCCCAAAAAACCCCACAGGAACCCCAAAAAAACCGTCCAGAGACTCCCCAAAAAACCCCACAGAAACCCCCCAAAAACCACCCAGAGACCCAAAAAAACCCCCAAAAAAACCCCCGGAACCCCCCCAGAAACCCCACAGACACCCCTTAGAAACCCCCAGAAAAAAACCAGAAACCCCTAAACAAAACCCCCAGAAACCCCCAAAAAAACCCCAGAGACCCCCCCAAAAAAACCCCAAAAACTCCCCAGAAACCCCCAAAAAAAAACCCCCAGAAACCCCTAAACAAAACTCCCAGAAACCCCAAAAAACCCCTCACAAACCCCCCAAATTCCCAGGAAAGCCCCCAAAAAACCCCCAAAAAACCCCAGAAACCCCCTAAAAAACCCCACAGAAACCCCAAAATCCCCACAGAGACCCCAAAAAAAACCCCCAGAAACCCCTCAAAAAAACCCCCTCAGAAACCCCCCAAAAAAAACCCCACAAACCCCCCAGAAACCCCCGAAAAAAAAACCCAAAAAACCCCAGAAACCCCCAAAAACACCCCAAACCCCCCCCAAAAAACCCCAAATCCCTGCTCCTGTGCTCGTGGTGTTTCTCAAAGGTTCCTTATGGGCTGTGCCACTTTTGCCACCTTTGGTTTGAAATCCATCGTGAACTCACAAGAGACACCGAGCAAAAACCTCGTGGGGAGCAAAAGCAAATCCCATGGCAGGGGGAGGAACTGGAGGGGATTGAGGGATCCCTTCCCACCCACATCATTCCAGGATTTTTAATTTTGATCCATGTGACATCACTGCTCTTTTACAGGTGGAGAAATGAACTCAGGAGGGGATTCAGGGAAGGAATTCCTGGCACAAGGTGCCCATGGAAGCTGGATCCCTGGAAGTGTCCAAAGCCAGACCTTGGAGCCACCAAGGACAGTGGGAGACATCCCTGCCTGATGGGATTTAGGAACACTTCCCACCCAAACCATTCCAAATTTTCACATTTTAGAGATCCACATGCTGTTTTGCAGGTGGACAGCTGGACTCAGGAGGGGATTCAGGGAAGGAATTCCTGGCACAGTGTACCCAGGGAAGCTGTGACTGCCCCTGGATCCTTGGGAATGTCCAAAGCCTTGGAGCCACCAGGGACAGTGGGAGATATCCCTGATGGGATTTAAGACCCCTTCCCACCCAGATCATTCCAAAATTTCACATTTTACAGATCCACATGCTCTTTCCCAGCTGTAGAAATGAACTCAGGAGGGGATTCAGGGAAGGAATTCCTGGCACAGGGTGGATCCAGCTGGATCCTTGGGAATGTCCAAAGCCAGACCTTGGAGCCACCAGGGACAGTGGGAGATATCCCTGATGGGATTTAAGACCCCTTCCCACCCAAACCATTCCAAAATTTCACATTTTAGCGATCCACATGCTCTTTCCCAGGTGGACAGCTGGACTCAGGAGGGGATTCAGGGAAGGAATTCCCAACACAAGGCTACCCACAGAGCCCATCTCCATTCCCCACGGCACCCACAGCTGTCCCGCCGCCGATTGAAACCGACAGCACAGGGAGCTGCCCCTTCACCCAAGAGCGGCGCCTTTTGCTCTGCCCTTCCACGACAACTCCCTGAGCCACGGGCGGGACCCAGCGAGTGCTTTCCAGAAGGGCAGGGACCCGCGGGAAGGGTGGGGCAGGGTGGGGCAGGGTGGGGCAGGGCGGGGGGCTCTCACCTTTCTTCCTCAGCTCGGGCTTGCCCTTCTTCACCGTGGCCATCACCATGTCGCCCACGCCGGCCGCGGGCAGCCGGTTCAGGCGGCCCTTGATGCCCTTCACCGAGATGATGTACAGGTTCTTGGCTCCTGCGGGAGAGGGGCTTTAGCACGGGATGGGCGGTGATAGTATCCCGGGATGGGCAGTGATAGTATCCCGGGATGGGCAGTGCCCACAGCACGGGATGGGCAGTGATAGTATCCGGGATGGGCGGTGATAGTATCCCGGGATGGGCAGTGATAGTATCCCGGGATGGGCAGTGCTCTTATCCCGGGATGGGCAGTGCTCTTATCCCGGGATGGGCAGTGCTATTAACCCGGGATGGGCAGTGCCCTCAGCCCGGGATTGGCAGTGCTATTAACCCGGGATACCCGGGAGCAGGGATGCCCTTATGCCGGGATTCCAGGGAGCACCGCCGCTATCCCGGGGTACCGGGAGCAGGGATGCCCTTATCCCGGGATTCCGGGGAGCAGGAATGCCCTTATCCCGGGATTCCAGGGAGCAGCACCGCCGCTATCCCGGGATTCCAGGGAGCACCGCCCTTATCCCGGGAAGCACCGCCGCTATCCCGGGGTACCGGGGAGCAGGGATGCCCTTATCCCGGGATACCCGGGAAGCACCGCCGCTATCCCGGGGTACCGGGCCAGCCTCTCGTGTCCCAGCGCAGGCTCCCCCGAGCTGTGCCGCCCCTCCGGGCCCAGCCAGAGCTCCCCGGGGCGCCCGGGGCACCCATCGCCCGGGGCACCCATCGCCCGGGGCACCCATCGCCCGGGGCACCCATCGCCCGGGGGCTCCGCCGGCCCGCACTCACCGGTGTTATCGGCGCAGTTGATCACGGCCCCCACGGGCAGACCCAGCGAGATGCGGAACTTGGCGCCGGACGAACCGCCGCGTCCTGCGGGGCGAGAGCAGCGTTAGAGGCGCCGGCATGGCGGCCAGCACCCAGCGCGCCTCACGGGCGAGGCCGCGGCATCATCGCCCGCGCCGGCCGCTGCCGCCAGAGCTCGGGAGCCTCTGCCCGAGTCCCCGCCGCGCCGGGGAAGCCGCGGATGAGGGCGGATGAGGGCGGATGGCGGCGGATGGAGGAGGATGGAGGCGGATGAGGGCGGATGGCGGCGCCGGCCTCACCTCGCTTCGACATCTTGGCGCCGGAAGAGGCGGCGGAAGTCACGTGACGCGCCCGCCTCACACCCCCCCCCCCCCCCGCCCTCGCGTGAGGCGCCCCCTGAGGGCGGCGGGAAAGGCGGGAACACCGGGAACACCTGGAATAACGGGAATACCGGAGAGGGGAAAGAGCTAAAGCGGGATAATTCAGGCGAGTAAACTCGGGGTGAAGGGAGAGAAGGGGAAAAAAAAACATATACAAAACAAGGGGGCACCCGGATTTGAACCGGGGACCTCTTGATCTGCAGTCAAATGCTCTGCCACTGAGCTATACCCCCTGAATGGCTTCCAGCCCGCCGGGCGCCTTTTGCCCTCACCCAGGCTGTGCCCGGCTCAGCCCAGCACAAAAAGAGAAACATTTCCCTGCTTATCCTCCACAAAACCCAACTGTACAGCTCTCCCCAACAAAAGGGATGTGTGTTGCCTCTGCCACTGAGGCAGAGTGGAGGAAAAAGGGGCACAAAAACAGAGACAAGCAGGCCAGAAACAGCAGAGCTGAAAATATCCTTACACTTGTACAGCAGAGTGCAAGGACCCTAATCCTAAACCCTATGCAGGAAGAAAAAAGAAAGGAAAAAGAATAAGAATGGGGAAGAAAGCAACAGCAGCTCTGAGGAAAGGAGGAGATCACCAAAAAAAAAAAAAAAATTGAAACTAAACACTTGGAAATATTAGCAGGAAAGGCAACACACATCCCTTTTATTGGGGAGTGCTGTGCATTTGGGTTTTCTGGAGGAGAAACAGGGAAATGTTGATTTTTCTGAGCTGGGATGGGCAGGACACAGCCTGGGTGAGGGGAAAAGGTGCTGGGCACAGTGGGGCAGGTACCAGGGGTACAGCTCTGGCAGAGCATCTGACTGCAGATCCAGCAAAAAAAAGAAAGAAAAAAGAATAAGAGTGGGGAAGAAAGCAACAGCAGCTCTGAGGAAAGGACAGGATCACCAAAATAATAAAAAAACCTGAAACCAAAACACTTGGAAATATTAGCAGGAAAGGCAACACACATCCCTTTTCTTGGGGAGAGCTGTACATTTGGGTTTTCTGGAGGAGAAACAGGGAAATGCTGTTTTTTTTTGTGCTGGGCTGAGCCGGGCACAGCCTGGGTGAGGGGAAAAGGCGCTCAGCACCCTGGGGCAGGTACCAGGGGTACAGCTCCGTGGCAGAGGCAACACACATCCCTTTTGTTGGGGAGAGCTGTACAGTTGGGTTTTGTGGAGGAGAAACATGGCAATCTTGCTTTTTTCGGAGCTGGGCTGAGCCGGGCACAGCCTGGGTGAGGGCAAAAGGCGCCCGGCGGGCTGGCAGCCAGCCAGGGGGTATAGCTCAGTGCCAGAGCGTTTGACTGCAGACCAAAAGGTCCCCGGTTCAAATCCGGGTGCCCCCTTGTTATTGGAATCAGGAGGGGGTTGAGCTTTCTTTTATCCGAAGTTTTCTCGCCCAAATCTGGCTGTCTCTCCTCAATGGGTGGGGTTTTATTTTAATTTTATTTTTGCCTTCCTTCTCTTTATCCAGAGTTTTCCCGCCCAAATCTGGGTGTCTCTCCTCAATGGGTGGGGGTTTATTTTAATTTTATTTTTTTCTTCTCTTTATCCAGAGTTTTCTCGCCCAGATCTGGGTGTCTCTCCTCAATGGGTGGGGTTTGTTTTTAATTTTTTTTTCCTTCTTTCTCTTTATCCAGGTGACAGCAAAGATGGAGAGGTGGGAATTTCTCTGTCCAATCTCTGTCCAGAAACTTCTGGATCCAAAATCAACAATAAACTGGGGAGTTCTTCTCCCCTGAACCCCTGCTCTGGGTGTCCCCTCTGTCTCCCACTGACATCAACCCTGCCCTGGGGTTTGCTTGGAACCCACATTCCTGTTCTTGGAGATTTATAAATCACACGAATTGAAGTGGAGTGAGTGAAAAAGTAGAATTTTTGGGATTTTCCAATGGGCTTTGGGAAGGAGGAGCTGTGCTCTCAGTCAAAATTGGGATTCTGGGGTTGTCAGCCTGTTGTCCCTGAAAATAAACCTTCTGCTTTGTTTGGGATAGTGGGGTCAGCTCTCCTGAATTGTGAGATCAACGAGAATCCTGTTTGCATTCCTTGGTGAAAAGAGATCACCTGATGGATTGCTCAGGTGACAGCAAAGATGGAGAGGTGGGAATTTCTCTGTCCAATCTCTGTCCAGAAACTTCTGGATACTAAATCAACAATCAATAAAATCAGTAAATCAATCAATCAATCAATCAATCAATCAATTAATAAATAAAATAATAAATAAAATAACTAAACATGTAAATAAATAAATATTTAAATAAATAATAAATAATAAAATAAATCAATAAAATCAATCAATCAATCAATTAATAAATAAAATAACTAAGCATACAAATAAATAAATATTTAAATAAATAATAAAAAATAAAATAAATAAATAAAATAAATCAATAAATAAATAAAAATAGTAAATAAAATAACTAAGCATACAAATAAATAAATATTTAATTAAATAATAAAAAATAAAATAAATAAAAAATAAATAATAAAATAAATAAACATAAATAATTAAACATATAAATAAATAAACATATAAATAAATAATAAAAATTAAAATAAAAAAATAAAATAAATAAAAATAATAAAAATAATTAAAATAAATAAGTAAAATAATAAATAAAGTAAATGAATAAAATAAATAAATATATAAATAAATATTTAAAATAAAATTAAAAAATAAAATAAATAAATAAAATAAATAAATAAAATAAATAAATAAAATAAATAAATTAAATAAATAAAACTCTCTCTAAAACTGGAAAATTCTTCTCTCCTTCTCTGCTGAACCCCTCTCGTGTGCATTGCTGCGTGTTCCCCTCTGCATCACAGTAACACCCGTGGAATGCAAAGCTTAAAAAACAGGCAAAAAAACTGAAAAAAATAAAAAACATTGAGGAGAGACACCCAGATTTGGGCGAGAAAACTCTGGATAAAGAGAAAGAAGGAAAAAAAAATTAAAAACAAACCCCACCCATTGAGGAGAGACACCCAGATCTGTGCGAGAAAACTCTGGATAAAGAGAAGAAAAAAATAAAATTAAAATAAAACCCCACCCACTGAGGAGAGACACCCAGATTTGGGTGAGAAAACTTCGGATAAAAGGAAAAAAAAAATTTGAAAACCCTGCACCCATTGAGGAGAGATACCCAGATCTGGGCGAGAAAACTCTGGATAAAGAGAAGGAAGGAAAAAATAAAATTAAAAAAAACCCTGCACCCATTGAGGAGAGGCACCCAGATTTGGGCGAGAAAACTCTGGATAAAGAGAAGGAAGAAAAAAAATATTAAAAAAAACCCCCTGCACCCATTGAGGAGAGACACCCAGATTTGGGTGAGAAAACTTCGGATGAAAGAAAGTTCAAGCCCCTCCTGATTCCAATAACAAGGGGGCACCCGGATTTGAACCGGGGACCTTTTGGTCTGCAGTCAAACGCTCTGGCACTGAGCTATACCCCCTGGCTGGCTGCCAGCCCGCCGGGCGCCTTTTGCCCTCACCCAGGCTGTGCCCGGCTCAGCCCAGCTCCGAAAAAAGCAAGATTGCCATGTTTCTCCTCCACAAAACCCAACTGTACAGCTCTCCCCAACAAAAGGGATGTGTGTTGCCTCTGCCACGGAGCTGTACCCCTGGTACCTGCCCCAGGGTGCTGAGCGCCTTTTCCCCTCACCCAGGCTGTGCCCGGCTCAGCCCAGCTCAAAAAAAAAACAGCATTTCCCTGTTTCTCCTCCAGAAAACCCAAATGTACAGCTCTCCCCAAGAAAAGGGATGTGTGTTGCCTTTCCTGCTAATATTTCCAAGTGTTTTGGTTTCAGGTTTTTTTATTATTTTGGTGATCCTGTCCTTTCCTCAGAGCTGCTGTTGCTTTCTTCCCCATCCTTATTCTTTTTTCTTTCTTATTTTTGCTGGATCTGCAGTCAGATGCTCTGCCAGAGCTGTACCCCTGGTACCTGCCCCACTGTGCCCAGCACATTTTCCCCTCACCCAGGCTGTGTCCTGCCCATCCCAGCTCAGAAAAATCAACATTTCCCTGTTTCTCCTCCAGAAAACCCAAATGCACAGCACTCCCCAAGAAAAGGGATGTGTGTTGCCTTTCCTGCTAATATTTCCAAGTGTTTAGTTATAATTTTTTTTTTTTTTTTTGGGATGATCTCCTCCTTTCCTCAGAGCTGCTGTTGCTTTCTTCCCCATTCTTATTCTTTTTCCTTTCTTTTTTCTTCCTGCATAGGGTTTAGGATTAGGGTCCTTGCACTCTGCTGTACAAGTGTAAGGATATTTTCAGCTCTGCTGTTTCTGGCCTGCTTGTCTCTGTTTTTGTGCCCCTTTTGCCTCCACTCTGCCTCGAGTGTCTCCAGCAGAGCCATCCATCTGCACCTCCAAAGCAAGCAGGCAGCAGCTCAGGAATGGGAGTGGATTGACAGAAAGGCTCAGCTGATGCAGCATCTGAATTGAAACCATCCCTTGGTTCCAAGGCCGAGCCCGTGTGAGCAGAGGGAGCACAGCAGCACAGCCAGCTCAGGAGAGAAGAACTCCCCAGTTTATTGATGATTTTGTGTCCAGAGATGGGACAGAGAAATTCCCACCTCTCCATCTTTGCTGTCACTGGAGCAATCCATCAGGTGATCTCTTTTCACCAAGGAATGCAAACAGGATTCTCGTTGATCTCACAATTCAGGAGAGCTGATTCCATCACATCAAAACAAAGCAAAGGGCTGATTTCCAGATTTCCAGCCACAACACCCATTGTCCCTGAAAATAAACCTTCTGCTTTGTTTGGGATAGTGGGGTCAGCTCTCCTGAATTGTGAGATCAATGAGAATCCTGTTTGCATTCCTTGGTGAAAAGAGATCACCTGATGGATTGCTCAGGTGACAGTAAAGATGGAGAGGTGGGAATTTCTCTGTCCAATCTCTGTCCAGAAACTTCTGGATACTAAATCAACAATCAATAAAATCAGTAAATCAATCAATCAATCAATCAATCAATCAATCAATTAATAAATAAAATAATAAATAAAATAACTAAACATGTAAATAAATAAATATTTAAAAAAATAGTAAAAATTAAAATAAATCAATAAAATAAATCAATCAATAAATTAATAAATAAAATAACTAAACAAGTAATTAAATAAATATTTAAATAAATAATAAAAAATAAAATAAAAAATAAAGTAAATCAATCAATAAATAAAAATAATAAATAAAATAACTAAACATACAAATAAATAAATATTTAAATAAATAATAAAAAAATATTTAAAATTTAAAAAATAATAAAATAAATAAACATAAATGAATAAACATATAAATAATTAAACATATAAATAAATAAACATATAAATAAATAATAAAATTTAAAATAAATAAAATAAATAAAAATAATAAAAATAATTAAAATAAATAAGTAAAATAATAAATAAAGTAAATTAATAAAATAAATAAATCTATAAATAAATAATTAAAATAAAATAAAAGAATAAAATAAAAAAATAAAATAAATAAATAAAATAAATAAATTAAATAAATAAAACTCTCTCTAAAACTGGAAAATTCTTCTCTCCTTCTCTGCTGAACCCCTCTCGTGTGCATTGCTGCGTGTTCCCCTCTGCATCACAGTAACACCCGTGGAATGCAAAGCTTAAAAAACAGGCAAAAAAACTGAAAAAAAAAAAAACATTGAGGAGAGACACCCAGATTTGGGCGAGAAAACTCTGGATAAAGAGAAAGAAGGAAAAAAAAATTAAAAACAAACCCCACCCATTGAGGAGAGACACCCAGATCTGTGCGAGAAAACTCTGGATAAAGAGAAGAAAAAAATAAAATTAAAATAAAACCCCACCCATTGAGGAGAGACAGCCAGATTTGGGTGAGAAAACTCTGGATAAAGAGAAGGAAGAAAAAAAATATTAAAAAAAACCCCTGCACCCATTGAGGAGAGACACCCAGATTTGGGTGAGAAAACTTCGGATAAAAGGAAAAAAAAAATAAAATTAAAATAAAACCCCACCCATTGAGGAGAGACACCCAGATTTGGGCGAGAAAACTCTGGATAAAGAGAAAGAAGGAAAAAAAATAAAAATAAAAAACCCACCCATTGAGGAGAGACACCCAGATCTGGGCGAGGAAACTTCGGCTAAAAGGAAAAAAAAAATAAAATTAAAATAAAACCCCACCCATTGAGGAGAGACAGCCAGATTTGGGTGAGAAAACTCTGGATAAAGAGAAGGAAGAAAAAAAATATTAAAAAAAACCCCTGCACCCATTGAGGAGAGACAGCCAGATTTGGGCGAGAAAACTTCGGATGAAAGAAAGTTCAAGCCCCTCCTGATTCCAATAACAAGGGGGCACCCGGATTTGAACCGGGGACCTTTTGGTCTGCAGTCAAACGCTCTGGCACTGAGCTATACCCCCTGGCTGGCTGCCAGCCCGCCGGGCGCCTTTTGCCCTCACCCAGGCTGTGCCCGGCTCAGCCCAGCTCCGAAAAAAGCAAGATTGCCATGTTTCTCCTCCACAAAACCCAACTGTACAGCTCTCCCCAACAAAAGGGATGTGTGTTGCCTCTGCCACGGAGCTGTACCCCTGGTACCTGCCCCAGGGTGCTGAGCGCCTTTTCCCCTCACCCAGGCTGTGCCCGGCTCAGCCCAGCACAAAAAGAGAAACATTTCCCTGCTTATCCTCCACAAAACCCAACTGTACAGCTCTCCCCAACAAAAGGGATGTGTGTTGCCTCTGCCACTGAGGCAGAGTGGAGGCAAAAGGGGCACAAAAACAGAGACAAGCAGGCCAGAAACAGCAGAGCTGAAAATATCCTTACACTTGTACAGCAGAGTGCAAGGACCCTAATCCTAAACCCTATGCAGGAAGAAAAAAGAAAGGAAAAAGAATAAGAATGGGGAAGAAAGCAACAGCAGCTCTGAGGAAAGGAGGAGATCACCCCAAAAAAAAAAAAAAATTAAAACTAAACACTTGGAAATATTAGCAGGAAAGGCAACACACATCCCTTTTCTTGGGGAGTGCTGTGCATTTGGGTTTTCTGGGGGATAAACAGGGAAATGTTGATTTTTCTGAGCTGGGATGGGCAGGACACAACCCTGGGTGAGGGGAAAAGGTGCTGGGCACAGTGGGGCAGGTACCAGGGGTACAGCTCTGGCAGAGCATCTGACTGCAGATCCAGCAAAAATAAGAAAGAAAAAAGAATAAGGATGGGGAAGAAAGCAACAGCAGCTCTGAGGAAAGGACAGGATCACCAAAATAATAAAAAAACCTGAAACCAAAACACTTGGAAATATTAGCAGGAAAGGCAACACACATCCCTTTTCTTGGGGAGAGCTGTACATTTGGGTTTTCTGGAGGAGAAACAGGGAAATGCTGTTTTTTTTTGAGCTGGGCTGAGCCGGGCACAGCCTGGGTGAGGGCAAAAGGCGCTCAGCACCCTGGGGCAGGTACCAGGGGTACAGCTCCGTGGCAGAGGCAACACACATCCCTTTTGTTGGGGAGAGCTGTACAGTTGGGTTTTGTGGAGGAGAAACATGGCAATCTTGCTTTTTTCGGAGCTGGGCTGAGCCGGGCACAGCCTGGGTGAGGGCAAAAGGCGCCCGGCGGGCTGGCAGCCAGCCAGGGGGTATAGCTCAGTGCCAGAGCGTTTGACTGCAGACCAAAAGGTCCCCGGTTCAAATCCGGGTGCCCCCTTGTTATTGGAATCATGAGGGGCTTGAACTTTCTTTCATCCGAAGTTTTCTCGCCCAAATCTGGCTGTCTCTCCTCAATGGGTGGGGTTTTATTTTAATTTTTTTTTTTTCTTCTCTTTATCCGAAGTTTTCTCGCCCAAATCTGGGTGTCTCTCCTCAATGGGTGCAGGGGTTTTTTTTAATATTTTTTTTCTTCCTTCTCTTTATCCAGAGTTTTCTCACCCAAATCTGGGTGTCTCTCCTCAATGGGTGGGTTTTTTATTTTTATTTTTTTTCCTGCTAATATTTCCAAGTGTTTAGTTTTAATTTTTTTTTTTTTTTGGGGTGATCTCCTCCTTTCCTCAGAGCTGCTGTTGCTTTCTTCCCCATTCTTATTCTTTTTCCTTTCTTTTTTCTTCCTGCATAGGGTTTAGGATTAGGGTCCTTGCACTCTGCTGTACAAGTGTAAGGATATTTTCAGCTCTGCTGTTTCTGGCCTGCTTGTCTCTGTTTTTGTGCCCCTTTTGCCTCCACTCTGCCTCGAGTGTCTCCAGCAGAGCCATCCATCTGCACCTCCAAAGCAAGCAGGCAGCAGCTCAGGAATGGGAGTGGATTGACAGAAAGGCTCAGCTGATGCAGCATCTGAATTGAAACCATCCCTTGGTTCCAAGGCCGAGCCCGTGTGAGCAGAGGGAGCACAGCAGCACAGCCAGCTCAGGAGAGAAGAACTCCCCAGTTTATTGATGATTTTGTGTCCAGAGATTGGACAGAGAAATTCCCACCTCTCCATCTTTGCTGTCACTGGAGCAATCCATCAGGTGATCTCTTTTCACCAAGGAATGCAAACAGGATTCTCGTTGATCTCACAATTCAGGAGAGCTGATTCCATCACATCAAAACAAAGCAAAGGGCTGATTTCCAGATTTCCAGCCACAACACCCATTGTCCCTGAAAATAAACCTTCTGCTTTGTTTGGGATAGTGGGGTCAGCTCTCCTGAATTGTGAGATCAACGAGAATCCTGTTTGCATTCCTTGGTGAAAAGAGATCACCTGATGGATTGCTCAGGTGACAGCAAAGATGGAGAGGTGGGAATTTCTCTGTCCAATCTCTGTCCAGAAACTTCTGGATACTAAATCAACAATCAATAAAATCAGTAAATCAATCAATCAATCAATCAATCAATCAATCAAATAATAAATAAAATAACTAAACATGTAAATAAATAAATATTTAAATAAAATATAAAAACAAAATAAATAAATAAAATAAATCAATCAATCAATTAATAAATAAAATAACTAAACATACAAATAAATAAATATTTAAATAAATAATAAAAAACAAAATAAAAAATAAAATAAATCAATCAATCAATTAATAAATAAAATAACTAAACATACAAATAAATAAATATTTAAATAAATAATAAAAAATAAAATAAATAAAAAAATAAACAAAAATAATTAAAATAATTAAAATAAATAAGTAAAATAATAAATAAAGTAAATGAATAAAATAAATAAATCTATAAATAAATAATTAAAATAAAATTAAAAAATAAAATAAATAAATAAAATAAATAAATAAAATAAATAAATTAAATAAATAAAACTCTCTCTAAAACTGGAAAATTCTTCTCTCCTTCTCTGCTGAACCCCTCTCGTGTGCATTGCTGCGTGTTCCCCTCTGCATCACAGTAACACCCGTGGAATGCAAAGCTTAAAAAACAGGCAAAAAAACTGAAAAAAATAAAAAACATTGAGGAGAGACACCCAGATTTGGGCGAGAAAACTCTGGATAAAGAGAAAGAAGGAAAAAAAAATTAAAACCAAACCCCACCCATTGAGGAGAGACACCCAGATCTGTGCGAGAAAACTCTGGATAAAGAGAAGAAAAAAATAAAATTAAAATAAAACCCCACCCATTGAGGAGAGACACCCAGATTTGGGCGAGAAAACTTTGGATAAAAGGGAAAAAAAAATTTGAAAACCCTGCACCCATTGAGGAGAGATACCCAGATCTGGGCGAGAAAACTCTGGATAAAGAGAAGGAAGGAAAAAATAAAATTAAAAAAAACCCTG
The DNA here is from genome assembly GCA_032173965.1 of Sitta carolinensis. Lineage (NCBI taxonomy): Eukaryota > Metazoa > Chordata > Aves > Passeriformes > Sittidae > Sitta > Sitta carolinensis. The sequence goes on from CM063307.1 coordinate 1,933,108, forward strand.
CACCCATTGAGGAGAGGCACCCAGATTTGGGCGAGAAAACTCTGGATAAAGAGAAAGAAGGAAAAAAAATAAAAATAAAAAACCCACCCATTGAGGAGAGACACCCAGATCTGGGCGAGGAAACATTCGGCTAAAAGGAAAAAAAAAAATAAAATTAAAATAAAACCCCACCCATTGAGGAGAGACAGCCAGATTTGGGCGAGAAAACTTCGGATGAAAGAAAGTTCAAGCCCCTCCTGATTCCAATAACAAGGGGGCACCCGGATTTGAACCGGGGACCTTTTGGTCTGCAGTCAAACGCTCTGGCACTGAGCTATACCCCCTGGCTGGCTGCCAGCCCGCCGGGCGCCTTTTGCCCTCACCCAGGCTGTGCCCGGCTCAGCCCAGCTCCGAAAAAAGCAAGATTGCCATGTTTCTCCTCCACAAAACCCAACTGTACAGCTCTCCCCAACAAAAGGGATGTGTGTTGCCTCTGCCACGGAGCTGTACCCCTGGTACCTGCCCCAGGGTGCTGAGCGCCTTTTCCCCTCACCCAGGCTGTGCCCGGCTCAGCCCAGCTCAAAAAGAGAAACATTTCCCTGCTTATCCTCCACAAAACCCAACTGTACAGCTCTCCCCAACAAAAGGGATGTGTGTTGCCTCTGCCACTGAGGCAGAGTGGAGGCAAAAGGGGCACAAAAACAGAGACAAGCAGGCCAGAAACAGCAGAGCTGAAAATATCCTTACACTTGTACAGCAGAGTGCAAGGACCCTAATCCTAAACCCTATGCAGGAAGAAAAAAGAAAGGAAAAAGAATAAGAATGGGGAAGAAAGCAACAGCAGCTCTGAGGAAAGGAGGAGATCACCCCAAAAAAAAAAAAAAAAAAATTAAAACTAAACACTTGGAAATATTAGCAGGAAAGGCAACACACATCCCTTTTATTGGGGAGTGCTGTGCATTTGGGTTTTCTGGGGGATAAACAGGGAAATGTTGATTTTTCTGAGCTGGGATGGGCAGGACACAACCCTGGGTGAGGGGAAAAGGTGCTGGGCACAGTGGGGCAGGTACCAGGGGTACAGCTCTGGCAGAGCATCTGACTGCAGATCCAGCAAAAATAAGAAAGAAAAAAGAATAAGGATGGGGAAGAAAGCAACAGCAGCTCTGAGGAAAGGACAGGATCACCAAAATAATAAAAAAACCTGAAACCAAAACACTTGGAAATATTAGCAGGAAAGGCAACACACATCCCTTTTCTTGGGAGAGCTGTACATTTGGGTTTTCTGGAGGAGAAACAGGGAAATGCTGTTTTTTTTTGAGCTGGGCTGAGCCGGGCACAGCCTGGGTGAGGGGAAAAGGCGCTCAGCACCCTGGGGCAGGTACCAGGGGTACAGCTCCGTGGCAGAGGCAACACACATCCCTTTTGTTGGGGAGAGCTGTACAGTTGGGTTTTGTGGAGGAGAAACATGGCAATCTTGCTTTTTTCGGAGCTGGGCTGAGCCGGGCACAGCCTGGGTGAGGGCAAAAGGCGCCCGGCGGGCTGGCAGCCAGCCAGGGGGTATAGCTCAGTGCCAGAGCGTTTGACTGCAGACCAAAAGGTCCCCGGTTCAAATCCGGGTGCCCCCTTGTTATTGGAATCAGGAGGGGCTTGAACTTTCTTTCATCCGAAGTTTTCTCGCCCAAATCTGGCTGTCTCTCCTCAATGGTGGGGTTTTATTTTAATTTTTTTTTTTTCTTCTCTTTATCCGAAGTTTTCTCGCCCAAATCTGGGTGTCTCTCCTCAATGGGTGCAGGGTTTTTTTTTAATATTTTTTTTCTTCCTTCTCTTTATCCAGAGTTTTCTCACCCAAATCTGGGTGTCTCTCCTCAATGGGTGGGGTTTTATTTTAATTTTATTTTTTTTTCCTTTCATCCGAAGTTTCCTCACCCAGATCTGGGTGTCTCTCCTCAATGGGTAGGGTTTTTTATTTTTATTTTTTTTCCTTCTTTCTCTTTATCCAGAGTTTTCTCGCCCAAATCTGGGTGTCTCTCCTCAATGGGTGCAGGGTTTTTTTTAATTTTATTTTTTCCTTCTCTTTATCCAGAGTTTTCTCGCCCAGATCTGGGTATCTCTCCTCAATGGTGCAGGGTTTTCAAATTTTTTTTTTCCCTTTTATCCAAAGTTTTCTCGCCCAAATCTGGGTGTCTCTCCTCAATGGGTGGGGTTTTATTTTAATTTTATTTTTTTCTTCTCTTTATCCAGAGTTTTCTCGCACAGATCTGGGTGTCTCTCCTCAATGGGTGGGGTTTGGTTTTAATTTTTTTTTCCTTCTTTCTCTTTATCCAGAGTTTTCTCGCCCAAATCTGGGTGTCTCTCCTCAATGTTTTTTATTTTTTTCAGGTTTTTTGCCTGTTTTTTAAGCTTTGCATTCCACGGGTGTTACTGTGATGCAGAGGGGAACACGCAGCAATGCACACGAGAGGGGTTCAGCAGAGAAGGAGAGAAGAATTTTCCAGTTTTAGAGAGAGTTTTATTTATTTAATTTATTTATTTAATTTATTTATTTTATTTATTTATTTTATTTTTAAATTTTATTTTAATTATTTATTTATATATTTATTTATTTTATTCATTTACTTTATTTATTATTTTACTTATTTATTTTAATTATTTTAATTATTTTTGTTTATTTTTTTATTTATTTTATTTTTTATTATTTATTTAAATATTTATTTATTTGTATGTTTAGTTATTTTATTTATTAATTGATTGATTGATTTATTTTATTTATTTATTTTGTTTTTTATTATTTATTTAAATATTTATTTATTTGTATGTTTAGTTATTTTATTTATTAATTGATTGATTGATTTATTTTATTTATTTATTTTGTTTTTTATTATTTATTTAAATATTTATTTATTTACATGTTTAGTTATTTTATTTATTATTTGATTGATTGATTGATTGATTGATTGATTGATTGATTTACTGATTTTATTGATTGTTGATTTAGTATCCAGAAGTTTCTGGACAGAGATTGGACAGAGAAATTCCCACCTCTCCATCTTTGCTGTCACCTGAGCAATCCATCAGGTGATCTCTTTTCACCAAGGAATGCAAACAGGATTCTCGTTGATCTCACAATTCAGGAGAGCTGACCCCACTATCCCAAACAAAGCAGAAGGTTTATTTTCAGGGACAATGGGTGTTGTGGCTGGAAATCTGGAAATCAGCCCTTTGCTTTGTTTTGATGTGATGGAATCAGCTCTCCTGAATTGTGAGATCAACGAGAATCCTGTTTGCATTCCTTGGTGAAAAGAGATCACCTGATGGATTGCTCCAGTGACAGCAAAGATGGAGAGGTGGGAATTTCTCTGTCCAATCTCTGGACACAAAATCATCAATAAACTGGGGAGTTCTTCTCTCCTGAGCTGGCTGTGCTGCTGTGCTCCCTCTGCTCACACGGGCTCGGCCTTGGAACCAAGGGATGGTTTCAATTCAGATGCTGCATCAGCTGAGCCTTTCTGTCAATCCACTCCCATTCCTGAGCTGCTGCCTGCTTGCTTTGGAGGTGCAGATGGATGGCTCTGCTGGAGACACTCGAGGCAGAGTGGAGGCAAAAGGGGCACAAAAACAGAGACAAGCAGGCCAGAAACAGCAGAGCTGAAAATATCCTTACACTTGTACAGCAGAGTGCAAGGACCCTAATCCTAAACCCTATGCAGGAAGAAAAAAGAAAGGAAAAAGAATAAGAATGGGAAGAAAGCAACAGCAGCTCTGAGGAAAGGAGGAGATCACCCCAAAAAAAAAAAAAAATTAAAACTAAACACTTGGAAATATTAGCAGGAAAAAAAATAAAAATAAAAAACCCACCCATTGAGGAGAGACACCCAGATTTGGGTGAGAAAACTCTGGATAAAGAGAAGGAAGAAAAAAAATATTAAAAAAAACCCCTGCACCCATTGAGGAGAGACACCCAGATTTGGGCGAGAAAACTTCGGATAAAGAGAAGAAAAAAAAAAAATTAAAATAAAACCCCACCCATTGAGGAGAGACAGCCAGATTTGGGCGAGAAAACTTCGGATGAAAGAAAGTTCAAGCCCCTCCTGATTCCAATAACAAGGGGGCACCCGGATTTGAAGCGGGGACCTTTTGGTCTGCAGTCAAACGCTCTGGCACTGAGCTATACCCCCTGGCTGGCTGCCAGCCCGCCGGGCGCCTTTTGCCCTCACCCAGGCTGTGCCCGGCTCAGCCCAGCTCCGAAAAAAGCAAGATTGCCATGTTTCTCCTCCACAAAACCCAACTGTACAGCTCTCCCCAACAAAAGGGATGTGTGTTGCCTCTGCCACGGAGCTGTACCCCTGGTACCTGCCCCAGGGTGCTGAGCGCCTTTTCCCCTCACCCAGGCTGTGCCCGGCTCAGCCCAGCTCAAAAAAAAACAGCATTTCCCTGTTTCTCTCCTCCAGAAAACCCAAATGTACAGCTCTCCCCAAGAAAAGGGATGTGTGTTGCCTTTCCTGCTAATATTTCCAAGTGTTTTGGTTTCAGGTTTTTTTATTATTTTGGTGATCCTGTCCTTTCCTCAGAGCTGCTGTTGCTTTCTTCCCCATCCTTATTCTTTTTTCTTTCTTTTTTTTGCTGGATCTGCAGTCAGATGCTCTGCCAGAGCTGTACCCCTGGTACCTGCCCCACTGTGCCCAGCACCTTTTCCCCTCACCCAGGGTTGTGTCCTGCCCATCCCAGCTCAGAAAAATCAACATTTCCCTGTTTATCCCCCAGAAAACCCAAATGCACAGCACTCCCCAATAAAAGGGATGTGTGTTGCCTTTCCTGCTAATATTTCCAAGTGTTTAGTTTTAATTTTTTTTTTTTTTTTTGGGGTGATCTCCTCCTTTCCTCAGAGCTGCTGTTGCTTTCTTCCCCATTCTTATTCTTTTTCCTTTCTTTTTTCTTCCTGCATAGGGTTTAGGATTAGGGTCCTTGCACTCTGCTGTACAAGTGTAAGGATATTTTCAGCTCTGCTGTTTCTGGCCTGCTTGTCTCTGTTTTTGTGCCCCTTTTGCCTCCACTCTGCCTCAGTGGCAGAGGCAACACACATCCCTTTTGTTGGGGAGAGCTGTACAGTTGGGTTTTGTGGAGGATAAGCAGGGAAATGTTTCTTTTTTGTGCTGGGCTGAGCCGGGCACAGCCTGGGTGAGGGGAAAAGGCGCTCAGCACCCTGGGGCAGGTACCAGGGGTACAGCTCCGTGGCAGAGGCAACACACATCCCTTTTGTTGGGGAGAGCTGTACAGTTGGGTTTTGTGGAGGAGAAACATGGCAATCTTGCTTTTTTCGGAGCTGGGCTGAGCCGGGCACAGCCTGGGTGAGGGCAAAAGGCGCCCGGCGGGCTGGCAGCCAGCCAGGGGGTATAGCTCAGTGCCAGAGCGTTTGACTGCAGACCAAAAGGTCCCCGCTTCAAATCCGGGTGCCCCCTTGTTATTGGAATCATGAGGGGCTTGAACTTTCTTTCATCCGAAGTTTCCTCGCCCAAATCTGGCTGTCTCTCCTCAATGGTGGGGTTTTATTTTAATTTTATTTTTTTTTTCCTTTTAGCCGAAGTTTCCTCGCCCAGATCTGGGTGTCTCTCCTCAATGGGTGGGTTTTTTATTTTTATTTTTTTTCCTTCTTTCTCTTTATCCAGAGTTTTCTCGCCCAAATCTGGTGTGCCTCTCCTCAATGGGTGCAGGGTTTTTTTTAATTTTATTTTTTCCTTCCTTCTCTTTATCCAGAGTTTTCTCGCCCAGATCTGGGTATCTCTCCTCAATGGGTGCAGGGTTTTCAAATTTTTTTTTTCCCTTTTATCCAAAGTTTTCTCGCCCAAATCTGGGTGTCTCTCCTCAATGGGTGGGGTTTTATTTTAATTTTATTTTTTTCTTCTCTTTATCCAGAGTTTTCTCGCACAGATCTGGGTGTCTCTCCTCAATGGGTGGGGTTTGTTTTTAATTTTTTTTTCCTTCTTTCTCTTTATCCAGAGTTTTCTCGCCCAAATCTGGGTGTCTCTCCTCAATGTTTTTTATTTTTTTCAGTTTTTTTGCCTGTTTTTTAAGCTTTGCATTCCACGGGTGTTACTGTGATGCAGAGGGGAACACGCAGCAATGCACACGAGAGGGGTTCAGCAGAGAAGGAGAGAAGAATTTTCCAGTTTTAGAGAGAGTTTTATTTATTTAATTTATTATTTTATTTATTTATTATTTTTATTTTATTCTTTATTTTATTTAATTATTTATTTATAGATTATTATTTTATTAATTTACTTTATTTATTATTTTACTTATTTATTTTAATTATTTTTTATTATTTTTATTTATTTTATTTATTTATTTTAATTTTTATTATTTATTTATATGTTTATTTATTTATATGTTTAATTATTTATATGTTTATTCATTTATGTTTATTTATTTTATTATTTTTTAAATTTTAAATATTTTTTATTATTTATTTAAATATTTATTTATTTGTATGTTTAGTTATTTTATTTATTATTTTATTTATTGATTGATTTACTTTATTTTTTATTTTTTTTTTATTATTTATTTAAATATTTATTTAATTACTTGTTTAGTTATTTTATTTATTAATTTATTGATTGATTTATTTTATTGATTTATTTTAATTTTTACTATTTTTTTAAATATTTATTTATTTACATGTTTAGTTATTTTATTTATTATTTTATTTATTAATTGATTGATTGATTGATTGATTGATTGATTTACTGATTTTATTGATTGTTGATTTAGTATCCAGAAGTTTCTGGACAGAGATTGGACAGAGAAATTCCCACCTCTCCATCTTTGCTGTCACCTGAGCAATCCATCAGGTGATCTCTTTTCACCAAGGAATGCAAACAGGATTCTCGTTGATCTCACAATTCAGGAGAGCTGACCCCACTATCCCAAACAAAGCAGAAGGTTTATTTTCAGGGACAATGGGTGTTGTGGCTGGAAATCTGGAAATCAGCCCTTTGCTTTGTTTTGATGTGATGGAATCAGCTCTCCTGAATTGTGAGATCAACGAGAATCCTGTTTGCATTCCTTGGTGAAAAGAGATCACCTGATGGATTGCTCCAGTGACAGCAAAGATGGAGAGGTGGGAATTTCTCTGTCCCATCTCTGGACACAAAATCATCAATAAACTGGGGAGTTCTTCTCTCCTGAGCTGGCTGTGCTGCTGTGCTCCCTCTGCTCACACGGGCTCGGCCTTGGAACCAAGGGATGGTTTCAATTCAGATGCTGCATCAGCTGAGCCTTTCTGTCAATCCACTCCCATTCCTGAGCTGCTGCCTGCTTGCTTTGGAGGTGCAGATGGATGGCTCTGCTGGAGACACTCGAGGCAGAGTGGAGGCAAAAGGGGCACAAAAACAGAGACAAGCAGGCCAGAAACAGCAGAGCTGAAAATATCCTTACACTTGTACAGCAGAGTGCAAGGACCCTAATCCTAAACCCTATGCAGGAAGAAAAAAGAAAGGAAAAAGAATAAGAATGGGAAGAAAGCAACAGCAGCTCTGAGGAAAGGAGGAGATCACCCCAAAAAAAAAAAAAATTAAAACTAAACACTTGGAAATATTAGCAGGAAAAAAAATAAAAATAAAAAACCCACCCATTGAGGAGAGACACCCAGATTTGGGTGAGAAAACTCTGGATAAAGAGAAGGAAGAAAAAAAATATTAAAAAAAACCCCTGCACCCATTGAGGAGAGACACCCAGATTTGGGCGAGAAAACTTCGGATAAAGAGAAGAAAAAAAAAAAAATTAAAATAAAACCCCACCCATTGAGGAGAGACAGCCAGATTTGGGCGAGAAAACTTCGGATGAAAGAAAGTTCAAGCCCCTCCTGATTCCAATAACAAGGGGGCACCCGGATTTGAAGCGGGGACCTTTTGGTCTGCAGTCAAACGCTCTGGCACTGAGCTATACCCCCTGGCTGGCTGCCAGCCCGCCGGGCGCCTTTTGCCCTCACCCAGGCTGTGCCCGCTCAGCCCAGCTCCGAAAAAAGCAAGATTGCCATGTTTCTCCTCCACAAAACCCAACTGTACAGCTCTCCCCAACAAAAGGGATGTGTGTTGCCTCTGCCACGGAGCTGTACCCCTGGTACCTGCCCCAGGGTGCTGAGCGCCTTTTCCCCTCACCCAGGCTGTGCCCGGCTCAGCCCAGCTCAAAAAAAAACAGCATTTCCCTGTTTCTCCTCCAGAAAACCCAAATGTACAGCTCTCCCCAAGAAAAGGGATGTGTGTTGCCTTTCCTGCTAATATTTCCAAGTGTTTTGGTTTCAGGTTTTTTTATTATTTTGGTGATCCTGTCCTTTCCTCAGAGCTGCTGTTGCTTTCTTCCCCATCCTTATTCTTTTTTCTTTCTTATTTTTGCTGGATCTGCAGTCAGATGCTCTGCCAGAGCTGTACCCCTGGTACCTGCCCCACTGTGCCCAGCACCTTTTCCCCTCACCCAGGGTTGTGTCCTGCCCATCCCAGCTCAGAAAAATCAACATTTCCCTGTTTATCCCCCAGAAAACCCAAATGCACAGCACTCCCCAATAAAAGGGATGTGTGTTGCCTTTCCTGCTAATATTTCCAAGTGTTTAGTTTTAATTTTTTTTTTTTTTTTGGGGTGATCTCCTCCTTTCCTCAGAGCTGCTGTTGCTTTCTTCCCCATTCTTATTCTTTTTCCTTTCTTTTTTCTTCCTGCATAGGGTTTAGGATTAGGGTCCTTGCACTCTGCTGTACAAGTGTAAGGATATTTTCAGCTCTGCTGTTTCTGGCCTGCTTGTCTCTGTTTTTGTGCCCCTTTTGCCTCCACTCTGCCTCAGTGGCAGAGGCAACACACATCCCTTTTGTTGGGGAGAGCTGTACAGTTGGGTTTTGTGGAGGATAAGCAGGGAAATATTTCTCTTTTTGTGCTGGGCTGAGCCGGGCACAGCCTGGGTGAGGGAAAAGGCGCTCAGCACCCTGGGGCAGGTACCAGGGGTACAGCTCCGTGGCAGAGGCAACACACATCCCTTTTGTTGGGGAGAGCTGTACAGTTGGGTTTTGTGGAGGAGAAACATGGCAATCTTGCTTTTTTCGGAGCTGGGCTGAGCCGGGCACAGCCTGGGTGAGGGCAAAAGGCGCCCGGCGGGCTGGCAGCCAGCCAGGGGGTATAGCTCAGTGCCAGAGCGTTTGACTGCAGACCAAAAGGTCCCCGGTTCAAATCCGGGTGCCCCCTTGTTATTGGAATCAGGAGGGGCTTGAACTTTCTTTCATCCGAAGTTTTCTCGCCCAAATCTGGCTGTCTCTCCTCAATGGGTGGGGTTTTATTTTAATTTTATTTTTTTTTTTCCTTTTAGCCGAAGTTTCCTCGCCCAAATCTGGGTGTCTCTCCTCAATGGGTGCAGGGTTTTTTTTAATTTTATTTTTTCCTTCTCTTATTCCAGAGTTTTCTCGCCCAGATCTGGGTATCTCTCCTCAATGGGTGCAGGGTTTTCAAATTTTTTTTTTCCCTTTTATCCAAAGTTTTCTCGCCCAAATCTGGGTGTCTCTCCTCAATGGGTGGGGTTTTATTTTAATTTTATTTTTTTCTTCTCTTTATCCAGAGTTTTCTCGCACAGATCTGGGTGTCTCTCCTCAATGGGTGGGGTTTGGTTTTAATTTTTTTTTCCTTCTTTCTCTTTATCCAGAGTTTTCTCGCCCAAATCTGGGTGTCTCTCCTCAATGTTTTTTATTTTTTTCAGGTTTTTTGCCTGTTTTTTAAGCTTTGCATTCCACGGGTGTTACTGTGATGCAGAGGGGAACACGCAGCAATGCACACGAGAGGGGTTCAGCAGAGAAGGAGAGAAGAATTTTCCAGTTTTAGAGAGAGTTTTATTTATTTAATTTATTTATTTAATTTATTTATTTTATTTATTTATTTTATTTTTAAATTTTATTTTAATTATTTATTTATATATTTATTTATTTTATTCATTTACTTTATTTATTATTTTACTTATTTATTTTAATTATTTTAATTATTTTTGTTTATTTTTTTATTTATTTTATTTTTTATTATTTATTTAAATATTTATTTATTTGTATGTTTAGTTATTTTATTTATTAATTGATTGATTGATTTATTTTATTTATTTATTTTGTTTTTTATTATTTATTTAAATATTTATTTATTTGTATGTTTAGTTATTTTATTTATTAATTGATTGATTGATTTATTTTATTTATTTATTTTGTTTTTTATTATTTATTTAAATATTTATTTATTTACATGTTTAGTTATTTTATTTATTATTTGATTGATTGATTGATTGATTGATTGATTGATTTACTGATTTTATTGATTGTTGATTTAGTATCCAGAAGTTTCTGGACAGAGATTGGACAGAGAAATTCCCACCTCTCCATCTTTACTGTCACCTGAGCAATCCATCAGGTGATCTCTTTTCACCAAGGAATGCAAACAGGATTCTCGTTGATCTCACAATTCAGGAGAGCTGACCCCACTATCCCAAACAAAGCAGAAGGTTTATTTTCAGGGACAATGGGTGTTGTGGCTGGAAATCTGGAAATCAGCCCTTTGCTTTGTTTTGATGTGATGGAATCAGCTCTCCTGAATTGTGAGATCAACGAGAATCCTGTTTGCATTCCTTGGTGAAAAGAGATCACCTGATGGATTGCTCCAGTGACAGCAAAGATGGAGAGGTGGGAATTTCTCTGTCCAATCTCTGGACACAAAATCATCAATAAACTGGGGAGTTCTTCTCTCCTGAGCTGGCTGTGCTGCTGTGCTCCCTCTGCTCACACGGGCTCGGCCTTGGAACCAAGGGATGGTTTCAATTCAGATGCTGCATCAGCTGAGCCTTTCTGTCAATCCACTCCCATTCCTGAGCTGCTGCCTGCTTGCTTTGGAGGTGCAGATGGATGGCTCTGCTGGAGACACTCGAGGCAGAGTGGAGGCAAAAGGGGCACAAAAACAGAGACAAGCAGGCCAGAAACAGCAGAGCTGAAAATATCCTTACACTTGTACAGCAGAGTGCAAGGACCCTAATCCTAAACCCTATGCAGGAAGAAAAAAGAAAGGAAAAAGAATAAGAATGGGGAAGAAAGCAACAGCAGCTCTGAGGAAAGGAGGAGATCACCCCAAAAAAAAAAAAAAATTAAAACTAAACACTTGGAAATATTAGCAGGAAAAAAAATAAAAATAAAAAACCCACCCATTGAGGAGAGACACCCAGATTTGGGTGAGAAAACTCTGGATAAAGAGAAGGAAGAAAAAAAATATTAAAAAAAACCCCTGCACCCATTGAGGAGAGACACCCAGATTTGGGCGAGAAAACTTCGGATAAAGAGAAGAAAAAAAAAAAATTAAAATAAAACCCCACCCATTGAGGAGAGACAGCCAGATTTGGGCGAGAAAACTTCGGATGAAAGAAAGTTCAAGCCCCTCCTGATTCCAATAACAAGGGGGCACCCGGATTTGAACCGGGGACCTTTTGGTCTGCAGTCAAACGCTCTGGCACTGAGCTATACCCCCTGGCTGGCTGCCAGCCCGCCGGGCGCCTTTTGCCCTCACCCAGGCTGTGCCCGGCTCAGCCCAGCTCCGAAAAAAGCAAGATTGCCATGTTTCTCCTCCACAAAACCCAACTGTACAGCTCTCCCCAACAAAAGGGATGTGTGTTGCCTCTGCCACGGAGCTGTACCCCTGGTACCTGCCCCAGGGTGCTGAGCGCCTTTTCCCCTCACCCAGGCTGTGCCCGGCTCAGCCCAGCTCAAAAAAAAACAGCATTTCCCTGTTTCTCCTCCAGAAAACCCAAATGTACAGCTCTCCCCAAGAAAAGGGATGTGTGTTGCCTTTCCTGCTAATATTTCCAAGTGTTTTGGTTTCAGGTTTTTTTATTATTTTGGTGATCCTGTCCTTTCCTCAGAGCTGCTGTTGCTTTCTTCCCCATCCTTATTCTTTTTTCTTTCTTATTTTTGCTGGATCTGCAGTCAGATGCTCTGCCAGAGCTGTACCCCTGGTACCTGCCCCACTGTGCCCAGCACCTTTTCCCCTCACCCAGGGTTGTGTCCTGCCCATCCCAGCTCAGAAAAATCAACATTTCCCTGTTTATCCCCCAGAAAACCCAAATGCACAGCACTCCCCAATAAAAGGGATGTGTGTTGCCTTTCCTGCTAATATTTCCAAGTGTTTAGTTTTAATTTTTTTTTTTTTTTTGGGGTGATCTCCTCCTTTCCTCAGAGCTGCTGTTGCTTTCTTCCCCATTCTTATTCTTTTTCCTTTCTTTTTTCTTCCTGCATAGGGTTTAGGATTAGGGTCCTTGCACTCTGCTGTACAAGTGTAAGGATATTTTCAGCTCTGCTGTTTCTGGCCTGCTTGTCTCTGTTTTTGTGCCCCTTTTGCCTCCACTCTGCCTCGAGTGTCTCCAGCAGAGCCATCCATCTGCACCTCCAAAGCAAGCAGGCAGCAGCTCAGGAATGGGAGTGGATTGACAGAAAGGCTCAGCTGATGCAGCATCTGAATTGAAACCATCCCTTGGTTCCAAGGCCGAGCCCGTGTGAGCAGAGGGAGCACAGCAGCACAGCCAGCTCAGGAGAGAAGAACTCCCCAGTTTATTGATGATTTTGTATCCAGAGATGGGACAGAGAAATTCCCACCTCTCCATCTTTGCTGTCACTGGAGCAATCCATCAGGTGATCTCTTTTCACCAAGGAATGCAAACAGGATTCTCGTTGATCTCACAATTCAGGAGAGCTGATTCCATCACATCAAAACAAAGCAAAGGGCTGATTTCCAGATTTCCAGCCACAACACCCATTGTCCCTGAAAATAAACCTTCTGCTTTGTTTGGGATAGTGGGGTCAGCTCTGCTGAATTGTGAGATCAACGAGAATCCTGTTTGCATTCCTTGGTGAAAAGAGATCACCTGATGGATTGCTCAGGTGACAGCAAAGATGGAGAGGTGGGAATTTCTCTGTCCAATCTCTGTCCAGAAACTTCTGGATACTAAATCAACAATCAATAAAATCAGTAAATCAATCAATCAATCAATCAATCAATTAATAAAATAATAAATAAAATAACTAAACATGTAAATAAATAAATATTTAAATAAATAATAAAAAAATAAAATAAATAAAAATAAATAATAAAATAAATAAACATAAATAATTAAACATATAAATAAATAAACATATAAATAAATAATAAAAATTAAAATAAATAAATAAAATAAATAAAAATAATTAAAATAATTAAAATAAATCAGCAAAATAATAAATAAAGTAAATGAATAAAATAAATAAATATATAAATAAATAATTAAAATAAAATAAATAAATAAATAACATAAATAAAATAAATAAATAAAATAAATACATTAAATAAATAAAACCCTCTCTAAAACTGGAAAATTCTTCTCTCCTTCTCTGCTGAACCCCTCTCGTGTGCATTGCTGCGTGTTCCCCTCTGCATCACAGTAACACCCGTGGAATGCAAAGCTTAAAAAACAGGCAAAAAAACTGAAAAAAATAAAAAACATTGAGGAGAGACACCCAGATTTGGGCGAGAAAACTCTGGATAAAGAGAAAGAAGGAAAAAAACATTAAAAACAAACCCCACCCATTGAGGAGAGACACCCAGATCTGGGTGAGAAAACTCTGGATAAAGAGAAGAAAAAAATAAAATTAAAATAAAACCCCACCCACTGAGGAGAGACACCCAGATTTGGGCGAGAAAACCTCGGATAAAAGGAAAAAAAAAAATTTGAAAACCCTGCACCCATTGAGGAGAGATACCCAGATCTGGGCGAGAAAACTCTGGATAAAGAGAAGGAAGAAAAAATAAAATTAAAAAAAACCCTACCCATTGAGGAGAGACACCCAGATTTGGGCGAGAAAACTCTGGATAAAGAGAAAGAAGGAAAAAAAATAAAAATAAAAAACCCTACCCATTGAGGAGAGACACCCAGATCTGGGCGAGGAAACTTCGGATAAAAGGAAAAAAAATAAAATTAAAATAAAACCCCACCCATTGAGGAGAGACAGCCAGATTTGGGCGAGAAAACTTCGGATGAAAGAAAGTTCAAGCCCCTCCTGATTCCAATAACAAGGGGGCACCCGGATTTGAACCGGGGACCTTTTGGTCTGCAGTCAAACGCTCTGGCACTGAGCTATACCCCCTGGCTGGCTGCCAGCCCGCCGGGCGCCTTTTGCCCTCACCCAGGCTGTGCCCGGCTCAGCCCAGCTCCGAAAAAAGCAAGATTGCCATGTTTCTCCTCCACAAAACCCAACTGTACAGCTCTCCCCAACAAAAGGGATGTGTGTTGCCTCTGCCACGGAGCTGTACCCCTGGTACCTGCCCCAGGGTGCTGAGCGCCTTTTGCCCTCACCCAGGCTGTGCCCGGCTCAGCCCAGCTCAAAAAAAAACAGCATTTCCCTGTTTCTCCTCCAGAAAACCCAAATGTACAGCTCTCCCCAAGAAAAGGGATGTGTGTTGCCTTTCCTGCTAATATTTCCAAGTGTTTTGGTTTCAGGTTTTTTTATTATTTTGGTGATCCTGTCCTTTCCTCAGAGCTGCTGTTGCTTTCTTCCCCATCCTTATTCTTTTTTCTTTCTTTTTTTTGCTGGATCTGCAGTCAGATGCTCTGCCAGAGCTGTACCCCTGGTACCTGCCCCACTGTGCCCAGCACCTTTTCCCCTCACCCAGGGTTGTGTCCTGCCCATCCCAGCTCAGAAAAATCAACATTTCCCTGTTTATCCCCCAGAAAACCCAAATGCACAGCACTCCCCAATAAAAGGGATGTGTGTTGCCTTTCCTGCTAATATTTCCAAGTGTTTAGTTTTAATTTTTTTTTTTTTTTTTGGGGTGATCTCCTCCTTTCCTCAGAGCTGCTGTTGCTTTCTTCCCCATTCTTATTCTTTTTCCTTTCTTTTTTCTTCCTGCATAGGGTTTAGGATTAGGGTCCTTGCACTCTGCTGTACAAGTGTAAGGATATTTTCAGCTCTGCTGTTTCTGGCCTGCTTGTCTCTGTTTTTGTGCCCCTTTTGCCTCCACTCTGCCTCAGTGGCAGAGGCAACACACATCCCTTTTGTTGGGGAGAGCTGTACAGTTGGGTTTTGTGGAGGATAAGCAGGGAAATATTTCTCTTTTTGTGCTGGGCTGAGCCGGGCACAGCCTGGGTGAGGGCAAAAGGCGCTCAGCACCCTGGGGCAGGTACCAGGGGTACAGCTCCGTGGCAGAGGCAACACACATCCCTTTTGTTGGGGAGAGCTGTACAGTTGGGTTTTGTGGAGGAGAAACATGGCAATCTTGCTTTTTTCGGAGCTGGGCTGAGCCGGGCACAGCCTGGGTGAGGGCAAAAGGCGCCCGGCGGGCTGGCAGCCAGCCAGGGGGTATAGCTCAGTGCCAGAGCGTTTGACTGCAGACCAAAAGGTCCCCGGTTCAAATCCGGGTGCCCCCTTGTTATTGGAATCAGGAGGGGCTTGAACTTTCTTTCATCCGAAGTTTTCTCGCCCAAATCTGGCTGTCTCTCCTCAATGGGTGGGGTTTTATTTTAATTTTATTTTTTTTTTTCCTTTTAGCCGAAGTTTCCTCGCCCAGATCTGGGTGTCTCTCCTCAATGGGTGGGTTTTTTATTTTTATTTTTTTTTCCTTCTTTCTCTTTATCCAGAGTTTTCTCGCCCAAATCTGGGTGTCTCTCCTCAATGGGTGCAGGGTTTTTTTTAATTTTATTTTTTCCTTCTCTTTATCCAGAGTTTTCTCGCCCAGATCTGGGTATCTCTCCTCAATGGGTGCAGGGTTTTCAAATTTTTTTTTTCCCTTTTATCCAAAGTTTTCTCGCCCAAATCTGGGTGTCTCTCCTCAATGGGTGGGGTTTTATTTTAATTTTATTTTTTTCTTCTCTTTATCCAGAGTTTTCTCGCACAGATCTGGGTGTCTCTCCTCAATGGGTGGGGTTTGGTTTTAATTTTTTTTTCCTTCTTTCTCTTTATCCAGAGTTTTCTCGCCCAAATCTGGGTGTCTCTCCTCAATGTTTTTTATTTTTTTCAGTTTTTTTGCCTGTTTTTTAAGCTTTGCATTCCACGGGTGTTACTGTGATGCAGAGGGGAACACGCAGCAATGCACACGAGAGGGGTTCAGCAGAGAAGGAGAGAAGAATTTTCCAGTTTTAGAGAGAGTTTTATTTATTTAATTTATTTATTTAATTTATTTATTTTATTTATTTATTTTATTTTTAAATTTTATTTTAATTATTTATTTATATATTTATTTATTTTATTCATTTACTTTATTTATTATTTTACTTATTTATTTTAATTATTTTAATTATTTTTGTTTATTTTTTTATTTATTTTATTTTTTATTATTTATTTAAATATTTATTTATTTGTATGTTTAGTTATTTTATTTATTAATTGATTGATTGATTTATTTTATTTATTTATTTTGTTTTTTATTATTTATTTAAATATTTATTTATTTGTATGTTTAGTTATTTTATTTATTAATTGATTGATTGATTTATTTTATTTATTTATTTTGTTTTTTATTATTTATTTAAATATTTATTTATTTACATGTTTAGTTATTTTATTTATTATTTGATTGATTGATTGATTGATTGATTGATTGATTTACTGATTTTATTGATTGTTGATTTAGTATCCAGAAGTTTCTGGACAGAGATTGGACAGAGAAATTCCCACCTCTCCATCTTTACTGTCACCTGAGCAATCCATCAGGTGATCTCTTTTCACCAAGGAATGCAAACAGGATTCTCGTTGATCTCACAATTCAGGAGAGCTGACCCCACTATCCCAAACAAAGCAGAAGGTTTATTTTCAGGGACAATGGGTGTTGTGGCTGGAAATCTGGAAATCAGCCCTTTGCTTTGTTTTGATGTGATGGAATCAGCTCTCCTGAATTGTGAGATCAACGAGAATCCTGTTTGCATTCCTTGGTGAAAAGAGATCACCTGATGGATTGCTCCAGTGACAGCAAAGATGGAGAGGTGGGAATTTCTCTGTCCAATCTCTGGACACAAAATCATCAATAAACTGGGGAGTTCTTCTCTCCTGAGCTGGCTGTGCTGCTGTGCTCCCTCTGCTCACACGGGCTCGGCCTTGGAACCAAGGGATGGTTTCAATTCAGATGCTGCATCAGCTGAGCCTTTCTGTCAATCCACTCCCATTCCTGAGCTGCTGCCTGCTTGCTTTGGAGGTGCAGATGGATGGCTCTGCTGGAGACACTCGAGGCAGAGTGGAGGCAAAAGGGGCACAAAAACAGAGACAAGCAGGCCAGAAACAGCAGAGCTGAAAATATCCTTACACTTGTACAGCAGAGTGCAAGGACCCTAATCCTAAACCCTATGCAGGAAGAAAAAAGAAAGGAAAAAGAATAAGAATGGGGAAGAAAGCAACAGCAGCTCTGAGGAAAGGAGGAGATCACCCCAAAAAAAAAAAAAATTAAAACTAAACACTTGGAAATATTAGCAGGAAAAAAAATAAAAATAAAAAACCCACCCATTGAGGAGAGACACCCAGATTTGGGTGAGAAAACTCTGGATAAAGAGAAGGAAGAAAAAAAATATTAAAAAAAACCCCTGCACCCATTGAGGAGAGACACCCAGATTTGGGCGAGAAAACTTCGGATAAAGAGAAGAAAAAAAAAAAATTAAAATAAAACCCCACCCATTGAGGAGAGACAGCCAGATTTGGGCGAGAAAACTTCGGATGAAAGAAAGTTCAAGCCCCTCCTGATTCCAATAACAAGGGGGCACCCGGATTTGAACCGGGGACCTTTTGGTCTGCAGTCAAACGCTCTGGCACTGAGCTATACCCCCTGGCTGGCTGCCAGCCCGCCGGGCGCCTTTTGCCCTCACCCAGGCTGTGCCCGGCTCAGCCCAGCTCCGAAAAAAGCAAGATTGCCATGTTTCTCCTCCACAAAACCCAACTGTACAGCTCTCCCCAACAAAAGGGATGTGTGTTGCCTCTGCCACGGAGCTGTACCCCTGGTACCTGCCCCAGGGTGCTGAGCGCCTTTTCCCCTCACCCAGGCTGTGCCCGGCTCAGCCCAGCTCAAAAAAAAACAGCATTTCCCTGTTTCCCTCCAGAAAACCCAAATGTACAGCTCTCCCCAAGAAAAGGGATGTGTGTTGCCTTTCCTGCTAATATTTCCAAGTGTTTTGGTTTCAGGTTTTTTTATTATTTTGGTGATCCTGTCCTTTCCTCAGAGCTGCTGTTGCTTTCTTCCCCATTCTTATTCTTTTTCCTTTCTTTTTTCTTCCTGCATAGGGTTTAGGATTAGGGTACTTGCACTCTGCTGTACAAAATAAAACCCCACCCATTGAGGAGAAGGAAGAAAAAAAAATATTAAAAAAAAAAACCCTGCACCCATTGAGGAGAGACACCCAGATTTGGGCGAGGAAACTCTGGATAAAAGAAAGTTCAAACCCCTAATGATTACAAAAGAAGGGGGCACCCGGATTTGAACCGGGGACCTCTTGATCTGCAGTCAAATGCTCTGCCACTGAGCTATACCCCCGGCGGCCGCCAGGGTCCGCCAGCATCCCCCCTACACCCCCGCAGCCCCCCAGGCCGCAGGTTCGAATCCCGCCACGCCCGCTTCAATTTTTTTTATTATTTTTTTTTTTTTTGTGTGTGTGTGGTTTTCGCGCTGGTTTTTATTTTACCCTTTTTTAGGTTTTTTTTTTTTTTGCTTTCCCCCGTGTGCGCGCACGGCGCTCCGTGAGCGCGCACGCGTAGGCGCCCACCCCGCCCCCACCGTCCACTCCCACTTCCCTTTTTCCCCCCCCCTCCTCCTCTTCCCGACTATTTAAAGTCGCGACATCGCGGGCGGCGGCTCAGTGGAAGAAGAAGGCGGCTCAGGAGGGTGGGATTGATTTTTTTTTATTTTATTTTATTTTATTTTATTTTTTTATTATTTTTTTTTTTCTCCTCCTCCCCTCTCCACTCGGGTTTTTCGGCCATGAACCCCAACTGTGCGCGCTGCGGGAAGATCGTGTACCCCACGGAAAAGGTGAACTGCTTGGATAAGGTAAGCAAAATCCACCTGGGTAGCCGGGAGAAGGATTTAAATTTTTTTTTTTTAATTTTTTTTCCCTATAAAAATTGCCTGTAGAAAGGATTCCCCCCCACCACCACCTCCATTCCCATTTTTTTTTTCCTTTTTTTCTGGGATTTCCTTGAGGACGCCGCTCTTCCCCCGCCCTATTCCACGGGCAGCTTTCCACGCTGCCCGCTCCCAACCCCGCTTTTCCCGGGGGATTCCCACTCTGAATCCCCCCCACGCTGGGATCCCCTTTATCCCGGGGGGGCTCCCAGGGATTGGGGTCCCTCCCCACCCCCTTTTCCCGGGGGGTTTTCCCTCTATCCCCCCTCCGTGTGCTGGGGGTCCCCAGGGATGGGGAGGGGGCTCCGGCAGCGACCCCGGTTCTTCTTTCCAGAGCGATTTTTTTTTTTTTATTTTGTATTTCTTTGACTATTTCCGATTCAAAGGCGGCACATCCGTGTGGAGGCCCGAGGAAAGCAACAGTTAACGCTTCCCTGAAGCCGGCAGCCTCATCTGGTTTCCATTATCGAGCTTTTTTCCCCTTTTTTTTTTTCCCTTTTTTTTTTTTTCCCTTTTTTTCAGATTTTTTTTTTTTTTTTTTTTTTTTTTTGTTCAAATCTTCCATCCCAATTCCTACTTCCTCGTTCCAAAAAAAAAAAAAAAAAAAACAAAACCCATCCCTCCACTCCAGGGCTGCCTCCTTTTAACCTGGAGGATTTTTTTTTTAATTTTTTTTTATTATTTCCCCCTCCGACCCGGCTCTCTGGCGGTGGGGGGTCTCCATTCCCGGTGCTTTTCCCATGGGATTTCCTTCACTCTGGAGCTGCTCTCCTCCCCCTCCTCTCCCAGGCTTCTGGGACAACCAGTTTAGGGACTAAAAAAAGAAACTGGGAAGAGAACGCTCCGCTCTCCAGCGGCATTCCTGAGCTCCGGCGGACCCTGTTGCTCGCATTTTTAAGGGATGATGTTTCTTTTTTTTTCCTATTTTTTTTTTTCCTGGGGCTGAACTTTCCCCTCCCCGATTCCTGGGATTTGGGGGCAGCCGGTGGCTCCTGGGAGCCTCCAGGAGCTGCTGGGAGTTGGGGACAGCAGGGAAAGGGGAAAGGGGTTTGGGGTTGGGAAAAGGAAGGGAAAAGGGGTTTGGGATATTTGGAAGGGATTTGGGGTCGTGGATCTTTGGAAGGGAAAGGGGTTTGGAGTTGTGGATCTTTGGAAGGGAAAGAGGTTTGGGATTGTGGATATCTGGTAGGGAAGGGATTTGGGATTGTGGATCTTTGGAAGGGAGTTTGGGATTGTGGATATTTGGAAGGGAAAGGAGTTTGGGATTGTGGATATCTGGAAGGGAAGGGGTTTGGGATTGTGGATATTTGGAAGGGAGTTTGGGATTGTGGATCTTTGGAAGAGAAAGGAGTTTGGGGTTGTGGATATCTGGAAGGGAAGGGGATTTGGGATTGTGGATATTTGGAAGGGAAAGGGGTTTGGGATTGTGGATATTTGGAAGGGAGTTTGGAGTTGTGGATATTTGGAAGGAAAAGGGGTTTGGGATTGTGGATATCTGGAAGAGAAATGAGTTCGTGGATATTTGGAAGATAAAGGAGTTTGAGACTGTGGATACTTGGAAGGGAAAGGTTTTGGGTATCTGGAAGGGAATGGGATTTTGGGATTGTGGCTATTTGGAAGGGAAGGGGAGTGTTGGGATTGTGGGTGACTGGCAGGGAATGGAGCTGAGCCGTCCTTTCCTCAGGCTCAGCCCTGGCTCCGTGTCCCTGAGCTCCAGGGCTGGAGATTCCAGCTGTGGGAGCTCCTGAGCATCATGGGTGGCAATTCCAGCTGTGGGAGCACACAGGAGCTCCAGGGATGGCAATTCCAGCTATGGAAGCACACAGGAGCTCCAGGGATGGCAATTCCAGCTGTGGGAGCACACAGGAGCTCCTGGGGTGGCAATTCCAGCTGTGGGAGCTCCTGAGCTCCATGGGTTGGTAATTCCAGCTGCGGGAGCTCCAGGGGTGGCAATTCCAGCTGTGGGAGCACACAGGAGCTCCATGGGTTGGCAATTCCAGCTGTGGGAGCTCCAGGGGTGGCAATTCCAGCTGTGGGAGCACACAGCTCGGGTGGAATTCCAGCTGTGGGGACCAGGAGCTCCAGTTGGTAATTCCAGCTGTGGGAGCACACAGGAGCTCCAGGGGTGGCGATTCCAGCTGCGGGAGCTCCAGGGGTGGCGATTCCAGCTGCAGGAGCCCCAGGAGAGGCGATTCCAGCTGCAGGAGCCCGCAGTCACCATCTTGTCCTCCCCGGGCTGCTCAGCCACTTCCTGTTCCTAAAATCCGCGCTCGTGGTGCCGCTCACCCCGCCCTGCAGCGCCTCCGGCTGCCCTTTTCCCGGAGAGCCGCCCCCATTCCCAGAAAACCGCCGGCAGAACCTGGGAATGCCCCTGTCCCTGCTTTTCCTGACCCTTGGAATGCTTGTCCCTGCTTTTCCCAACCCCTGGAGTGTCTCTGTCCCTGCTTTTCCTGACCCTTGGAATGCCTGTCCCTGCTTTTCCCAGTTCCTGGAGTGTCTCTGTCCCTGCTTTTCCTGACCCTTGGAATGCCTGTCCCTGCTTGTCCCTGCTTTTCCCAACCCCTGGAGTGTCTCTGTCCCTGATTTTCCTGGGCTTTCGAGTGCCCCTGTCCCTGCTTTTCCCAGCTCTTGGAGTGCCCCTGTCCCTGCTTTTCCTGGCTTTTGAGTGTCCCTGCTTTCCCAACCCCTGGAATATCCCTGTCCCTGCTTGTCCCAACCCTGGAATCCTGTCCCTGCTTGTCCCATCCCTGGAATGATCCTGTCCCTGCTTTGTCCCTACCCTTGGAATGCCTCTGTTTTGCTTTTCCTGATCCTTGGAGTGCCCTGTCCCTGCTTTTCCTGGGCTTTTGAGTGTCCCTGTCCCTGCTTTTCCCAGTTCTGGAGTGCCCCTGTCCCTGTTTTCTCTGAGTCCCTGATGCCCCTGTCCCTGATTTTCCTGGTTTTCAATGTGCCCTGTCCCTGCTTGTCCCAACCCTGGGAATGCCTCTGTCTTTGCTTTTCCTGATCCTTGGAGTGCCCCTGTCCCTGATTTTCCTGGGCTTTTGAGTGTCTCTATCCCTGCTTTTCCCAGTTCCTGGAATGCCCCTGTCCCTGCTTGTCCCAACCCCTGGAGTGTCTCTGTCCCTGGTTTTTCCTGGCCTTTCCAGTGTCCCTGCTTTTCCCAGCTCTTGGAGTGCCCCTGTCCCTGATTTTTCCTGGGCTTTTGAGTGCCCCTGTCCCTGCTTTTCCTGGGCTTTTGAGTGTCTCTATCCCTGCTTTTCCAGTTCCTGGAGTGCCCCTGTCCCTGATTTTCCTGGGCTTTTGAGTGTCTCTATCCCTGCTTTTCCCAGTTCCTGGAATGCCCCTGTCCCTGCTTGTCCCAACCCCTGGAGTGTCTCTGTCCCTGAGTTTTCCTGGCCTTTCAAGTGTCCCTGCTTTTCCCAGCTCTTGGAGTGCCCCTGTCCCTGCTTTTCCTGGCTTTTGAGTGTCCCTGCTTTTCCCAACCCCTGGAATGCCCCTGTCCTTGCTTTTCCTGGGCTTTTGAGTGTCCCTGCTTGGCCCAACCCTTGGAATGCCCCTGTCCCTGCTTGTCCCTGATTTTTCCTGGCCTTTCCAGTGTCTGTGTCCCTGCTTTTCCCAGTCCCTGGAATGCCCCTGTCCCTGCTTGTCCCGAGCAGGGTCCGAAGGGCAGCCCGGGGGTGTCTGGGCTGACGCTCTGCCCCGGATCCCGGGAGATCCATGCGTTCCCGTTGGGATGGATGGGGGGCTGTGCCCGGCGGTTTGGGGGCCGTGGGTGCCCCTGCCCCTTCCCGGCTGCCGAGCCGGGTCCCGCTGGGGAGGGAACCGGGAACCGGGGCCGGGGTCCGAGCCGGGAACCGGGGCTGGGGACCGAGCCGGGAACCGGGGCCGGGGACCGAGCCGGGAACCGGGGCTGGGGACCGAGCCGGAACCGGGGCTGGGACCGAGCCGGGAACCGGGGCTGGGCTGGGACCGAGCCGGGAACCGGGGCTGGGCTGGGACCGAGCCGGGAACCGGGGCCGGGGTCCGAGCCGGGAACCGGGGCTGGGGACCGAGCCGGGAACCGGGGCTGGGGACCGAGCCGGGAACCGGGGCTGGGGACCGAGCCGGGAACCGGGGCTGGGACCGAGCCGGGAACCGGGGCTGGGGACCGAGCCGGGAACCGGGGCTGGGCTGGGACCGAGCCGGGAACCGGGGCTGGGCTGGGACCGAGCCGGGAACCGGGGCCGGGGACAGAGCCGGGAACCGGGGCTGGGACCGAGCCGGGAACCGGGGCTGGGCTGGGACCGAGCCGGGAACCGGGGCTGGGCTGGGACCGAGCCGGGAACCGGGGCCGGGGACAGAGCCGGGAACCGGGGCTGGGACCGAGCCGGGAACCGGGGCTGGGGACCGAGCCGGGAACCGGGGCCGGGGACCGAGCCGGGAACCGGGGCTGGGCTGGGACCGAGCCGGGAACCGGGGCTGGGCTGGGACCGAGCCGGGAACCGGGGCCGGGGACAGAGCCGGGAACCGGGGCTGGGGACAGAGCTGGGAACCGGGGCTGGGCTGGGACCGAGCCGGGAACCGGGGCCGGGGACAGAGCCGGGAACCGGGGCTGGGGACCGAGCCGGGAACCGGGGCTGGGCTGGGACCGAGCCGGGAACCGGGGCTGGGCTGGGACCGAGCCGGGAACCGGGGCTGGGGACAGAGCTGGGAACCGGGGCTGGGCTGGGACCGAGCCGGGAACCGGGGCTGGGCTGGGACCGAGCCGGGAACCGGGGCTGGGCTGGGACCGAGCCGGGAACTGGGGCTGGGGACCGAGCCGGGAACCGGGGCTGGGCTGGGACCGAGCCGGGAACTGGGGCTGGGACCGAGCCGGGAACCGGGGCTGGGGACCGAGCCGGGAACCGGGGCTGGGCTGGGACCGAGCCGGGAACCGGGGCTGGGCTGGGACCGAGCCGGGAACCGGGGCTGGGGACCGAGCCGGGAACCGGGGCTGGGCTGGGACCGAGCCGGGAACCGGGGCTGGGGACCGAGCCGGGAACCGGGGCTGGGCTGGGACCGAGCCGGGAACTGGGGCCGGGGACAGAGCCGGGAACCGGGGCTGGGCTGGGACTGAACAGGGAACCGGGGCTGGGGACAGAGTTCAGGCTGAACTGAGCCGGGGCTGGGCTGGGACAGAGCCGGGGCTGGGACCGAGTTCAGGCTGAACCGGGGTTGGGCCGGGCTGGGGACAGAGCTGGGAACCGGAGCTGGGGCTGGGCCGGGCTGGGACCGAACCGGGGCTGGGGACAGAGCCGGGGCCAGGCTGGGGACAGAGCCGGGAACCGGGCTGGGCTGGGACTGAACAGGGAACCGGGGCTGGGACCGAGTTCAGGCTGAACCGGGGTTGGGCCGGGCTGGGGCCAGAGCCGGGAACCGGGGCTGGGGACAGAGCCGGAACCGGGGCTGGGACTGAGTTCAGGCTGAACCGAGCTGGGGCTGGGACTGAACCGGGGCTGGGCTGGGCTCGGCCCGAGCCCGGGGGCTGTGCCGGGCTCCTCCCGGGGCTGGCCCGGGGCTGTGCCGGGCTCCTCCCGGGGCTGGCCCGGGGCTGTGCCGGGCTCCTCCCGGGGCTGGCCCGGGGCTGTGCCGGGCTCCTCCCGGGGCTGGCCCGGGGCTGTGCCGGGCTCCTCCCGGGGCTGGCCCGGGGCTGTGCCGGGCTCCTCCCGGGGCTGGCCCGGGGCTGTGCCGGGCTCCTCCCGGGGCTGGCCCGGGGCTGTGCCGGGCTCCTCCCGGGGCTGGCCCGGGGCTGTGCCGGGCTCCTCCCGGGGCTGGCCCGGGGCTGTGCCGGGCTCCTCCCGGGGCTGGCCCGGGGCTGCCGGGCTCCTCCCGGGGCTGGCCCGGGGCTATGCCGGGCTCCTCCGGAGCTGGCCCGGGGGCTCTGGCAGCGGGGTCTGCTGCTCCGGCAGCAGGGTGTGCTCCGGGTTGTAGGGTCTGCTCCAGGTGTGGGGTCTCCTCCAGGTGTGGGGTGTGCTCTGGTGTCTACTCCGGCAGCGGGATGTGATTTGGGGTCTCCTCCAGGTGCAGGGTCTCCTCCAGGTGCGGGGTCTGCTTTTCCAGGTGCGGGGTGTGCTCCGTGGTCTGCTCCGGGTGCGGGGTCTGCTCCGGGTGTAGGGTGTGCTCCGGGGTCTCCTCCAGGTGTGGGGTCTCCTCCAGGTGCAGGGTGTGCTCTGGGGTCTCCTCCAGGTGTGGGGTGTGCTCTGGGGTCTCCTCCAGGTGTGGGGTCTCCTCCAGGTGTGGGGTCTCCTCCAGGTGTGGAGTCTCCTCCAGGTGCAGGGTGTGCTCTGGGGTCTCCTCCAGGTGTGGGGTCTCCTCCAGGTGTGGGGTCTCCTCCAGGTGTGGGGTCTCCTCCAGGTGCAGGGTGTGCTCTGGGGTCTCCTCCAGGTGCGGGGTCTGCTCCAGGGTCTCCTCCAGGTGTGCAGCCAAGGCTTTTCCTGGTGGCACCCCCAGAGCAGCCCTGGCCGCCCCTGCAGCGCCCCAGGCCAGGCTGGACTTTGGGGTTCGGGGCAGTGGGAGGTGTCCCTGCCAGGGCAGGATGGGTTTTAAGGTCCCTTCCATCCCAAACCATTCCATGATTATAAACCCATCCTTTATTACCCGTGGATTATCTCTGCCCCACTCACCTGGATAAACTGGAAACTTTCCGAGCTGTTTTCCTTTAAATCCATTGCTAAACCCTTTAATTCCAGTGAGGCTGTAACGGTCAGCAGAGCTTCCAGAATGTGTGTTCGCTCAGAAATCCTGTGCATCCTGCCGGGAATCGCCTCCAGGCTCAGAATTGGGAAGCACAGGGCTTCTTGCTCCTCTCAACCCCTTTTTGGAGCCTGTCCTCTTTCTGCCGGGCGAGTTCCTGGAGCCGAAATAACTCCGGCTCCCCTGTGAGCGAGATAACTCCACGCTCCTGCTGCCTGGGATTTAGGGATCCGGCGTTGATTCCATCCCGGCTGCAGGGCAGGGAGGGGAGAGCCCGGGGCTGGGCAGGGCCTGCAGAGCCATTCCTGCCGGGAATGGTGCCGGAATGGTCAGGAATGGTGCAGGGAATGGTGCAGGGAATGGTCCAGGAATGGTCCTGGAATGCTCCAGGAATGGTTCTCGGGAATGGTCCTGGAAGCTCCGGAATGGTCCTGGGAATGGTCCGGAATGGTTCCGGGAATGCTCCAGGAATGGTCCGGAATGGTCCGGGAATGGTCCCGGGAATGGTCCCGGAATGGTCCAGGAATGGTCCCAGGAATGCTTGAGGGAATGGTCCTAGGAATGCTCGAGGGAATGGTCCAGGAATGGTCCAGGAATGGTCCGGGAAGGCTCCCGGGAATGCCCTGTGGAAGCAGGCTGGGTGGGGCATGCCCTGGATCCAGGGATCTGCTGTTCTGGTCGGGATCTCCCTGGATCACAGGATCTGATGCTGTTCCTGGATTTGGGATTGGGTGGTTCCCTGCTGGATCACAGGATCTGCTGCTGTCCTGGATTGGGATGGGGTCTTTCCTGCTGGATCACAGGGATCTGTGTGTTTCCTGGATTTGGGATGGGGTTCCCTTCTCTGCTGGATCACAGGGATCTGCTGTTCCTGGATTGGGATTGGGGTTCTTTCCTGCTGGATCCCAGGGTGTGCTGTTTTTCCCGGATTTGGGATTGGGGTGGTTTCCCTGCTGGATCACAGGGATCTAACTCCTGCTCCTGGATTTGGGATTGGGGTTCTTTCCCTGAGGATCCAGGGATCTGCTGTTGTTCTTGGATTTGGTATTGGGTGGTTTCCCTGAGGATCACAGGGATCTGCTGTTTTTCTTGGATTTGGGATTGGGGTTGTTTCCCTGCTGGATCACAGGGATCTACTGCTGCTCCTGGATTTGGGATTGGGGTGTTTCCCTTGAGGATCACAGGGATCTGCTGTTTTTCCTGGATTTGGGATTGGGGTGGTTTCCCTTGAGGATCACAGGGATCTGAACATGTTCCTGGATTTGGGATTGGGGTTTTCCCTGAGGATCACAGGGTCTTGCTGTTTTCTGGATTTGGGATTGGGGTGGTTTCCCTGCTGGATCACAGGGATCTGCACATGTTTCTTGATTTGGGATTGTTTTCCCTTGTGGATCACAGGGATCTGATTGAGTTCACAGATTTGGGATTGGGGTTCTTTCCCTGCTGGATCCAGGGATCTGCTGCTGCTCCTGGATTTGGGATTGGGGTTCTTTCCCTGCTGGATCCCAGGGTTGTGCTGTTTTTCCTGGATTTGGGATTGGGGTTCTTTCCCTGCTGGATCACAGGGATCTGCACATGTTCCCAGATTTGGGATTGTTTCCCTTGTGATCACAGGGATCTGAATGAGTTCCCAGATTTGGGATTGGGGTCCTTCCCTTGAGGATCACAGGGATCTGCTGCTGCTCCTGGATTTGGGATTGGGGTCCTTTCCCTGCTGGATCACAGGGATCTGCTGTTGTTCCCAGATTTGGGATTGGGGTCCTTTCCCTTGAGGATCACAGGGATCTGCTGCTGCTCCTGGATTTGGGATTGGGGTGGTTTCCCTGCTGGATCCCAGGGATCTGCTGTTTTTCCTGGATCTGGAACCCAGACCAGGCTGCCACTATCCAAACCTTGGGGGTTCTTTCCCTGCTGTTCCCGCGTCAGCATCCCAAACCTGGGCAGGGATCAACCCCTACAGCGGGGGGGCAGGAACTCATTAATTACTCACTTTAATTATTGCCCATTTTAATTGCTCAGAGTAATTAAAAGGAGGGAAGTGGTGCCACCCCAGGGCGGGGCAGAGTCGGCCTCTGGAACTTTTAAAAGTGGAAATCCCGGGTTTTTTAATATTTTTTTTTTTTTTTTGGTTGGGATTTGGGGGGTTTTGGGGATCTCCAGTGGGAATTGTGGGGATTTTTGGGGATTTACCCCAGTGGGAATTGGGAGATTTTGGGGATCTCCAGTGGGAATTGGGGGATTTTGGGGATCCCCAGTGGGAATTGGGAGATTTTGGGGATCTCCAGTGGGAATTGGGGGATTTTGTGGGGATTCCCCAGTGGGAATTGGGGATATTTGGGGATCCCCAGTGGGAATTAGGGGATTTTTGGGATCCCCAGTGGGAATTGGGGATTTTGGGGATCCCCAATGGGAATTGGGAGATTTTGGGGATTCCCAGTGGGATTTGGGGATCTCTGGTGGGAATTGCAGGATTCCAGCAGGATTTGGGATCCCTGCTGTGAACTGGGGGATTTTGGGATCCCAGGTGGGAATTGCGGGATCCCAGCTGGATTTTGGGATCCTGGGTGGGAAGTGTAGGATTCCAATGGGATTTGGGGAACTCTGGTGGAAATTGTGGGGTTGATTTTGGGATCCCTGCTGGGAACCGGGGGATTTTGGGATCCTGGGTGGGAATTGCAGGATTCCAGCAGGATTTTGGGGTCTTGGGTGGGAATTGCAAAATTCCAGCATGATTTGGGATCCCTGCTGGGAATTGTGGGGTGGATTTTGGGATCCTGGGTGGGAATTGTAGGATTTTGGGATCCCTGCTGTGAACTGGTGGATTTTGGGATCCCGGGTGGGAATTGCAGGATCCCAGCTGGATTTTGGGATCCCGGGTAGGAATTGCAGGATCCCAGCTGGATTTTGGGATCCCGGGTGGGAATTGCAGGATCCCAGCTGGATTTTGGGATCCTGGGTGGGAAGTGTAGGATTCCAATGGGATTTGGGGAACTCTGGTGGAAATTGTGGGGTTGATTTTGGGATCCCTGCTGGGAACCGGGGGATTTTGGGATCCTGGGTGGGAATTGCAGGATTCCAGCAGGATTTTGGGGTCTTGGGTGGGAATTGCAAAATTCCAGCATGATTTGGGATCCCTGCTGGGAATTGTGGGGTGGATTTTGGGATCCTGGGTGGGAATTGTAGGATTTTGGGATCCCTGCTGTGAACTGGTGGATTTTGGGATCCCGGGTGGGAATTGCAGGATCCCAGCTGGATTTTGGGATCCCGGGTAGGAATTGCAGGATCCCAGCTGGATTTTGGGATCCCGGGTGGGAATTGCAGGATCCCAGCTGGATTTTGGGATCCTGGGTGGGAAGTGTAGGATTCCAATGGGATTTGGGGAACTCTGGTGGAAATTGTGGGGTTGATTTTGGGATCCCTGCTGGGAACCGGGGGATTTTGGGATCCTGGGTGGGAATTGCAGGATTCCAGCAGGATTTTGGGGTCTTGGGTGGGAATTGCAAAATTCCAGCATGATTTGGGATCCCTGCTGGGAATTGTGGGGTGGATTTTGGGATCCTTGGGTGGGAATTGTGGGATTTTGGGATCCCTGCTGTGAACTGGTGTGGATTTGGGATCCCGGGTGGGAATTGCAGGATCCCAGCTGGATTTTGGGATCCCGGGTGGGAATTGCAGGATCCCAGCTGGATTTTGGGATCCTGGGTGGGAAGTGTAGGATTCCAATGGTATTTGTGGAATTGGTGGGAATTGTGGCGTTTGATTTTGGGATCCCTGCTGTGAATTGGTTGATTTTGGGATCCCTGCTGGAAGTTGCAGGATCCAGCAGGATTTTGGGATCCCTGCTGTGAATTGGTTGATTTTGGGATCCTGCTGGCAGTTGCAGGATTCCAGCAGGATTTTGGGATCCCTGCTGGGAATTGCAGGATCCAGCTGGATTTTGGGATCCTGGGTGGAAGTGTGGATTCGTGGATTTTGGGAACTCTGGTGGAATTGCGGGTCAGCTTGATTTTGGGATCCCGCGGATTGGTGATTTGGGATCCTGCTGGCATTGCCGATCCCAGCTGGATTTTGGGATCCAATTGCGTCCCAGCTGGATTTGGGATCCCGGGTGGGAATTGCCGGGTCCCAGCAGGATTTGGGCTCCCAGCCGGGTGGATTTGGGGGATCCCAGTGCTGACAGCCGTTGTTCCTCGTTGCAGTTCTGGCACAAATCCTGTTTCCACTGCGAGACCTGCAAGATGACCCTGAACATGAAGAACTACAAGGGCTACGAGAAGAAACCCTACTGCAACGCGTGAGTGGGGCCTGCGGAGCACACCTGGGGATGAGCACACCTGGGGGAGGGAGCACACCTGGGGGGTGAGCACACCTGGGGGAGGGAGCACACCTGGGGGGGTGAGCACACCTGGGGGGGTGAGCACACCTGGGGGGGTGAACACACCTGGGGGAGTGAGCACACCTGGGGGGGTGAACACACCTGGGGGGGTGAGCACACCTGGGGATGTGAGAACACCTGGGGGGGTGAGCACACCTGGGGGAGTGAGCACACCTGGGGGCTGAGCACACCTGGGGGAGTGAGCACACCTGGGGGGGTGAACACACCTGGGGGGTGAGCACACCTGGGGGGCTGAGCACACCTGGGGGCTGAGAACACCTGGGGGGGTGAACACACCTGGGGGGGTGAACACACCTGGGGGGTGAGCACACCTGGGGGAGGGAGCACACCTGGGGGGGTGAGCACACCTGGGGGGTGAGCACACCTGGGGGCATGGGTGAACACACCTGGGGGGCTGAGCACACCTGGGGAGTGAAACACCTGGGGGGGTGAGCACACCTGGGGGGTGAGAACACCTGGGGGGTGAACACACCTGGGGGGCTGAGCACACCTGGGGGGTGAACACACCTGGGGGGTGAGCACACCTGGGGGGTGAGACACCTGGGGGGGTGAGCACACCTGGGGGGTGAGCACACCTGGGGGGTGAACACACCTGGGGGAGTGAGCACACCTGGGGGTGAGAACACCTGGGGGGGGAGCACACCTGGGGGAGTGAGCACACCTGGGGGGGTGACACACCTGGGGGGTGAGCACACCTGGGGAGTGAGACACCTGGGGGAGTGAGCACACCTGGGGGGTGACACACCTGGGGGGTGAGCACACCTGGGGGGTGACACACCTGGGGAGGAGCACACCTGGGGGAGAGACACCTGGGGGGTGAATGGGGTGAGCACACCTGGGGGGCGACTGGGATGTGAAACACCTGGGGGGTGTAACACACCTGGGGGGTGAGACACCTGGGGGTGTACACACCTGGGGGGCTGAACACCTGGGGGTGAAACACCTGGGGGGGTGAACACACCTGGGGGGTGACACACCTGGGGGGGTGAACACACCTGGGGGTGTGAGCACACCTGGGGGGTGAACACACCTGGGGGGTGAAGCACACCTGGGGGGGTGAACACACCTGGGGGGTGAACACACCTGGGGGTGAGCACACCTGGGGGTGAACACAGGGGTGAGCAACTGGGGGGTGAACACACCTGGGGGGGTGAGCACACCTGGGGGGGTGAACACACCTGGGGGGTGAACACACCTGGGGGGGTGAGCACACCTGGGGGAGTGAGCACACCTGGGGGGTGAGCACACCTGGGGGAGGGAAACACCTGGGGGGCTGAGCACACCTGGGGGGTGAACACACCTTGGGGGGTGAACACACCTGGGGGGATCTGAGCTGGGGGGATTGCATCTGGGGATCTGCTGTGGGGGATCAGCCCTGGGGGATCTGCTCAGGTGGGATCTGCTCCGCCCTGGGGGATCTGGTCAGCCCTGGGGGGATCTGATCTGGGAAATTGGATCTGGGGATCTGCTCTGGGGATCTGCTCTGCCCAGGGGGATCTGCTCAGCCCTGGGGGATCTGATCAGGGGATCACCCCTGGGGATCTGATCTAGGGAATTGGATCTGGGGATCTACTCTGGGGATCTGCTATGCCCAGGGGGATCTGCTCTGCTCAGGGGAATTGGATCTGGGGATCTGCCCTGTGGGGATCTGATCTAGGGAATTGGATCTGGGGATCTACTCTGGGGGATGTGCTCTGCCCTAGGGGGATCTGATCTAGGGAATTGGATCTGGGGATCTACTCTGGGGATCTGCTCTGCCCAGGGGAATCTGCTCTGCCCAGGGGAATTGGATCTGGGGGATCTACTCAGCCCTGGGGGATCTGCCCCTTTTTCTTTTCCCAGGATCATATTTTTCCCTCTGGTCCCATTTTTTTTTCCCCTGGCCCTTTTTTCCTGGTCCCTTTTTTCCCCCTCTGTGCCCCTTTTGTTCCTGGTCTCCTTTCTTCCTCTGGACTTGTTTCCCCCTCTGGAATTTTTTTCCCTCTGTGCCCCTTTTTTTCCTGGGCCCTTTTTTCTTCTAGGTCCTTCTTTTTTTTCCTTCTTGTCCCTTTTTTTTTCCCCTCTTGGTCCCTTTTTTTTTCCCTCTTGGTCCCTTTTTTTCTGTCCCTTTCCCCCTGTTCCTAAACCCTCAATATTCCCTTCCAACCTTTTTTTTTTTTTTTTTTTTCCCTGAGTTTTACTCCCCTTTCCTGCTGGTCCCAAGCTCCATGGACCCAAAATATTTAAAAAAGGAGGTGGAAAATGGGAGTTTTGTGGCTGTTCCTTTTGCACTTTTTGGGTTTGTTTTTTTGGGGGGGGACCAGCAAATAAGTGCTTGAAAATTGAGATTTTTTTGGGGGGGTGTTCAGTGAATAAGTGCTGGAAAATTGGGATTTTTTTTTTGGGAAACAGCAAAGAAGTGGTTAAAAATAAATTTGGATTATTTTTTGGGGGGAAAAACAGAAAATTCAGATTTTTTTTAGGGGGGAGCTGTGTGTCTCGAGGCTCTGCCTTTGGGGATTTATTTCATTTTTTTTATTATTTTTTTTTTGGTGATCCCAAACTTTGTCCTGTGGGATTTCTGGTGCTCTCTCCCTGCGGAGGGAAGTGGGATAATAATGGGAAATTCCTGACATTCCAAGGAGTCTGCACAACCCCGAGCCTTTGATGCTGCTGCTGCTTTAACCCTTCCCGGGGCTGAGCACAGGAACTGCCCCGGCTCCTTCCCAATCCTTTGCTCTTCCCGTTTTCCTCCCCTTCCAGGGGAACTGGGAGCAGCTGGAAAAAGAAAAAATGGGATTTTCCATGGGGAAGCTCCAGGATTTGGGGGTGGCTCCTGGGAGGGCAGAAACTCCCGGCTCAGCATTCCCAGATTTCCTGGAGTGGAGGGATAGCATTCCCCCATCCCTGAGGAGCTCAGCATTCCCAAATTTCCTGGAGTGGAGGGATAGCATTCCCCCATCCCTGAGGAGCTCAGCATTCCCAAATTTCCTGGAGTGGAGGGATAGCATTCCCCCATCCCTGAGGAGCTCAGCATTCCCAAATTTCCTGGAATGGAGGGATAGCATTCCCCCATCCCTGAGGAGCTCAGCATTCCCAAATTTCCTGGAGTGGAGGGATAGCATTCCCCCATCCCTGAGGAGCTCAGCATTCCCAAATTTCCTGGAGTGGAGGGATAGCATTCCCCCATCCCTGAGGAGCTCAGCATTCCCAGATTTCCTGGAGTGGAGGGACCAAGACCCCCGGTTAGATTTCCCAGATTTCCCAAATTTCTGGAGTTGGGGTGGAGAGGACAGCATTCCCCATCCCAAGAAGATCTCAGATTTCCCAAATTTCCTTCAGTTGGGGACAATTTCCTCCATCCCAGGAGGTTCCCAGATTTCCCAAATTTCCCAGCCAACATCCCCCATCCCAGGAAGATCCCAAATTCCCTGTCCATCCTCCCCCATCCCAGGAGGATCCCAGATTCCCTGTCCATCCTCCCCCACCCCAGCAGGATCCCACCATTCCCAGATTCCCTGTCCATCCTCCCCCATCCCAGGAAGATCCCACCATTCCCAGATTCCCTGTCCATCCTCCCCCACCCGACATGATCCCACCATTCCCAGATTCCCTATCCATCCTCCCCCACCCCAGCAGGATCCCACCATTCCCAGATTCCCTGTCCATCCTCCCCCATGCCGACAGATCCCACCATTCCCAGATTCCCTGTCCATCCTCCCCCATGCCGCAGGATCCCACCATTCCCAGATTCCCTGTCCATCCTCCCCCACCCCAGCAGGATCCCACCATTCCCAGATTCCCTGTCCATCCTCCCCCACCCCGACATGATCCCACCATTCCCAGATTCCCTATCCATCCTCCCCCACCCCGACAGGATCCCACCATTCCCAGATTCCCTATCCATCCTCCCCCACCCCAACAGGATCCCACCATTCCCAGATTCCCTATCCATCCTCCCCCACCCCGACAGGATCCCACCATTCCCAGATTCCCTATCCATCCTCCCCCACCCCGACAGGATCCCACCATTCCCAGATTCCCTATCCATCCTCCCCCACCCCAGCAGGATCCCACCATTCCCAGATTCCCTGTCCATCCTCCCCCATGCCGGCAGGATCCCACCATTCCCACATTCCCCATCCAGCAGGAGCGGGTATCCCGGTGGGAATGCCCCTTTTCTCCTGGCTGGAAGCTCCCAGCACAGACTCCTCTCTGTTCCAACCCTGGCTCCCGCCACATTCCCGAGTTTTCAGGAGGAAGAGGGCTGGGCTTCCTGCAGCCCGGCCGTAAATCCCATAAATCCGGGAGAGGCCGGGAAGGGCTGGGAACAGATGGGGCAGGAGCCGCTCCCCACCCCCTCCCGTCCAGTTGGACACTGGGATGGACTGGGATGGGCTGGGATGGACTGGGATGGGCTGGAATGGGATGGGCTGGACCCTTGGACTGAGCACTTTGGACTGGGAGTGGAGGAAAAGGAAAAAAAATCCCGGGAATTCCCAGAGCGCCGCCCCTCGCCTGCGGAGCGGAGGCTCGGGAATTGCAGCTCCCAGACAGGGAATTCAGTCCGGGATTTGCTGAGCTCAGGGCTCAGCCAGATCCTCCCGCAGCAATCCCGCCGGGAAAATCCGGGATGAGGGATCAGGGGCTGGGGAGGGGGAGCGGGAGCCTGGGCTGGGGCTCTCGTTCTCTTGCTGTGGATCCCGTGGAAGTGTGGGATCCCGTGGAAGTGTGGATCCCGTGGAAATGGTGTTTTTTTGGGAGAAATGCTGCTTTTCGGGCAGGGCTGGGGCAGGCTGGGAGCACTTGGGAATTCACCTCAGAAATTGGGATTGCTCCAAACCCTTCTCTTGCTTTTGGGCTGGGAAGTGTGGATCCCGTGGAAGTGTGGGATCCCGTGGAAGTTTGGATCCCGTGGAAATGGTTTTTTTTTTAGGGAGAAATGCTGCTTTTAGCTGGGCTGGGAGTGCTTGGGAATTCACCTCAGAAACTGGGATTGCTCCAAACCCTTCTCTTGCTGTGGGCTGGAAAGGAGGGAAGTGTGGATCCCATGGAAATGTGGATCCCGTGGAAATGTGGATCCCATAGAAATGGTATTTTTTGGGGGGAAATCTGAGCTCCACAGAGATGGATTTCCATGTTTCCCATCCCTGTTTTCCAGTTCTGAGCTCCACAGGGATGGATTTCTGCCTTTCCCAGTTCTCCTGAGCTCCACAGGGCTGGATTTCTGCATTTCCAATCCCTGTTTTTCCAATTCTCCTGAGCTCCACAGGAATGGATTTCTCCATTTCCCATCCCTGTTTCCCAGTTCTGAGCTCCACAGGGCTGGATTTCCATGTTTCCCATCCCTGTTTCCCAGTTCTCCTGAGCTCCACAGGGATGGATTTCTCCATTTCCCATCCCTGTTTCCCAGTTCTGAGCTCCACAGGGCTGGATTTCCATGTTTCCCAGTTCTCCTGAGCTCCACAGGGATGGATTCTTCTGTGATTTCCCATCCCTGTTTCCAGTTCTGAGCTGCACAGGCTGGATTTCTGCATTTCCCATCCCTGTTTCCCAGTTCTCCTGAGCTCCACAGGAATGGATTTCTGCATTTCCCAGTTCTCCTGAGCTCCACAGGGATGGATTTCTGTGATTTCCTATCCCTGTTTCCCATTTCTGAGCTCCACAGGGCTGGATTTCTGCATTTCCCAGTTCTCCTGAGCTCCACAGGGCTGGATTTCCATGTTTCCCAGCTCGCCGGGGCTGCTGGGTCTGAGCTCTTCCCGGCCTTAGCAGCTTGCCCGGGCAGGGATGCGGTTGCCATGGCAACGGGACGATCCCGGCTGGCAGGGCGGGATGCTCCGGGAATGTTCACATCGGGAATATCGGTGAAAAGGAGAAAAACCCGCTGGGATTGGAAAAACGCCAGGCAGAGGGATGGGAATCTGCTCACGGGGCTGGGAATGCTCTGGGATTCCCAGGGGAATTCCTGATCTGGGATTCCCAGAATTCCAGGATGGTTTGGGCTGGCTCTCCCCACAGAGCTGGGAATGCTCTGGGATTCCCAGAATTCCAGGATGGTTTGGGTTTGCTCTCCCCACAGAGCTGGGAATGCTCTGGGATCTCTCAGAATCCCAGGAATGGTTTGGGCTGGCTCTTGGCTCTCCTGACAGGGGCTGGGAATGCTCTGGGATTCCCAGGGGAATTCCTGATCTGGGATTCCCAGAATCCCAAGATGGTTTGGGTTGGCTCTTCTCACAGGACTGGGAATGCTCTGGGATTCAGTGACTCTGGAATTCAGGAATTCTGGGATCCTGGGACTCTGGGATTTGGGATCCTGGGACTCTGAGATTTGGGATTCAGGGATTCTGTGACTCTGGGATTCAGTGACTCTGGAATTCAGGAATTCTGGGATCCTGGGACTCTGGGATTCTGGGATTTGGGACTCTGGGATTCAGAGACTGATTCTGGGACTCTGGGATTTGGGATTCAGAGACTCTGGGATTCAGGGACTCTGGGATTTGGGATCCTGGGACTCTGGGATTCTGGGACTTGGGGATTTGGGATTCTGGGACTCCATGATTTGGGATCCTGGGACTCTGGGATTCTGGGACTCCATGATTTGGGATCCTGGGACTCTGGGATTCTGGGACTCCATGATTTGGGATTCTGGGACTCTGGGATTCAGTGACTGTGACTGGCTGTGTCCTGTGGGCAGGGGGCCAGTGGCAGAGCAGGCCCGGTGGCCCTGCCGGTGACACTGCCGGTGACACTGACAGTGGCCCTGCTGGTGACACTGGTGACACTGACAGTGGCCCTGCTGGTGACACTGCTGGTGGCACTGAGAGTGGCCCTGCTGGTGACACTGCTGGCCCTGCTGTCCCTGCCGGTGTCCCTGCCGGTGTCCCTGCCGGTGTCCCTGCCGGTGTCCCCGATGTCCCTGCCGGTGTCCCCGGTGTCCCCGCCGGTGTCCCTGGTGTCCCCGCCGGTGTCCCCGCCGGTGTCCCCGGTGTCCCCGCCGGTGTCCCTGGTGTCCCCGCCGGTGTCCCCGCCGGTGTCCCTGAGCGTGCCCCGCCGGTGTCCCTGCCGGTGTCCCCGGTGTCCCCGCCGGTGTCCCTGGTGTCCCCGCCGGTGTCCCCGCCGGTGTCCCTGGTGTCCCCGCCGGTGTCCCCGCCGGTGTCCCTGGTGTCCCCGCCGGTGTCCCCGCCGGTGTCCCTGAGCGTGCCCCGCCGCCGTGCCCCGCAGGCACTACCCGAAGCAATCGTTCACCATGGTGGCAGACACGCCCGAGAACCTGCGCCTGAAGCAGCAGAGCGAGCTCCAGAGCCAGGTGAGCCCGCGGAGACCCGAATGTACACACTTACATACATACATACATGTATATACACTGGGGCTGCATTGGGGGCTGCACTGGGGCTGCACTGGGGCTGCATTGGGGGCTGCACTGGGGGTGCACTGGGGCTGCACTGGGGGCGCACTGGGGCTGCACTGGGGGCGCACTGGGGGCTGCATTGGGGGCTGCACCGGGGCTGCATTGGGGGCTGCACTGGGGCTGCACTGGGGCTGCACTGGGGGCTGCACTGGGGCTGCACTGGGGCTGCACTGGGGGCGCACTGGGGGTGCACTGGGGCTGCACTGGGGCTGCACTGGGGGCTGCACTGGGGCTGCACCGGGGCTGCACCGGGGGCTGCACCGGGGGCTGCATTGGGGGCTGCATTGGGGGCTGCATTGGGGCTGCATGGGGGCTGCACTGGGGGCTGCACTGGGGCTGCACTGGGGGCTGCACTGGGGCTGCATTGGGGGCTGCACTGGGGCTGCATTGGGGGCTGCACTGGGGGTGCATTGGGGCTGCACTGGGGCTGCGCTGGGGGCTGCACCGGGGCTGCACTGGGGGCTGCACTGGGGCTGCATTGGGGGCTGCATTGGGGCTGCATGGGGGCTGCACTGGGGGTGCACTGGGGCTGCACTGGGGGTGCACTGGGGCTGCATTGGGGCTGCATGGGGGCTGCACTGGGGGTGCACTGGGGCTGCACTGGGGGTGCATTGGGGCTGCACTGGGGGTGCATTGGGGCTGCACTGGGGGCTGCACTGGGGCTGCACTGGGGGTGCATTGGGGCTGCACTGGGGGCGCACTGGGGCTGCACTGGGGCTGCACTGGGGCTGCATTGGGGGCTGCACTGGGGCTGCACTGGGGCTGCACTGGGGCTGCACTGTGGGCTGCACTGGGGCTGCATTGGGGGCTGCATTGGGGGCTGCATTGGGGGCTGCATTGGGGGCTGCACTGGGGCTGCACTGGGGGCTCTGTGCTCTCCTCCCCCCTTTCCCAAATCAAATCCCGTTTTCCTGCTGCCCCCAGATCCGCTACAAGGAGGAGTTTGAGAAGAACAAGGGCAAGGGCTTCAGCGTGGTGGCTGCACCCCGGAGCTGCAGAGGATCAAGAAGACTCAGGACCAGATCAGCAACGTGAGGGGCTGCTCACCCTGACCCTAAACCTGATCCTGACCCTAAACCTGATCCTGACCCTGACCCTAATCCTAAATCTGATCAGAACCCTGACCCTGTATCTGACCCTGACCCTAAACCTGATCCTGACCCTGACCCTAAATCTGACCCAAACCCTGACCCTGACCTGACCCTGACCCTAAACCTGACCAGAACCCTGGCCCTAAACCTGACCCTGACCAGAACTCTGACCCTCACCCTAAATCTGATCAGAACCCTGACCCTAAACCTGATCCTGACCCTGACCCTAAATCTGACCCTGACCTGATCCTGACCTGACCCTGACCCTAAACCTGACCAGAACCATAACCCTGACCCTAAATCTGACCCAAACCCTGACCAAGACCCTGACCCTAAACCTGACCATAACACTGAGCCTAAACCTGACCCTAACCCTGACTCAGACACTAACCCTGAACATAAACCTGATCCTGACCCTAAACCTGACCCTAAACCTGATCCTGACCCTAAACCTGACCCTAAACCTGACCCTGACCCTAAACCTGACCCTGACCTGACTCAGACACTAACCCTGAACATAAACCTGATCCTGACCCTAACCCTGACTCAGACACTAACCCTGAACATAAACCTGATCCTGACCCTAAACCTGACCCTAAACCTGACCCTGACCTGACCCTGACCTGACCCTGACCTGACCATAACACTGACCCTAAACCTGACCCTAACCCTGACTCAGACACTAACCCTGAACATAAACCTGATCCTGACCCTAAACCTGACCCTAAACCTGACCCTGAACCTGACCCTGACCCTAAACCTGACCCTAACCCTGACTCAGACACTAACCCTGAACATAAACCTGATCCTGACCCTAAACCTGACCCTGACCCTAAACCTGACCCTGACCTGACCCCAAACCCTGACCCTAAACCTGACCCTGACCTGACCCAGACCCCAACCCAAACCCTGACCCTAATCCTGATCCTGACCCTGCCCTGGGAGGGGTGGGGGGCTGGGGAGGGCACAGCTGCTGCCAGCCTGGGATCTCCAATCCCTGCAATCCCAGCAAGAACCAACCCAGCCTGAATCTGGGATCACCAATCCCTGCAATCCCAGCAGGAACCAACCCAGCCTGAATCTGGGATCACAAATCCCTGCAATCCCAGCAGGAACCAACCCAGCCTGAATCTGGGATCTCCAATCCCTGCAGTCCCAGCAGGAACCAACCCAGCCTGAATCTGGGATCACCAATCCCTGCAATCCCAGCAGGAACCAACCCAGCCTGAATCTGGGATCTCCAATCCCTGCAGTCCCAGCAGGAACCAACCCAGCCTGAATCTGGGATCA
Source organism: Sitta carolinensis (assembly GCA_032173965.1). Lineage (NCBI taxonomy): Eukaryota > Metazoa > Chordata > Aves > Passeriformes > Sittidae > Sitta > Sitta carolinensis. Next base: position 1,973,081 of record CM063307.1, read on the forward strand.
CCAATCCCTGCAATCCCAGCAGGAACCATCCCCAGTCTGAGTTTGGAATCTCCAATCCCTGCAATCCCAGCAGGAACCAACCCAGCCTGAATCTGGGATCACCAATCCCTGCAATCCCAGCAGGAACCAACCCAGCCTGAATCTGGGATCACCAATCCCTGCAATCCCAGCAGGAACCAACCCAGCCTGAATCTGGGATCTCCAATCCCTGCAATCCCAGCAGGAACCATCCCCAGTCTGAATCTGGGATCTCCAATCCCTGCAGTCCCAGCAGGAACCAACCCAGCCTGAATCTGGGATCTCCAATCCCTGCAGTCCCAGCAGGAACCAACCCAGCCTGAATCTGGGATCTCCAATCCCTGCAGTCCCAGCAGGAACCAACCCAGCCTGAATCTGGGATCACCAATCCCTGCAATCCCAGCAGGAACCAACCCAGCCTGAATCTGGGATCTCCAATCCCTGCAATCCCAGCAGGAACCAACCCAGCCTGAATCTGGGATCTCCAATCCCTGCAGTCCCAGCAGGAACCAACCCAGCCTGAATCTGGGATCACCAATCCCTGCAATCCCAGCAGGAACCAACCCAGCCTGAATCTGGGATCTCCAATCCCTGCAATCCCAGCAGGAACCAACCCAGCCTGAATCTGGGATCTCCAATCCCTGCAGTCCCAGCAGGAACCATCCCCAGTCTGAATCTGGGATCACCAATCCCTGCAGTCCCAGCAGGAACCAACCCAGCCTGAATCTGGGATCTCCAATTCCTACAATCCCAGCAGGGTTGTGGAGTCTCCAATTCCTGCAATCCTGTCAGGAATCCTTCCCAGCTTGAATTTGGAGTCTCCAATTCCTGGGAGATGGGAGAAGGGATGGGCAGGGATGTGCAGGGATGGACAGATTCTCTGGGATGCCCAGGGATGTTCAGGGATACCCAGGGAGGCTCAGGAATTCCCAGGGATGCTCAGGGATGCTCAGGAACACTCAGGGACGCTCAGGGATGTTCAGGGATGCCCAGGAATGCTCAGGGATGTTCAGATAGGGTCAGGATTGCCCAGGGATGTTCAGGAATGCTCAGGAATGTTCAGGGATGCCCAGGGAGGCTCAGGAATTCCCAGGGATGCCCAGGGATCGCTGCCCCTGCCCCAAACCTCCCACCCCAGGAGCTCCTTCCCCTTTGGCTGCTGGGGAAGGCCAGGATCGTTCCCTGGGGATGCTCAGGGCTGGATTCTCCTGCTGGATCCTCCCTGCTCTGCCTCTCCCTTCTAGGAGAAACCCCTTGGGGTCCACAGCCCGCTCTGCTGCTTTTCCATGCCCAGCATTCCCTGCCTGGCAGCCGCTGGCTGCTCCTGGGAAGGGATTTGGAAATGCAGGGAGCTCACCCAAAAACCTGGGAAAACCCCAGCAGGGCCAGAGGGGGGAATTTATTCCCTCTTTCTCTGCTCCCATCGTGCAGCTCCCGGCATCGCTGGGATGTGATGGACACTCCAAACCCCGGGCAGGGAATGGGAGCCAGGCTGGGAGGATTTCCCTGGGGCAGCTCCCTCTGGAGTGGGCTGGGCTGGTTTGGGGCAGGTCCGGGACTTTGGGCCGGGCGGTGACAGCGCGGCGGACCGGCCCTGGTGGCTCTGCCGGCCCTCAGCCTCTCCGCCGCTCCAGCAGCTTCGGAGCCCTGCTGCCACCTGGGTGGCCGTCCCCTTAGGAGAACGGAGCCCACGCTGCGCTGGGGGGAGGCGGGAGGGTCTGGCGGGCGGGGGGGGCCCGAACCCCGTGAGGGGCAGAGGGACCCCGAATGGCTGGTCCTGGGATGGGCTGTCTGGGAATGGGCGGTAACTAGGAGGGCAGAGCGAGCCCAGCCTGCGGTGGCGGGTCTGGAGGCTGGTACTGGGAATGGGCTGGTCGGGAGGGCTTCCGTCTGCCCAGCCGGGCTGACGGGAATGGGCGCTACTGGAGGGGCGGAAGATGGGCCCGACCCGCCGGGTGAGGGGCAAGGGGTGGAACGGCGCTGGGAATGGGGCTGGTCCGGGAATGGGGCTTTGGACCGGGTGAATGGGGCTGGTCTGGGATGGGTGGAAATGGGGCTGTTCCTGTTCCTGAGCCCAGCCCGGGGCTGATCCTGGGAATGGGGCTGGTACTGGGAATGGGGCTGGTCCTGGGAATGGGGCTGCCTGATCCTGCCCTCCGGGGCTGGTCCATGCTCCTGGGGGCTGATCCTGCTCCTGGGGCTGATCCTGATTCCTGAGGCCCATCCTGGGGCTGCGTCCTGGCCTCCCTGGGGCTGCTCTTTCCTATTCCTGAGCCCATCCTGGGGCTGATCCTGCTCCTGGGGCTGATCCTGCTCCTGGGGCTGATCCTGCTCCTGGGGCTGCTCCTATTCCTGAGCCCATCCTGGGGCTGATCCTGCTCCTGGGGCTGATCCTATTCCTGATCCCTGACCTCCTGGGGCTGATCCTATTCCTGAGCCCATCCTGGGGCTGATCCTGGAACTGTTCCTGTTCCTGAGCCCATCCCGGGGCTGCTCCTGGGGCTGATCCTGTTCCTGGAACTGGTCCTGATCCTGCTCCTGGGGCTGCTCCTATTCCTGAGCCCATCCTGGGGCTGTTCCCGAGGCTGTCCCTGTTCCTGGGGCTCTCCCTGTTCCTGAGCCCATCCTGTCCCTGTCCCTGGGGCTGATCCTGTTCCCAGGGCTGTTCCGGGGCTGTCCCTGTTCCCGGGGTTGTTCCCGGGCTGATCCCAGGGCTGTCCCTGTTCCCGGGGTTGTTCCCGTGCTGATCCCAGGGCTGTCCTTGATCCCAGGGTTGTTCCCGGGGTTGTTCCCGGCCGTTCCTCCCGGGTTCCCCCCAGGGCAGGGGTTGCTGCTCCCGGGGTTCTCCCTGTTCCGTGCCCAGCCCCGGTGCCCTCCAGCCCCGCGCTGTTTAACCCGGGCACGCTCCCGGCCTCCAGCACTCATTAACAGCAGGGCGTTAATTGGTAATCACCCGCCGCTGGGTTAACCCTTTGCTCCCCTGCCCACCCTGCGGGCTCCTCCGTCCCCCTGGCACTGGGGGTTTGCACACCAAAATTCCCGAGGCGGATTTCGCTCCGCGTTCCCGTGGTTTGGGGTTGAATCCCATCCTGAAAAGATTCCTCATCCCGCCCCCAGCCCCCCCGAGCAGGGCAGGGGGGAGGAGCCCCCCAGGGTTTGCTGGGGGGGCAAAAAAGAGCTGGGATGAGGATCCTTGATCCTTCAGGCTGGGAAAGCACTGCCCTCCCCAGGTGTGTTTTTAACCCTTCCGGGGCCGTCAGCGGCGCCGGCTGCCTCTCCCGAAGGAATTCTGCCCATTCCCAGCCCCGGGGCCGTTCCCTGGTCCCAGCCGAGCCCTGAGCTCTCTCCCTGTGCCCCCCAGATCAAGTACCACGAGGAGTTCGAGCGCAGCCGGATGGGCCCCAGCCCCGGCGAGGGCTCGGAGCCGGAGCGCAGCCGGAGCTCCCCGGAGAGCGGCGGCGCCTTCCGCAGAGCGGAGCCGCAGCTGCAGCACGGGCAGCCCGCGGCCGCAGGTGGGGCGGGCACGGCCGGGGCGGCCCCCCATGTGCCACTTCGGGATCCATCCAGGTCCCAGATCAGGGATCCACCCCCAAATCCCAGATCAGGATCCCCCCATGTCCCAGTTCAGGGATCCCCCCATGTCCCAGTTCAGGGATCCCCCCATGTCCCAGCTCAGCATCCACCCCAAATCCCAGTTCAGGGACCCACCCCCAAATCCCAGATCAGGGATCCCCCCAAATCCCAGATCAGGGATTCCCCCCCCAAATCCCAGTTCAGGGATCCCATGTCCCAGTTCAGGGATCCCACCAAATCCCAGTTCAGGGATCTCCCCACAAATCCCAGTTCAGGGATCCCCCCATGTGCCACTTCGGGATCCATCCAGGTCCCACATCAGGGATCCACCCCCAAATCCCAGATCAGGATCCCCCATGTCCCAGATCAGGATCCCCCCAAATCCCAGTTCAGGGATCCCCCCATGTCCCAGTTCAGGGATCCCCCCATGTCCCAGTTCAGCATCCACCCCAAATCCCAGTTCAGGGACCCACCCCCAAATCCCAGATCAGGGATCCCCCCAAATCCCAGATCAGGGATCCCCCCCCAAATCCCAGTTCAGGGATCCCCCCATGTGCCACTTCGGGATCCATCCAGGTCCCAGATCAGGGATCCACCCCCAAATCCCAGTTCAGGATCCCCCCAAATCCCAGATCAGGGACCCACCCCCAAATCCCATTTCATGGATCCCTCCTTTACTCCCCATCCCAGTTCAGGATCCCAGCCCCTCCCAGCTCCGGCTCCCAGCTCAGTTCCCAATCCCAGTTCCAGATTCCCATCCCAGTTCCTGTTCCCAGCGCCGTTCCTGCCCCTTTTCCCGCAGTTTTCCAGCAGCCTCCTCCAGCGCAGTCCTACGGTTACCAGGAGCCGGCCCCGGCCTCGGTGCAGCGCAGCGCCCCGGCGGGCGGGGGGGTGAGTATGGGGGCGGCCCCGGGACCCCCTGGGACCCCCACGGCATTCCCCTGGAACACCCCTGGGGCTGTGACAGTGTCCCCCGTGTCCCCCGAGCTGTGACAGTGTCCCCCGTGTCCCCCCGGGGCTGTGACAGCGCCCCCCGTGTCCCTGGGGTTATGCTGTGTCCCCCCGGGGCTGTGACAGTGCCCCCCGTGTCCCCTGAGCTGTGACAGTGCCCCCCGTGTCCCCAATGTCCCCCCTGAGCTGTGACAGTGTCCCCTGTGCCCCCCCCCGAGTTCCTGAGGCTGTGACAGTGCCCCCAATGTCCCCCCCCCGAGCTGTGACAGTGCACCCCATGTCCCTGGGGCTGTGACAGTGCCCCCCGTGTCCCCAATGTCCCCCCGGGGCTGTGACAGTGCCCCCCGTGTCCCCTGAGCTGTGACAGTGCCCCCCGTGTCCCCAATGTCCCCCCTGAGCTGTGACAGTGCCCCCAATGTCCCCCCCCCGAGCTGTGACAGTGCACCCCATGTCCCTGGGGCTGTGACAGTGTCCCCCTGTGCCCATGCCATGTCCCCTGAGCTGTGACAGTGCCCCCCATGTCTCCCCTGAGCTGTGACAATGCCCCCCATGGCCCTGTGCCCCCCGAGCTATGACAGCACCCCCCATATCCCCCTGGGCTGTGACAGTGCCCCCCGTGTCCCCTCAGCTATGACAGCACCCTCTGTGTCCCCCCCACGCCCCCCCGTGTCCCCTGGGGCTGTGACAGTGTCCCCCATGTCCCCGGGGCTGTGACAGTGCCCCCTGTGTCCCCCCGAGTTCCTGGGGCTGTGACAGTGCCCCCTGTGTCCCCCCGAGTTCTGGCTGTGACGTGCCCTGTGTCCCAATGTTCCCCCGTGTGGTGCCCCCATGTCCAATGTTCCCCCCGAGTGGACATGCCCCTATCCCCGACTGACGTGCCCCCTGCCCCCCACCCCCCTGTCCCGGCGTGAAGTTGCCCCCATCCATCCCTGAGTGTGACAGTGCCCCATGTCCCTAATGTCTCCCCCGAGCTGTGACAGTGCCCCCCGTGTCCCCCCCACGCCCCCCCCGTGTCACCGGGGCTGTGACAGTGCCCCCCATGTCCCCAGTTCCCCCTGAGTTGTGACAGTGCCCCCTATGTCCCTAATGTCTCCCCCGAGCTGTGACAGTGCCCCCCGTGTCCCCGGGGCTGTGACAGTGCCCCCATGACCCTGTGCCCCCCTGAGCTATGACAGCCCCCCCCATGTCCCCCCACGCCCCCCCCGTGTCCCCCAGAAGCGTTTCCGCGCCGTCTACGACTACAACGCGGCGGACGAGGACGAGGTGTCCTTCCAGGACGGGGACACGATCATCAACGTGCAGCAGATCGACGACGGCTGGATGTACGGCACGGTGGAGCGCACCGGCGACACGGGCATGCTGCCCGCCAACTACGTGGAGGCCATCTGAGCCCGGACCCCCTCCCCGCGCCCCCTCCCCGCGACCCCCCGCCTCCCCTCCGTGCCCCCCATTCTCTCGCCACTTCTGCTCCGTGGTGGCCCGCGGTGCGCGCTGAGGGGATGGGGCTGATCCAATCCCGCCCTGCCCTCCCCTCCCTGCGGGTGCTCCTGCTCCTTTCCAGGGATCCCGGGAAAAGGGAGGGGAGGGAGAGGTCGTGTCGGGACCAAATTGGTGCTGTGGGGTGGGAGAAGCCGGGGGGGTTCGTCCCGAGGGGGGCGCGGGCTCGGGGGCGGCTCCTGCTGCTGCTCAGCCCGCGGCTGCTCCTGTCCGGGCTTTGCTCCCCTGCAGTTCTCCCGGCGGGAAAACATTCCGGGGAAATCTCTCTCCTGGTATTCCCAGCTCTGCGCAGCCCCGAGGAGGATCTGGCTGCTCCTGCCTCGGGTGCTGGAGATGTCCCGGTCCCTCCGGAGGAGGAGCGGCCCTGGGGCTCCTCCTGGGGGCGGCTGCTCTGGGATGAGCCCCCCAGACTGGGAGCAGCTCCCACCCAGACTGGGATGAGCCCCCCCTAGACTGGGATGAGCTCCCCAGACTGGGATGAGCCCCCCCAGACTGGGTTGAACCTCCTGGACTGGGATGAGCCCCCTGATGCAGGGATGATCCCCCCTGAACTGGGATGTGCCCCCCTAGACTGGGATGAGCTCCCCAGACTGAGATGAGTCCCCCCCTAGACTGGGATGAGCTCCCCAGACTGGGATGAGCTCCCCTGACTGGGATATGCCCCCCTGGACTGGGATATGCCCCCTGAACTGGGATGAACCCCCTCTAGACTGGGATGAGCCCCCCCAGACTGGGATGAGCCCCCTAGGACTGGGATGTGTCCCCTGGACTGGGATGTGTCCCCTGGACTGGGATGATGTGTCCCGCTGGATGGGATGTGCCCCGCTGGACTGGGATGAGCCCCCTACGAGCCCCCTAGCTGGAGTCCCCAGCTCCTGCGGAGTCCCCTGGACACTTAAATTCTTCTCTTCTCCCCCCTGGAATTTCTCTGCTTTTCTCCTGCTGCCGCCGCTGCGGGCCCCCCCCCCCCCCCCGGGGTGCTGGGACCCCCCCGGGTGCTCCCACCCCCAGCGCCGGCAGCAGCTTTTTGGGACCACTTTGGGATGGAGCCATGGACCAAACCCTGGCTGTGCCCTCCTCCTGCGGGCTCCGGGCGGGGTCGGGTAAAACTGGAACTGAGCGGGGAGGGAGGAGCGGGGGGCTCTGGGGGTCCCCGGGGACAGCGGGGGTGACCCCGGACCGGAGCTCCCGGCGGGAAGCGCCGCCTTTGCTATTCCCAGAGAAAAATCGGGAATGCGGGACCAAAGCGGCCGAGGGAGACATTCCTGGTGCGGTCAGGGACACGGCCCTGGGGACACCTGCCGCCCTGGGGACACGGCCCTGGGGACACCTCCCGCCTTGGGGACACCTCCCGCCCTGGGGACACGGCCCTGGGGACACCTGCCGCCCTGGGGACACGGCCCTGGGGACACCTCCCGCCCTGGGGACACCTCCCGCCCTGGGGACACGGCCCTGGGGACACCTCCCGCCTTGGGGACACCTCCCGCCCTGGGGACACGGCCCTGGGGACACCTCCCGCCTTGGGGACACCTGCCGCCTTGGGGACACGGCCCTGGGGACACCTGCCGCCCTGGGGACACGGCCCTGGGGACACCTGCCGCCCTGGGGACACCTGCCGCCCTGGGGACACCTCCCGCCCTGGGGCTGGGGTCGGGGACAGCGGGATCACGGGCAGGGACCCGCGGGGAAAAGGGAATCCCAGTGGGATCAGGGATTTGGGGTGACCCCAGAGCAGGAATCCCGGCTGTAGTAGAATCAGGGATTTGGGGATTTGGGGTGACCCCAGAGCAGGAATCCTGGCTGTGGTGGGATCAGGGATTCAGGGATTTGGGGTGACCCCAGAGCAGGAATCCCGGCTGTAGTGGGATCAGGGATTTGGGGTGACCCCAGAGCAGGAATCCCAGCTGTGGTTGGATCAGGGATTTGGGGTGACCCCAGAGCAGGAATCCTGGCTGTGGTGGGATCAGGGATTCAGGGATTTGGGGTCACCCCAGAGCAGGAATCCCGGCTGTAGTAGGATCAGGGATTTGGGGATTTGGGGTCACCCCAGAGCAGGAATCCTGGCTGTGGTGGGATCAGGGATTCAGGGATTTGGGGTGACCCCAGAGCAGGAATCCTGGCTGTGGTGGGATCAGGGATTCAGGGATTTGGGGTGACCCCAGAGCAGGAATCCCGGCTGTAGTGGGATCAGGGATTCAGGGATTTGGGGTGACCCCAGAGCAGGAATCCTGGCTGTGGTGGGATTCAGGGATTTGGGGTGACCCCAGAGCAGGAATCCCAGCTGTGGTTGGATCAGGGATTTGGGGTGACCCCAGAGCAGGGGGGCTGTCTGGGGTGGGAATCCCAGCTGGTGCTAAACCAGGGAGCACAAGGGCAGGGGGAGCCTCCTCTCCCTGCTAAATCCTCTTCTCAATCACGTTCTTGTCTGGGAATAGGGATCATCAATGTGAATAAACCCTTTTTTAATCGACCAAATAACACAGGAAATTCCCTTTTGGGATACAGACCTTTTTTTAATCCTCCCTCGAGACCATTGTCCCTAAATTCTCCCCTCCCGTGCCCCTTTCATCCCCCCCTCCATGGGAAACTTACTGCTTGATTTCTGCCTTTTCTCTCAACTTTATGCACTTTTTTGCCTTTTTTTTTTCATAGCTGAAAAGCACCTAAACCTGTATTTAAAATAAAGAAATAAATAAAAGAAATAAAAAAAAAATTAATAATAATACGAAGAAGAAAAAAAAAAAAAAAAAGAACGATTAAAAAGCTGAATAATTGATTCTCATCATGTGTAAAATAAACCTCGTCCATCCCAGCTTCCCCGGTGGCGTCTCAGTGCTGAGCTTAGAACGTGTTTTCCTCGGGATCCGTTGCTTGATTGGGGTTTTATCCTTGTGTCCTCCTTGTGTTGAGCACCCACCAGTAAAAAAACAAAATTAAAACGTTATTTGGCCTTTTTATCAAAAGAAAAAATTAAAAAAAAAAAAAATTAAAACCCACGGAATGGAACAACCCGACCAATTCTCTTCCCCGGTTTACTCGGATTGAAAATAAAAGTTTAATTTTTACCTGCTGATTGTGCTGGCTTTGATTGCGGCCGCTTTTCCTGCTTGCCTGGGGCAAGGGGAGGATTCCAGAGCTGGGGTTTTCAGCTGCCCTGAGACGGGGACACGCCGGCATCTCCGGGGATCCACCCGGGGGTCCACCCGGGGATCCACCCTGGCTCCTCCCTGCGTTTGGACAACTCTGGGAGGTTTTGGAGCTCCGCTGCAGCCGAGGGTTTCCCCGGAGCCCTGGGAGCTGCAGGTGGGGTTTAAAAATAATAATAATAATAATAAAAAAAATCTATCGGGATTCTTTTAAAGGGAAAAAAAGAAGAAACGCGATCCTTTTGTAGGGAAGGCCGTTGTTTACCAACAACTGCGGTGCAAAAAGCGAAGGAAAAAAGCAGCGGTGACCGGGGAGGGGGCGAAGGGCGGTGCTGGGGCACCCCGGGCAGGGGATTTGGGGTGGTCCCGGTGGGCTTTGCCACGGCCCGCGCTCCTTTTCTCCTTCTCCCTCCTTTCCCCGTCCCCAGCTGCACCCCCGCGGGCCCCCCTGAAGTGGGGAAGGAGAGACCGGGCTGGGCAGAGCCCGGCTCAGCTCGGGGCTGGGATCAAGGCACACGCAACGCCCGGGGTTTGTTCCTTTATGTGCGCTGGGCAGCGGCTCCGTCAGCTCCGGCATCATCTCCGCGTCCTGAGCGGGGCCAGCTCGGCGGGGAGGGGAGGAGGCAGCGGCGGCTCTGCCCAGCAGCGCTGCCCGGAGCCCCTCAGACCAGCCCGGAGCCCCTCAGACCAGCCCGGAGCCCCTCAGACCAGCCCGGAGCCCCTCAGACCAGCCCGGAGCCCCTCAGACCAGCCCGGAGCCCTTCCCGGAGCCCCTCAGACCTGCCCGGAGCCCCTCTCGGAGCCCAGCCGGGAACCCCACCGCTCCTCCCGGAGCTCCGCAGCTCTGCCCGGAGCCCAGCCCGGAGCCCAGGAACCCCAGCTCGGAGCCGAGGAACCCCTCCCGGAGCCCAGCCCGGAGCCCAGGAACCCCTCCCGGAGCCCCGGAGCCCTTCCCGGAGCCCAGCCCGGAGCCCAGGAAACCCCTCCCGGAGCCCCGCAGCCCCTCCCGGAGCCCAGCCCGGAGCCCCGCAGCCCTTCCCGCAGCCCTTCCCAGAGCCCCGCAGCTCCTGCCCCGCCGTCTCCTCCTCCCTCGCTCCCTCCCTCTCTCGCCATGCTGGACATTTTCATCCTGATGTTTTTCGCCATCATCGGCCTGGTGATCCTGTCCTACATCATCTACATGCTCTGAGGAGCCGCCGCGGAGGATGCGGCCCCGCAGCAGCCCCGCCGGCCAAGGGGCGGCCAGGTGAGCTCCTTGGGAGGGGGGTCAAGGGGGAGTTTTGGGGTCGGTGCTGTTGGCTTTGGCTGCCTGGGGTGGACGGGGATGATTTTCCAGACCAGGCCGCTCCGCTCTCGGCCACTGCGCAGCTGCCGGGCTCTCCCTGCCGGATTCACCGGCCTTGGAAAAGCGGCTGCCTGCAGCACGGGCCGGGGGCTTTGTTCCCGAGAGGGGGAGGAACGGAACGGCTCCGGGGAGAAGCCGGGCGGGATCCCGGCTGCGTCATCCGAAGGAGCCGAAGGAGGAACCCGGGGTCGGGGGGCGGCTGCGGCCGGGCCGGAGCTGCTCCATCCCCGCCCGGAGCTGCTCCATCCCCGCCCGGAGCTGCTCCATCCCCGCCCGGAGCTGCTCCATCCCCGCCCGGAGCTGCTCCATCCCCGCCCGGAGCTGCTCCATCCCCGCCCGGAGCTTCTCCATCCCCGCCCGGAGCTACTCCATCCCCTCCCGGAGCTGCTCCATCCCTCCCGGAGCTGCTCCATCCCTCCCGGAGCTGTTCCATGCCCTCGGTCCCTCACTCCGGGCCCGGCTCACCGCCCTCTCCTTTCTCCTTGTCTCCCACAGCCTCTGCCCGCTGCGGAGCCGCCTGGAGCAGCGTTAACCCCTGCGGGCCCAGCGCGGAGCACGGAGCGCTCACCGAGCCGCCGGGACAGGGGATGGGGGCACACGGGAGGGGGCTCTGGGGGCTGATCCCTCTGCCAGGACCCTGCTGATCCCGCTGCCAGGACCCTGCTGATCCCGCTGCCAGGACCCGGCCGATCCCGCTGCCAGGACCCGGCTGATCCCGCTGCCAGGACCCGGCTGATCCCATTGCCAGGACCCGGCTGATCCCATTGCCAGGACCCGGCTGATCCCTCTGCCAGGACCCGGCTGATCCCATTGCCAGGACCCGGCCGATCCCGCTGCCAGGACCCGGCTGATCCCCTGCCAGGACCCGGCCGATCCCCCTGCCAGGACCCGGCCGATCCCGCTGCCAGGACCCGTGTCCTTCTCCCTGCCAGGACCCTGCCGATCCCCCTGCCAGGACCCGTGTCCTTCTCCCTGTCCGGACCCGTGTCCTTCCCGCACCGGGGCCTGCGATGCTCCCGGTGACTCCCTGGCTGTCCCCGGGGGATTGAAGGGTCCCGTCCCCGGGAGGGATTGAAGGGTCCCGTCCCCGGGAGGGATTGAAGGGTCCCGTCCCCGGGGATTGAAGGGTCCCGTCCCTGGAGGATTGGAGGGTCCCATCCCCGGGGATTGAAGGGTCCCCTCCCCAGGGGGTTGGAGTTCAAGGGTCCCGTCCCCGGGGATTGAAGGGTCCCCTCCCCAGGATGGATTGAAGGGTCCCGTCCCTGGAGGATTGGAGGGTCCCATCCCTGGGGATTGGAGGGTCCCGTCCCTGGAGGATTGAAGGGTCCCGTCCCTGGAGGATTGGAGGGTCCCATCCCCGGGGATTGAAGGGTCCCGTCCCCAGGGGGTTGGAGTTCAAGGGTCCCATCCCCGGGGATTGAAGGGTCCCGTCCCCAGGATGGATTGAAGGGTCCCATCCCCGGGGATTGAAGGGTCCCGTCCCTGGAGGATTGGAGGGTCCCATCCCCGGGGATTGAAGGGTCCCGTCCCCCCCCCCCCCTTAGTGCCGCATCCCCTCGGCCTCTCCCCCGCAGGATATTTTATTTTCGGGAACGGTTCCTGTGTGTGCTGAGCAGCGTTCAGGGAGCGGAATAAAGCGGAGTGACCCGGCCGAGGGACGGGGGCTGCTGCTGTCACTGCGCGGGGAGGGGGACACGCGGCTCCGGGACAAACCCGGCAGCGCCGAGGGATCCCGGGATTGCTGAGCGCTCGGAATTCCCGGCTGAGGCACCTCTGGGTCAGTCCCTGCCCCACCAGCCCGTCCCCTGAGCATCCCCACCCCTCCCTCGGGTCCCTCTGGGGAGTTTGGGGAAGTCCCAGGAAGCCTTGGATAGGAGAAGGAACGCTTTGAACACTATGGGAATTTCTGTGGGATGGCAAGAACATTTCAGATCTTCATTTTTCCCCCGCTTGGAGAGGTCTGGGGCATTAGGAGGATTTTTCCTGACCGATTTTGAAGCCCTGAATCAATCCTTGTCCTCCCAGCACCACTCATGGGCAATGACTGAAAATTTTACCATCCTAGAAGGCAAAATTTTCACATTCCAGAGTTTTATAATTTTTTTTAAGCAATAAACACCTGAAATATCTATAATGGGGAAAACTTTAGTAAGGAAGCACCACAGGACCGTGAACCCAGGGAGAGCAGGGGGCCAGGAAATGCAGGAATGGGCTGGTGTGACTTTCAGGAGAGGGTGTTCACAGGGGAAAAAAAGGATTTCAGAGCCTGGGAATGCTGGATGTGGTCAGCGCCTCCAGCTGAATGCTTGACACTGCGATTTCCTGTCAGTAAAACTCCTGAGAGAAATTCCAAGCTGGGGATTTCACCCCGAGGCGTTCCTGGGTGTTCCATCCCGCTGAGCCCCGGAGGTGAGGAAACGAGGAAACGCTCCTCCAGCACCAAATATAGCCGGGAATCAAGAGCCGGAAATATTCCGGGAGGAATTTCTGCAGGCACAAGTGGCGTTCTCAACAAGCTCCCCTCCTTCGGGCCCTGCGCGGAGCCGGGGGAGAGGGAGCGGGGAGGAATGCGCGGAATGGAAACGGCGGAGTGGGAAAGGAGGAACGATCCTGCTCACACTGCCCGGCGACCCAGAGCCGCCAGCCCGGCAGAGAAATCCCTGCCTGAAACCCCAGATCCTTCAGCCCTGCAGAGAAATCCCTGCCTGAAACCCCAGATCCATCAGCCCTGCAGAGAAATCCCTGCCTGAAACCCCAGATCCATCAGCCCTGCAGAGAAATCCCTGCCTGAAACCCCAGATCCATCAGCCCTGCAGAGAAATCCCTGCCTGAAACCCAGAGCCGCCAGCCCTGCAGAGAAATCCCTGTGTGAAACCCCAGATCCATCAGCCCTGCAGAGAAATCCCTGCCTGAAACCCCAGATCCATCAGCCCTGCAGAGAAATCCCTGCCTGAAACCCAGAGCCGCCAGCCCTGCAGAGAAATCCCTGCCTGAAACCCCAGATCCATCAGCCCTGCAGAGAAATCCCTGCCTGGGACCCCAGATCCATCAGCCCTGCAGAGAAATCCCTGCCTGGACCCCAGATCCATCAGCCCTGCAGAGAAATCCCTGCCTGAAACCCAGAGCTGCCAGCCCTGCAGAGAAATCCCTGCCTGAAACCCCAGATCCATCAGCCCTGCAGAGAAATCCCTGCCTGAAACCCCAGATCCATCAGCCCTGCAGAGAAATCCCTGCCTGGGACCCCAGATCCATCAGCCCTGCAGAGAAATCCCTGCCTGAAACCCAGAGCTGCCAGCCCGGCAGAGAAATCCCTGCCTGAAACCCAGAGCTGCCAGCCCTGTAAAGAAATCCCTGCCTGAAACCCAGAGCTGCCAGCCCGGCAGAGAAATCCCTGTCTGAAACCCCAGATCCATCAGCCCTGTAAAGAAATCCCTGCCTGAAACCCAGAGCTGCCAGCCCGGCAGAGAAATCCCTGCCTGAAACCCCAGATCCATCAGCCCTGCAGAGAAATCCCCTCCTGCAGCCCCAGATCCATCAGCCCCGCAGAGAAATCCCCTCCTGCAGCCCCAGATCCATCAGCCCCGCAGAGAAATCCCTGCTGCAGCCCCAGATCCATCAGCCCCGCAGAGAAATCCCTGCTGCAGCCCCAGATCCTCAGCCCGCAGAGAAATCCCCTCCTGCAGCCCCAATCCATCACCCCGCAGAGAAATCCCTGCTGCAGCCCCAGATCCATCAGCCCCGCAGAGAAATCCCCTCCTGCAGCCCCAGATCCACCAGCCCTGCAGAGAAATCCCCTCCTGCAGCCCCAGATCCATCAGCCCCGCAGAGAAATCCCCTCCTGCAGCCCCAGATCCATCAGCCCCGCAGAGAAATCCCCTCCTGCAGCCCCAGATCCATCAGCCCCGCAGAGAAATCCCTGCTGCAGCCCCAGATCCATCAGCCCCGCAGAGAAATCCCTCTGCAGCCCCAGATCCATCAGCCCCGCAGAGAAATCCCTGCTGCAGCCCCAGATCCATCAGCCCCGCAGAGAAATCCCCTCCTGCAGCCCCAGATCCATCAGCCCCGCAGAGAAATCCCTCCTGCAGCCCCAGATCCATCAGCCCGCAGAGAAATCCCTCCTGCAGCCCCAGATCCATCAGCCCCGCAGAGAAATCCCTCCTGCAGCCCCAGATCCATCAGCCCCGCAGAGAAATCCCGCAGCCCCAGATCCATCACCCCGCAGAGAAATCCCTCTCAGCCCAGATCCATCAGCCCGCAGAGAAATCCCTCTGCAGCCCCAGATCCATCAGCCCCGCAGAGAAATCCCCTCCTGCAGCCCCAGATCCATCAGCCCCGCAGAGAAATCCCTGCTGCAGCCCCAGATCCATCAGCCCCGCAGAGAAATGCAGCCCCTCCATCGCCCGCGAGATCCCACCCCAGATCCATCAGCCCGCAGAGAAATCCACCGCGGGTCCCAGGCTGCCAGCCCGTGCTGGAGGTGGGAAAGGGCAGCAGAGGGGTTGCCAGGCACCAACAGGGCCGGAGAGCAGGAATGCCCTGCAGCGGATCCACCGGATCCAGCCAGGATCCAACCCCGGATCCAGCCTGAATTGACCAGGATCCAGCCGGATCCAGCCGGATCAAACCAGGATCCATCCCAGATCCACCCAGACCCAGCCCAGATCCATCCTGGATCCAAACCAGGATCCACCCCGGATCCATCCGGACAACCAGGATCCACCCAGGATCCAGCCAGACCCAGCCCGGATCCATCCCGGACCCATCCCGGACCCATCCCGGATCCATCCCGGACCTATCCTGGATCCAATCCCGGACCCATCCCGGACCCAGCCCTGACTCCATCCCGGACCCATCCCGGACCCATCCCGGATCCATCCCGGACCTATCCCGGATCCATCCCGGACCCATCCCGGACCCATCCCGGACCCATCCCGGATCCAGCCCGGACCTCCATCCCGACCCAGACCCATCCGGATCCATCCCGGACCCCACCATCCCGGACCCATCCCGGATCCATCCCGGATCCATCCCGGACCAGCCCGGACCCAGCCCGGACCCATTCCCGGATCCATCCCGGACCCAGCCCGGACCCACCCGGATCCATCCGGATCCATCCCGGACCCAGCCCGGACCCATCCCGGATCCATCCGGACCATCCCGGACCCAGCCCGGACCCATCCCGGACCCATCCTGGATCCATCCCGGATCCATCCCGGACCCAGCCCGGACCCAGCCCGGACCCATCCAGGATCCATCCCGTACCCATCCCGATCCATCCCGGACCCATCCCGGACCAGCCCGGACCCAGCCCGGACCCATCCCGGACCCATCCTGGATCCATCCGGATCCATCCCGGACCCAGCCCGGACCCAGCCCGGACCCATCCAGGATCCATCCCGTACCCATCCCGGATCCATCCCGGACCCATCCCGGACCCAGCCGGACCCATCCTGGATCCCATCCCGGATCCATCCCGGACCCAGCCCGGACCCAGCCCGGACCCATCCAGGATCCATCCCGTACCATCCCGGATCCATCCCGGACCCATCCCGGACCCAGCCCGGACCCAGCCCGGACCCATCCCGGATCCATCCAGGATCCATCCCGGATCCATCCCGGACCCATCCCGGACCCATCCCGGATCCATCCAGGATCCATCCCGGATCCATCCCGGACCCAGCCCGGACCCAGCCCGGACCCAGCCCGGACCATCCTGGATCCATCCCGGATCCATCCCGGATCCATCCCGGACCCATCCCGGACCCAGCCCTGTCTCTCCGGCCTGGGGGTGGATTTGCTCCCCCGGTTTTGCCCACTCCCCCCGCAGCAGCTAAAACCCGGCAGCAAAAGGAAAATCCCCTTCACCCTTCCCTGGAGCGCCGCCCTCCCGTCCCGCTGGCCCCGGCGGGGTCCGAGCTGATCCCACTGGAACAGGCGGCGCTGGGGCCATTTCCCACTTCACCCAAGGAAAGGAAGGAAAAAAAATGATGGAAACCTGGCAGAAAAACCTGCCCCCAGTGATCTCCCTGGATCCCTGCCGTGTGCCTGGCCAGGCTGGCCGGGCTCCTGGGCTAGCGGGAGGTGCCCCGTGGCCAGCGTGGCACAGGCTGGGCTTTGATTCCCCTCCCAGCCCGCCAGAGCCGCAGCAGTTAATGCCAATTAATAAAGCCATCAATCAATAACTGCAACCCAAGGGCTCCTTTTTCCCCCTCACAAAGCCCGCCTTGTGCCGGGCTGGGATTCCTGGGGCCGGGAATGACCGGGACACGCACAAAGGGCGGCGCTCTGCTCCTGCTCCCGCCCGCCGGCAGCGATTCCCGAAGGGAAAACACACAAGGACCTGGCTTGGAGCTTGCTGGCGGCGTTTTCCCCTCGCTGTTCTCACACCCAGGGGTGTTTTCTCGAATTTCGGGATGGGTCCGGACACGTTCGGTTCTCTGAGTGCAAAGCAGAGCCTGGAATTTCTCTCCTTTGGGAAATCACGCTTTGCGGCGCCCTTAGATCATCTTCCACCAGCCAGGGGGGAAAAGGGATGTTCCCAGATGTTCCCAGATGTTCCCAGATGTTCTGCAGCAGCTGCGGCGCTCAGGGAAGGTCGGTGGATGTCCCGGAGAGCCGGATCCTGCCGGGAATTGTGGATTCCCCAAATTTCCGAGCCATTCCCGAGCTGCTCCCGGCTTGCCGCTGGTGGGAGCGGGTGGGGCCAGCCCGGAGAAATCGGGGCCACTTCAGCCGTTCCCACATTTCCCGAGCTGAACGTGGGGAGTTTCCAAACCCGAAGGTTTGGGGAGGAATGTTCAGGTGAATGTGGAGTTCCAACCTGAGAGGTTTGGGCAGGGAATGTTCAGGTGAATGTGGGGAGTTTCCAATCTGGAGGTTTGGAGAGGAATATTCAGGTGAATGGGGAGGATTCCAAACTGAAGGTTCAGGAGGGAATTCAGGTGAATGGGGAGTTTCCAAATCTGAGAGGTTTGGAGAGGGAATATTCAGGTGAATGTGGGAGGATTCCAAACCTGAGAGGTTCGGGGGAATATTGGATGAACGTGGGAGTTCCAGACTAGAGGTTTGGGAGGGAATATTCAGGTAATTGGGGAGTTTCCAAACCTGAGAGGTTTGGGGAGAAATTCAGGTAAATGTGGGAGTTTCCAAACTGGAGTTGGGAAGGGATAATTCAGGTGATTGTGGGAGGATTCCAACCTGAGAGGTTTAGGGAGGGAATGTTCAGGTAAATGTGGGGAGTTTCCAAATCTGAGAGTTTTGGGGAGGGAATATTCGGGGATTGTTGGGAGTTTCCAAACCTGAGAGGTTTGGGGAGGGAATGTCCAGGTGGGGAAGCTGGAGGGTGCAGACAGCACAGAGTGAGTGAGTGCCTTTTATTGCCATCACAGGAGTTTGTCTGGAAAGCAACAGAGCAGAAAATCAAACCCTTCTGTAAGCAGCAAACATTTATCCATTTAATGAACCAGGGTTTTAATTTAATGTGTTTAATGGGTGTCTTCAACTTGGCTAAATCCTAAAACACTTCAACAGTTGCTGCCTGGGCAGGGGGAGAGATTTGAAGGTTTTTTAGCTTTATAAAAACCTGGAGATAGAAAGGAAAAAATGCCATGTTTGATCAAAGCACTGGGATTGCTTTCAGAAATGCCCTTTCCCTAAAGCTGCATGTCCAAACTATGGAGCATTTCTGTCACAGAGCCTGACTTAGAGACCTTGGCAAGCTGGAAAAATGCAGCTCCTTAAATCCCACCCTCCCTTTCCCAAGAGAAAACAAATTTGAGAGCTCAGAATGTTTTGGGTTCTGGGCTAAGATAACACGAGCTTCAGTTGGTGCCTGCACATCAACTGTGGAAACCATGCCATTTTTATTGTGTGTGCAAACATGCACAGTGGGAAAAGAATGCACTTTGTGTTCCCAGCCCTCCTCCCTGAAGGAGCAGAGCAATGGAAATTGGAATTCCATGGAATTCCACTCCCTGGGCTCTTCATGAATCCAGCTTCTGCCACTCCAGCTCTCCCTGGGTTGGGAATTCAAGGAATAATCAGAGATTTCTTTACAAATATTCCAAAGGAGAGGAGGAGAATTCCAGCAGGGGTCCGTGGGGATTCAGGTGCTGCTGCTGCTGCTGCCCATGGCCAGGTAGAGGATTTCCTTGTGGAAGTTGGCCTGGGCATTCATCAGGTGGAAGAGGTTCAGGAAGCTGCTGTCCTCATCCCGCTCTCCTGGCAGGGCACAGAAAGAAGAGGGGAGGAGCAGGGAGTGAAGGAACTCAGGAGCAGGGAGTGAAGGAACTCAGGGAAAGGAGCAGGGAGTGAAGGAACTCAGGAGCAGGGAGTGAAGGAACTCAGGGAAAGGAGCAGGGAGTGAAGGAACTCAGGGAAAGGAGCAGGGAGTGAAGGAACTCAGGGAAAGGAGCAGGGAGTGAAGGAACTCAGGGGAGGAGCAGGGAGTGAAGGAACTCAGGAGCAGGGAGTGAAGGAACTCAGGGAAAGGAGCAGGGAGTGAAGGAACTCAGGGGAGGAGCAGGGAGTGAAGGAACTCAGGGGATGAGCAGGGAGTGAAGGAACTCAGGAGAAGGGAGTGAAGGAACTCAGGGAAAGGGAGTGAAGGAACTCAGGGAAAGGAGCAGGGGGTGAAGGAACTCAGGAGCAGGGAGTGAAGGAACTCAGGAGCAGGGAGTGAAGGAACTCACAAGGCCAAGGAACTCATGGGGAAGGAGCAGTGAGGTCAGGAACTCAGGGAGGAGCAGGGAGGTCAGGAACCCACCCCACGGAGCTCAGGGGAATGTCCCTGGGCAGAGGGAGCACAGCCTGGGCTGGGTGCTGGGCTCTGGCCTCAGAGCATGGCAGCACAGCTGGAAGGGAGCACAGCTGGAAGGGAGCACAGCTGGAGCTGCAGACCCCTCCAGCCTGCCCGGGGACACCAGAGCAACTCTGGGCTGGGACAAAGAGTGAGCTGAGCTGAGCTGGGCTGAGCTGGGCTGAGCTGAGCTGAGCTGGCTGAGCTGAGCAGAGCTGAGCTGAGCAGAGCTGAGCTGAGCTGGGCTGAGCTGAGCTGAGCTGAGCTGAGCTGGCTGAGCTGACTGAGCTGAGCGAGCTGAGCAAGATGGCTGAGCTGAGCTGAGCTGGGCTGACTGGCTGAGCTGAGCTG
The DNA here is from genome assembly GCA_032173965.1 of Sitta carolinensis. Lineage (NCBI taxonomy): Eukaryota > Metazoa > Chordata > Aves > Passeriformes > Sittidae > Sitta > Sitta carolinensis. Next base: position 1,992,759 of record CM063307.1, read on the forward strand.
ACTGGGCTGAGCTGAGCTGAGCTGAGCTGAGCTGGCTGAGCTGGGCTGAGCAGCTAAAGCTGGCTGCTAGCTGACTGAGCTGAGCAGAGCTGAGCTGAGCTGGCTGGCTGAGCTGAGCTGAGCTGAGCTGAGCTGAGCTGAGCTGAGCTGAGGCTGAGCTGAGCTGAGCTGAGCTGAGCTGAGCAGCTGAGCTGAGCTGGGCTGAGCTGAGCTGAGCTGGGCTGAGCTGGGCTGAGCTGAGCTGAAGGCTGAGCTGAGCTGAGCTGGGCTGAGCTGGGCTGAGCTGGGCTGAGCTGGGCTGAGCTGAGCTGACTGAGCTGAGCTGAGCTGGGCTGAGCTGAGCTGAGCTGAGCTGAGCTGAGCTGGGCTGAGCTGAGCTGAGCTGAGCTGAGCTGAGCTGAGCTGGGCTGAGCTGAGCTGAGCTGAGCTGAGCTGAGCTGAGCTGAGCTGAGCTGGCTGAGCTGAGCTGAGCTGAGCTGAGCTGAGCTGAGCTGGGCTGAGCTGAGCTGGGCTGAGCTGAGCTGAGCTGAGCTGAGCTGAGCTGAGCTGAGCAGAGCTGAGCTGAGCTGAGCTGAGCAGAGCTGAGCAGAGCTGAGCTGAGCTGAGCTGAGCTGAGCAGAGCTGAGCTGAGCTGGGCTGAGCTGAGCTGAGCTGAGCTGAGCTGGGCTGAGCGAGCTGAGCAGAGCTGAGCTGAGCTGAGCTGAGCTGAGCTGAGCTGAGCTGAGCTGAGCTGGGCTGAGCTGAGCTGAGCTGAGCTGAGCGAGCTGAGCTGAGCTGAGCTGGGCTGAGCAGAGCTGGGCTGAGCTGAGCTGAGCTGAGCTGAGCTGAGCTGAGCTGGCTGAGCTGGCTGAGCTGAGCTGAGCTGAGCTGAGCTGGGCTGAGCTGGGCTGAGCTGAGCTGAGCTGAGCAGAGCTGAGCTGAGCAGAGCTGAGCTGAGCTGAGCTGAGCAGAGCTGAGCAGAGCTGAGCTGGGCTGAGCTGAGCTGAGCAGAGCTGAGCTGAGCAGAGCTGAGCTGAGCAGAGCTGAGCAGAGCTGAGCAGAGCTGAGCTGGGCTGAGCTGGGCTGAGCTGAGCTGAGCTCAGCTGAGCAGAGCTGAGCTGAGCTGAGCAGAGCTGAGCAGAGCTGAGCTGGGCTGAGCTGAGCTGAGCTGGGCTGAGCTGAGCTGAGCTGAGTTGGGCTGGGCTGAGCTGAGCTGAGCAGAGCTGAGCTGAGCTGAGTTGGGCTGGGCTGAGCTGAGTGTTCCATGCTCCAGCTCAGCTCCACCATCAGAGGCTCCAGCAAGGCTGAGTTCAGGCAGCAGGTGCAGGTTTAAGCTCAGCCCAAATGGATTTTGGGCCCAGCTTTTGGTGACACAGATCTGAAAGCGCCGTTGGTTTCCCCATCTATGGTGCCAGGAGTCCTTTAGCAAGAGAAGTAATTTTAAATACATCTTTCTTCTCAATTTTGTTGCTTGCTTGGGGATCTGTGCTGCCCAGAGCAGCTGGATCCTTGGCAGTGTCCAAGGCCAGGCTGGGCAGAACCTTGGATGGTTTTACCCCATGGTAAAAGGGAGTAAAACAAGCTGAGCTTCCCACCCAAACCATTCTGAAAGTCTGGACATCTGTGGTTGTGAATTCTCAAGCCCCCTCAGGCTGTGCAGGAGAGGGGGAGGGAGGGAAGGCCAGGCTGCTCTGGATGCCATGGCTGCTCCAGAAGTGGCCCAGGGGCTGAGCCTCACCTGCCAGCACTGCCTGCAGCATGTCCACGAGCATGCGAGCAAAGGTGTTCTCCAGGCACTGCAGGAAGTTGTTCCTCTCCCAGGGAGTGCTGAAAACCTTGCAGACCTTCTGCATCATCTTCACTGCCCAGTTCATGCAGTACAGGTCCTTCTCACACACCTGGAGGGCAAAGGCAGGGTTAAAAAGCTCAGTTTTATGTGATGGAAGGTCAGTTCTTAGTTCACTGGGTCTGGATGGGTTGTGGCAAGGATATATCACCCTGAAATTACAACCCTCGAATTGTTTACATATTTGTAATGGACTTTCCCATAATTGAAACATAAACCAAAATGATTTTCCACCTTCTTTTCTAATGAAATATCATTTGATAGGCTTCTAATTTGACCAGTGACCTTAGAGAGGCAGTAACCTCATCCTCCAACCCCCTGGTCATTATCCAGAACCTCTAAAGACAGAAATCAAGAAAGAAACCCCCCTCCTCTGTACCCTGACCCTAAACTGTGTTAGTGTCACCCTTTTCCTCCCCTCTAACCACACGAGGACACAGAGGCTGTTCTGCTGGCCTGAAGGGAATTGTGCTGCTGGGGTTTGTGCTGGGCAGGGAGCAGAGGGGTGGAGCAGCACCCAGCTCCTGGCTGGGTTGATTCCTGGGAGCAGCTGGGGGAATTTTACAGATTCTGCAGGCTGAGGCAGTAATGTTGAGCTGTACTCACCAGCACCATGAAGACCATGAGCCTGGCCAGCTCCACAGCTCTGCCACTGACAGCTTTGCTGGCCAGGAAGGTGAAGCAGATGCTGTTCCCACTGAGCAGCAGGAGCCGGGCGTTGTTCTCCAGCAGCCACTCCTGGGGAACCACTGAGGAGAGAGGAGAGAGGAGTTCAGTCAGCTCTGAGCAGGGAAAGGGAGTCTGGGTTTTCTAGGCTTGCTGCTTCTGAGTTTCTAAGTTCAGTTTCTTGGTGATTTTTGGTTCTCACGAGGTTTGACGTGAACAGTGCAGGTGTTTTTGTCACGAGTTTAATGGTTTGGATTCTTTTCTGTGGGACTGACCTGCTCTGTCTTTCTCTTCCTTTTGGTTTTAGGGTGAAGAGTTCTGGCACTCTTCTTACCAATGGCCTGTTGAAAAAGGTCTAAAAATTGTTTGAATAAAGATTTGGAGTTGGATTTTCCTAAAGGAGGAATTTGTGTTGTTTGTTACATCTGGACTGTTGGTGTCAAACCTTGTGAGAACCAAACCCTCCTAAAGCAAAACATCCCCAAGAAACTGAACTTAGAAACTCAGAAACAACAGGCCCAGGAAAAGCAGACTCCAAATCTTTATTCAAACAATTTTGAATTGAATTTGAATCCCTGCCAGGGATAAGCAGAGCTCTCCAGGCCCAACAACCTCAGCCAAAACTGTAGCTGAAATGGTTCAGAAGGATTTTTGTTTGGTCGGTGTTTCCTCAATAATTCAAGGTGAGATTTGAGTTTTAAAGGATTTTTTTAAAGGTTTCTCCATGCCCAAGAGAGCCTGGCTATGTGAGGGATGCTGGGTTCCTCCCTCTTCCACCTCCACACCACCTAACTTCTCCCAGTTAACCCCCAGCCCCCAGGAGGGATTTTGCAGCTGGGTGGGGAGGATGTGAGGCTCCAGGAATTAAGGATAAAAAACCCCAAAAAACACACCTGACAGCTCATCCAGCAGACTGATAACATCCCTGCTGTCCACTCTCTAGCTTCTGTGCCATACAGCAGCTTGATGGCCTCAGCTAAACCCTTCAGACTGCTCTCATCTGTTGGTCCTTCTATCATTTTCTGCCACATCACGTGTCCTGGGTGAGACAGCAATCACAGCTGCTCAAAAGGGACAGTTTTGAAACCAAAAAGTTGCTAAACTGAGCTGTGGGAACACAGGATGTGTCTGTGACAGTCCTGGATGATCCCAGCTCCAGCCAGGGGGCTCTAAAGCCCTGGAAATGTTCCAGGCCAGGCTGGGCAGGGGTTGGAGAACCTTGGGATGGTGAAAAGTGCTGGAATGGGATGGAATTTAATGTTCGTTCCAACCCAACCCATTCAGTGACTGCACAATTCCAACACAACCACACTGAGGGTGGGCAGGGGCTGGGATGGAATTCCCAGAGCAGCCCCTGGATCCCTGGAAATGTCCCAGGCCAGGCTGGGTGGGGTTTGGAGCATCTGGGATGGGAATGGGATGGATTTTAGTGTTCTTTTCCAGCCCAACCCATTCCCTGACCCCCAGATTCCAACACAACCACACTGAGGGTGGGCAGGAATTCCCAGAGCAGCCCCTGGATCCCTGGGAATGTCCCAGGCCAGGCTGGGTGGGGTTTGGAGCACCTGGGATGGGAATGGGATGGGATTTTAGTGTCCCTTCCAACCCGACCCATTCCCTGACTGCACAATCCCAACTGGATGCCATTTTTGGGGTGTTTTTCCCCCCCAGCTCTGGCTGCCCCTCCCTGTGCTCACCATCGCGGGAGCACACGGGCCCGAAGATGATGTAGAGCAGGCGGGCCTGGTTCACCATGGGCCAGGGCTTGAGCAGGCGAGTGAGCCAGAAGGCGGAGTCGCCGCGGCGGCCGCCGCAGAGCAGCACGGCGCGGCAGAAGAGGCGGATGCGCAGCTCCAGGCGCCAGGCGCTGCCTGCGGAGAGACCGCTGCGGCTGCCGAGCACGGCCCGACCCCACAGAGCCCGGCCCTACAGAGCCAGACCCTAGAGAGCCCGGCCCTCGAGCGGCGTGACCTAAAGGCGGTAAGCGCCGCGGCGGCCGCCCAGAGAGCCGGCGCGCAAGAAGAGGCGCAGTGCCGCGCTCCAGAGGCCGGCCTACGGCGGACCCTCGACCCGCCACAGAGCCGACCCTGACCCCCTACAGAGCCGCCCTACAGAGCCCGGCCCTACAGAGCCGACCCTACAGAGCCCGCCCTACAGACCCGCCTACAGAGCCGGCCCTACAGAGCGACCCTACAGAGCCGGACCCTACAGACCCGGACCCTACAGAGCCCTGACCCTACAGAGCCCGGCCCTACAGAGCCCGACCCTAGAGAGCCCGACCCTAGAGAGCCCGCGCCCCTACAGAGCCCGAGCCCTACAGAGCCGGACACTAGCAAAGAGCCCGGACCCTACAGAGCCCGACCCTACAGAGGCCCGGCCCTACAGAGACCCGACCCTACAGAGCCCGGCCCTCACAGAGCCGACCCTCAGAGCCTGACCCTACAGAGCCCGACCGACTACAGAGCCCTGACCCTACAGAGCCCGACCCTACAGAGCCCCTGAGACCCCCTACAGAGCCGCCTACAGACCGACCTACAGAGCCTGACCCTACAGAGCCCGACCCTACAGAGCCGCCCTAGACCCGACCCTACAAGCCCGACCCTACAGAGCCGACCCTAAGAGCGATCAGGCCCGCCCTACAGAGCCCGGCCCTACAGAGCCCGCCTACACCCCCTACAGAGCCCGACCTACAGAGCCGGCCCCACAGAGCCCGACCCTACAGACCCTGACCCTACAGAGACCCTGACCCTACAGCCACCCTGAGCCCCTACAGAGCCCGACCCTACAGAGCCCGACCCCTACAGAGCCCGACCCTACAGACCCGCCCACAGACCCTGACCCTACCAGAGCCCGACCCTACAGACCTGACCCTACAGAGCCCGACCCTAAGAGCCCGGACCCTACAGAGCCCGACCCTACAGAGCCCGACCTACAGACCTGACCCTACAGAGCCGACCTACAGACCCGACCCTACAGAGCCCGACCCTAGCAGAGCCCGGCCCACAGAGCCCTGACTCTCACAGAGACCCGACCCTACAGAGCCGACCCTACAAGGACCCTGAGGACCCTACAGAGCCCGGCCCTACAGAGCCACTCGACCACCTACAGAGCCGGCCTACAGAGCCCGACCTACAGAGCCCGACCCTACAGAGCCCGACCCTACAGAGCCGGCCCCTACAGAGCCGCCAGAGCCCGCCTACAGAGCCCGGCCCACAGAGCCGACCTACAGAGCCGACCTACAGACCCTACCTACAGAGCCGCCTACGGCCTGACCTACAGAGCCTGACCCTACAGAGCCTGACCCTACAGAGCCCGGACCCCACAGAGCCTGGCCCTAAGAGCCGACCCTACAGAGCCGGCCCTACAGAGCCTGACCTACAGAGCCCGGCCCTACAGAGCGACCTCAGGCCGACCTACAGAGCCCGACCCTACAGAGCCCGGCTCTACAACCTGACCCTACAGAGCCCGACCCTACAGACCTGACCCTACAGAGCCCGGCCCTACAGAGCCCGACCCTACAGAGCCCGACCCTACAGACCCCGACCCTACAGAGCCTGACCCTACAGACCCCGACCCTACAGAGCCTGGCCCTAGAGAGCCCGACCCTACAGAGCCGGACCCTACAGAGCCGGACCCTACAGAGCCCGACCCTACAGACCCTGACCCTGCAAATCCCGATCCCACAAACCCTGACCCCACAGAGCCCGGCCCGACAAAGCCCAGCCCTACAGAGCCAAAGCCCAACCCCACAAACCCCGGGATTGCTGTCTCTGGGTTTTTGGGATCGCTCTCTCTGGGTTTTTGGGATTGCTCTCTCTGGGTTTTTGGGATCACTGTCTCTGGGTTTTTGGGATCGCTCTCTGGGATTTTGGGATCGCTCTCTCTGGGTTTTTAGGATCGCACTCTCCGGGATTTTGGGATCACTGTCTCCGGGATTTTGGGATCGCTCTCTCTGGGATTTTGGGATCGCTCTCTCTGGGTTTTTGGGATCACTCTCTGGGATTTTGGGATTACCCGGTTTGCTGCTGACCACCGTCTGCACCTTCCGGGCCAGGTTGCTGAGCTCGCAGAGGAAGTTGAACACCCGGTGGCACTCGAGCTCATCCCAGCCCGCGGTCAGAATCTGCGGGGACGGGAGAAGAGGGCGGGCTGAAATCCCGACCCTACAGCGCGGGAATCCCGACCCTACAGCGCGGGAATCCCGACCTTACAGCGCGGAAATCCCGACCCTACAGCGCGGGAATCCCGACCCTACAGCGCGGGAATCCCGACCCTACAGCACAGAAATCCCGACCCTACAGCACGGGAATCCCGACCCTACAGCACAGAAATCCCGATCCTACAGCACAGAAATCCCGACCCTACAGCGCGGGAATCCCGACCCTACAGCCGGGAATCCCGACCCTACAGCGCGGGAATCCCGACCCTACAGCGCGGGAATCCCGACCCTACAGCGCGGGAATCCCGATCCTACAGCCGGGAATCCCGACCCTACAGCGCGGGAATCCCGACCCTACAGCGCGGGAATCCCGACCCTACAGCACAGAAATCCCGACCTACAGCGCGGGAATCCCGACCTACAGCACAGGAAATCCCGACCCTACAGCACGGGAATCCGACCTACAGCGGGGAATCCCGACCCTACAGCGCGGGAATCCCGACCTACAGCGCGGGAATCCCGACCCTACAGCGCGGGAATCCGATCTACAGCGCGGGAATCCCGACCCTACAGCAGAGAAATCCGATCCCTCAACAGATAAACCCAATTTATCCCACAGCAGATAATAAATAATCTAATAAATTGCTAATAAACCCCCAGAGTGGGGTTTTAAATTTGGGGATTTTTCACTGGGAGTGGAACCGCGGCCGAGCCGCTCTCAGCTGTGGGATCAGGAGTCACGCGAGGAGCCACGCGTGTCTCAGGTACAATCACAGTACAGATCACAGTGCGTGGAGCCCCGCGGAACGCTGCCACGCGTGTCTCAGGTACAATCACAGTGCGCGGAGCCCCGCGGAACGCTGCCGCGCGTGTCTCAGGTACAATCACAGCGCGGAGCCCCGCGGAACGCTGCCACGCGTGTCTCAGGTACAATCACAGCGCGGAGCCCGCGGAACGCTGCCACGCGTGTCTCAGGTACAATCCCAGCACAGATCACAGTGCGCGGAGCCCCGCGGAACGCTGCCGCGCGTGTCTCAGGTACAATCCCAGCACAGATCACAGTGCGGAGCCCCGCGGAACGCTGCCGCGCGTGTCTCAGGTACAATCACAGTGCGCGGAGCCCCGCGGAACGCTGCCGCGCGTGTCTCAGGTACAATCCCAGCACAGATCACAGTGCGGAGCCCCGCGGAACGCTGCCGCGCGTGTCTCAGGTACAATCACAGTACGCGGAGCCCCGCGGAACGCTGCCGCGCGTGTCTCTCTCAGGCACGCCCCCGGCTCAGATCCCAGTGCGCGGAGCCCCGAGCCACGCGTGTCTCTCTCAGGCACGCCCCCGGCGCAGAGCCCGCGGAGCCCCGAGCCACGCGTGTCTCTCTCAGGCACACCCCCGGCGCAGATCGCAGTACGCGGAGCCCCGCGGAACGCTGCCACGCGTGTCTCTCTCAGGCACACCCCCGGCGCAGATCGCAGTACGCGGAGCCCCGCGGAACGCTGCCACGCGTGTCTCTCTCAGGCACACCCCCGGCGCAGATCGCAGTACGCGGAGCCCCGCGGAACGCTGCCACGCGTGTCTCTCTCAGGCACGCCCCCGGCGCGGAGCCCCGGGGAGCCCCGAGCCACGCGTGTCTCTCTCAGGCACACCCCCGGCGCGGAGCCCCGAGCCACGCGTGTCTCTCTCAGGCACGCCCCCGGCTCAGATCCCAGTGCGTGGAGCCCCGCGGAGTCCCGAGCCACGCGTGTCTCTCTCAGGCACGCCCCCGGCTCAGATCCCAGTGCGTGGAGCCCCGCGGAGCCCCGAGCCACGCGTGTCTCTCTCAGGCACGCCCCCGGCTCCGATCCCAGTGCGTGGAGCCCCGCGGAGCCCCGAGCCACGCGTGTCTCTCTCAGGCACGCCCCCGGCGCAGCTGCCGCTCCCGGCCGCCAGGGCGCGCTGTACCTGCAGGAAGGCCCCGTAGCACTGCAGGCCCAGGCAGCGGCGCGGGCGGGCACAGCCGGACAGGCGGAAACAGGAGACCTGCGGGAGAGCGACGGGAATGGGATTGGGAACGGGGATGGGATGGGATTGGAATGGGGTGGGGGGAATGGGGATTGTGGTGGGAATGGGGTGGGAATGGGAATGGGATGGGAATGGGATTGGGGTGGGGATTGGGGTGGGATGGGAATGGGGATGGGATGGGGATGGGAATGGGATGGGATTGGGGAATTGGGAATGGGATGGGATTGGGATGGGAATGGGAATGGGAATGGGGATGGGATGGGACTGGGAATGGGAATGGAGATGGGGATGGGATGGGGATGGGAACGGGAATGGGGGTGGGATGGGAATGGGATGGGATTGAGATTGGGATAGGAGTGGGGATGGGAATGGAGTGGGGTTGGGATGGGATTGAGGATGGGATAGGATTGGGATTGGGATGGGATGGGATTGGAATGGGATAGGAGATGGGATTGGGATTGGAATGGGATTGGGAATGGGAATGGGATTGGGAATGGGATTGGGAATTCTTGGGGCTCCTCAGGGCTGGGAGTGTCAGAGGGGAAGGGGGAATGAGGAGTTTTGGGAATGCTGAGGTGTGGGAATGAGGAGTTTTGGGATGAGGAGTTTTGGGAATGCTGAGGTGTGGGAATGAGGAGTTTTGGGAATGCTGAGGTGTGGGAATGAGGAGTTTTGGGAATGCTGAGTCAAAATTGGGGTGGGCCAAAGGGTTGAGGGAAGAAAATCACATTTTCAGGGGAAAAGGGAATTTCAGGGAGTATAAACATCATTTTCAGAGAGAAAAACCCCATTTTCAATGAGCAAAACCCCAATTTCAATCAGCAAAACCCCAATTTCAATCAGCAAAACCCCAATTTCCGTGAGCAAAACCCCAATTTCAATGAGCAAACCCCAATTTCAATGAGCAAAACCCCAATTTCAATGAGCAAACCCCAATTTCAGTGAACAAAACCCCAATTTCAATGAGCAAACCCCAATTTCAATGAGCAAAACCCCAATTTCAATGAGCAAAACCCCAATTTCAATGAGCAAACCCCAATTTCAGTGAACAAAACCCCAATTTCAATGAGCAAACCCCAATTTCAATGAGCAAAACCCCAATTTCAGTGAGCAAACCCAATTTCAATGAGCAAAACCCCAATTTCAATGAACAAAACCCCAATTTCAATGAGCAAACCCCAATTTCAATGAGCAAAACCCCAATTTCAGTGAGCAAACCCCAATTTCAATGAGCAAAACCCCAATTTCAATGAACAAAACCCCAATTTCAATGAGCAAACCCCAATTTCAATGAACAAAACTCCAATTTCCACAGAGAAAACCACATTTCCCTTCGGCTGCAACACCACTAAATCCCCCAATTTAAAAAAATTACAAACCAACATGCTGTGAATCCTAAAGATACACAAGATTTCCATCTAAACCAATAAAATAAATAGAATTTTAAGGTGAGCCTTACCCCTGAGAGCACCTTGTGCACGTACTTGAGCCTGTCTCGGGTGGGCAGCAGCAGTGTGCACCTCTTGAGCAGCAGCCCTGGGGAGGGTTCAAAAGTGATTTTTAAATAGCTGAATAATAAATAAAATGCATAAATAAATAAGGTTTGTTAGCAGAAGGTGGATTTTAGGATTTTTAAGAAGGTGGATTTTTTTTTTTAAGCTGTGCTGGAGGCAGGAACTCACTGCTTGTCAAGTTTTTTGTTTGTGTTGATGTAATGATGGAGTTTGTAATGAAAATAAAATGTGGGAAATAATTCCCAAAGACATCAGATAAGTTACAAATTTCCTGTTTTTTCTACCAAAGATTTATTTCTCACCTATACATTAAAAAAAATAAAAATTCACAAGGGGGAAATCTCATTTTTACCTCTTGAGCAGCAGCCCTGGGGGACACACAGGCATTGGGGAGGGTTAAAATGTGATTTTTAAATAGCTGAATAATAAATAAAATACATAAATAAATAAGCTTTGTTAGCAGAAGGTGGATTTGGGATTTTTAAGAAGGTGGATTTGGGGATTTTTAGGAAGGTGGATTTGGGATTTTTAAGAAGGTGGATTTGGGGATTTTTAGGAAGGTGGATTTGGGGATTTTTAGGAAGGTGGATTATTTTTTAAGCTGTGTTGGAGGCAGGAACTCACTGCTTGTCAAGTTTTTTGTTTGTGTAGATGTAATGATGGAGTTTGTAATGAAAATAAAATGTGGGAAATAAATCCCAAAGACACGTGGGATTTTTCCCATAACTCAGAGATTTTAGGATGCCCAGAGAAGACAGAACTTGGGAGATTTTTTCCATAACTCAGGGATTTTGGGATGCTCAGAGAAGACAGAACATGGGAGATTTTTCCCATAACTCAGGGATTTTGGGATGCTCAGAGAAGACAGAACATGGGAGATTTTTCCCATAACTCAGGGATTTTGGGATGCTCAGAGAAGACAGAACATGGGAGATTTTTCCCATAACTCAGGGATTTTGGGATGCTCAGAGAAGGCAGAATATGCTGGATTATTTTCCCCATAACTCAGAAATTTTGGTGCACCCAGAGAAGGGTGCAGAACACACAGGATTTTTTCCCATAACTCAGAGATTTTAGGATGCCTGGAGAACATAAAACACGTGGGACTTTTTTTCCCATAATTCAGGGATTTTGGGATGCACACAGGAGGTAGAATATGTAGGAATTTGTTCCCATAACTCAGAGATTTTAGGATGCCTGGAGAACACAGAACACGTGGGACTTTTCCCCATAATTCAGGGAATTTTGGGATGCACAGAAGAGGCAGAACAGGTGGATTTGTTTCCCCCATAACTCAAAGATTTTAGGATACATCCAAGAGAAGCAGAACAAGCAGGACTTTCCCCATAACTCAGAAATTTTGGTACACCCAGAGAAGGCAGAACACCCAGATTTTTTTTCCATAACTCAGAGATTTTAGGACACCCAGAGAAGGCAGAACATGTAGGAATTTTTCCCCATAACTCAAAGATTTTAGGATGCCCAGAGAAGGCAGAACATGCAGGAATTTTTCCCCATAACTCAAAGATTTTAGGATGCCCAGAGAAGGCAGAACATGTAGGAATTTTTCCCCATAACTCAAAGATTTTAGGATGCCCAGAGAAGGCAGAACATGTAGGAATTTTTCCCCATAACTCAAAGATTTTAGGATGCCTGGAGAAGACCAAACACGTGGGACTTCTTCCATAACTCAGAGATTTTAGGATGCCTGGAGAAGACCAAACACGTGGGACTTCTTCCATAACTCAGAGATTTTAGGATGCCTGGAGAAGACCGAACACGTGGGACTTCTTCCCATAATTCAGATTTTGGGATGCCTAGAGGAAGCACAACAAGCGGGATTTTCCCCATAACTCAGGGATTTTAGTACACCCAGAGGAAGCAGAAAAAGTGGGACTTTTTCCATACACCCAGAGGAGGCAGGACCCCCAACTTTTTCCCCCCAGCCCAATAATTTAGCTACACCCAGAGCACCCAGCCGACACCAATTTTTTCCCCCGCTGCTCAGAAATCTCAGCACAGGGAACCACTGCCGAATTCTATTTTTTTTTTTGTTTTTTGTGCCAGCAGCCCCGCGGCTCTCACCCAGAGCTCGGTAGCGCTGCAGCAGCGCCTCTCCCGCCCGCGGGGCAGGCTGCCGGGGAATTTCCCCATAACTCAGAGATTTTGTTATACCCAGAGAAGGCAGAACACCCAGATTTTTTTTTTCCCATAACTCAGAGATTTTAGGATGCCTGGAGAAGGCAGAACACCCAGATTTTTTTTTTCCCATAACTCAGAGATTTTAGGATGCCTGGAGAAGGCAGAACACGCGGGACTTCTTCCATAACTCAGAGATTTTAGGATGCCCGGAGAAGACCGAACACGTGGGACTTCTTCCCATAATTCAGATTTTGGGATGCCTAGAGGAAGCACAACAAGCGGGATTTTTCCCATAACTCAGAAATTTTGGTACACCCAGAGAAGACAGGACACGTGGGATGTTTTCCCCACAACTCAGAGATTTTAGGATGCGTGGAGAAGACCGAACACGAGAGACTTTTCCCCATAACTCAGAGATTTTGTTATACCCAGAGAAATCAGAACACACAGGATTTTCCCCATAACTCAGACATTTTGTTACACCCAGAGAAGGCAGAACACACAGGATTTTTCCCACAACTCAGAGATTTTAAGATACCTGGAGAAGGCAGAGCACACCAATTTTTCCCGCACACCTCAGAGATTTCTGCAGCCTCCCCAACGTTGAAAAGCACTACCGAACTCTAATTTTTGTTTTGTTTTTTGTGCCAGCAGCCCCGCGGCTCTCACCCCGCGCTCGGTAGTGCTGCAGCAGCTCCTCTCCGCCCGCGGGGCAGGCTGCTGGGGATTCCCCATAACTCGAATCTCAGCATTGAACTGTAATTTGTTTTGTTTTTTGTGCCAGCAGCCCGCGGCTCTCACCCAGCGCTCGGTAGTGCTGCAGCAGCTCCTCTCCGGCCCGCGGGCCGCGCTGCCGGGCGCGGTGGAAATCCCGCAGCAGCAGGCGGCGGCTGCCGGCAGAGCTCAGCGCGTAACTGCCCAGGCGGCCGCTCAGACACTTGGAGGTCATGCTCAGGGTGCTGATGTCCGTCACTGCCAAAAAAATATAAAATAAAAATCAAATGTGGCCGTATGAAAGGCTTGGAGTCGGGTTGTGTTTTGTGCGAGGTGTAGAAAGGTGAGGTGGGTGGGTAGTGGGGTGGGATTTGTAAATTAGAGGAAATTATAGGGGGTAAATTAAAGAGGAGGGGGTTCCGGGGAAATGGAAATCGGAACTCAATAAATAAATAGTAATGGACAGGAAATAATAAGGAAATTAAAGAGGAGGGGGTTCCGGGGAAATGGAAATCGGAACTCAATAAATAAATAGTAATAAACAGGAAATAATAAGGAAATTAAAGAGGAGGGGGTTCCGGGGAAATGGAAATCGGAACTCAATAAATAAATAGTAATAAACAGGAAATAATAAGGAAATTAAAGAGGAGGGGGTTCCGGGGAAATGGAAATCGGAACTCAATAAATAAATAGTAATAAACAGGAAATAATAAGGAAATTAAAGAGGAGGGGGTTCCGGGGAAATGGAAATCGGAACTCAATAAATAAATAGTAATAAACAGGAAATAATAAGGAAATTAAAGAGGAGGGGGTTCCGGGGAAATGGAAATCGGAACTCAATAAATAAATAGTAATAAACAGGAAATAATAAGGAAATTGAAGAGGAGGGGGTTCCGGGGAAATGGAAATCGGAACTCAATAAATAAATAGTAATAAACAGGAAATAATAAGGAAATTAAAGAGGAGGGGGTTCCAGGGAAATGGAAATCGGAACTCAATAAATAAATAGTAATAAACAGGAAATAATAAGGAAATTAAAGAGGAGGGGGTTCCAGGGAAATGGAAATCGGAACTCAATAAATAAATAAATATCAATAAATAGGAAAAATGGGGAAATGGAAAAGGAGATTCCAGGGAAATGGAAACTCTGACTGATGCCAGGAAAAATTATTATTATTATTATTATTATTATTATTATTATTATTATTATTTATTATTATTATTATTATTATTTCAATAATAAATCGAAGGTAAATAATAATAATAAATAATATTTTAAATGTAATAATAATAATAATCATAATAATAATAACAATAATAATACAATTAAAATCGAGGATAAATAAAATAAATAATAATGTTTAAATTAAATAAATTATTATAAAACAATATAATGAATAATAATAAATAATAATTAAAATAATTAATAATAATAATAACACTAACAATACCAATACCAACAATAATGATAATAACGATACCAATAACACCAATAATACCAATAATAACAATACCAATAATAATGATAATAACGATACCAATAACACCAATACCAACAATAATGATAATAACGATACCAATAACACCAATAACACCAATAATGATAATAACGATACCAATAACAACAAAAATACCAATAACACCAATACAAACAATAATGATAATAACGATACCAATAACACCAATACCAACAATAATGATAATAACGATACCAATACCAACAATAATGATAATAACAATAACAACAATAATACCAATAACAACAATACCAACAATGATAATAACGATACCAATAACACCAATAACACCAATACCAATAATAATGATAATAATGATACCAATAACACCAATAACACCAATAACACCAATACCAATAATAATGATAATAACGATACCAATAACAACAATAATACCAATAACAACACTAACAACAATACCAATAATAATAATAGTAATGATAATAATAATAATAGCAATAGCAATAACAATACCACCAATACCAACAATAATGATAATAACGATACCAATAACAACAAAAATACCAATAACACCACTACCAACAATAATGATAATAACGATACCAATAACACCAATAATGATAATAACGATACCACTAACACCACTACCAACAATAGTGATAATACCGATACCAATGACCCCACTAACACCCCTAACACCAATCGCAATGCCTGTCCCGCCCCAGCCCAAGCTGCCGCGGCGCTCACCGGGCACGTAGCGCAGCAGGCGGTGCAGCAGCTCCCCGGGCAGCCTCTGGAAATGCCCCATGGCCGAGCGCGCCGGGCGGCCGCGCCTGCCGCGCCTCTGCCGGGGGCAGCCCGCGCCGCGAGCCATCGCCTCCGCACACACCGACACGAAGGGTAAAACGGGCTGCAGTTAAGGATTCCGTGTGGCTGAAATGCGTGAGAAATGGTTGGGGTACGGGGGGCTCAGATGACTTACAAAAGCACTGAGGGCTGGATTGTTTGGAGAACATAAAGGATAAAATGTGCTTTAATTAATAATTCGGTGTGTTCAATAATGTTTGGGGATATGAAGGGTTCAGCTGATTTACAAAGGCACTGAGGGCTGGATTATTTGGAGTATACAAAGGATAAAATGTACATTATTTAATAATTCGGTGTGTTCAATAATGTTTGGGGGTGTGGGGGGTTCAGCTGATTTACAAAAGCACTGAGGGCTGGATTGTTTGGAGAACATAAAGGATAAAATGTACATTATTTAATTAATAATTCTATGTGTTGAAATGTGTGAGTAATGTTTGGGGGTACGGGGGGTTCAGCTGATTTACAAAAGCACTGAGGGCACAGGAATTGGAATTTTTGGGGAATCACAGGTGAGGGTAAAAGTTACAGTAATTAACAGCATCATTTTAATTTATACATAGCGCAGATCTGGTTTGTGTTGGGAACTGCTTGGGTTCAGTGAGGGGAATTTACTGGATATTTGGGGTACAGAAAGGATAAAATGTACATTATTTAATAATTCGGTGTGTTGAAATGTGTGAGTAATTTTGGGGGTACGGGGGGTTCAACTGATTTACAAAAGCACTGAGGGCACGGGAAGTGGAATTTTTTTGGTAATTATAAGTGAGGGTAAAAGTTACAGTAATTAACAGAATCGTATTAATTTATACAGAGTGCAGATCTGGTTTGTGTATGGGAAACTTTGGATTCTGTGAAAGAAATTTGCTGGATATTTGGAGAACATAAAGAATAAAATGTGCTTTCATTAATAATTCTATGTGTTGAAATGTGTGAGTAATTTTGGGGGTACGGGGCGTTCAGCTGATTTACAAAACCACTGAGGGCTGGATTGTTTGGAGAACATAAAGAATAAAATGTGCTTTAATTAATAATTCTATGTGTTGAGTAATGTTTGGGGGGATGGAGGGTTCAGCTGATTTACAAAGGCACTGAGGGCACGGGAAGTGAAAGGGAATTTTTTTGGGAATTATAGGTGAGGGTAAAAGCTGCAGTAATTAACAGAATCACTTTAATTTACCCAGACTGCAAATCGGGTTTGTGTGGGGGAAACTTTGGATTCAGTGAGGGGAATTTGCTGGATTATTTGGAGTACATAAAGAATAAAATGTACATTATTTAATAATTCTATGTGTTGAAATGTGTGAGTAATGTTTGGGGGTACGGGGGGTTCAGCTGATTTACAAAAGCACTGAGGGCACGAGAAGTGGAATTTTTGGGAATCACAGGTGAGGGTAAAAGCTGCAGTAATTAACAGCATGGCTTTAATTGGTGGCACTCATTATTCAACACAACACCAAAGTTCCGGGGCTGCTATTGAAAGATCATCACCCTACTTTTAGCGTGATAATTACCAAGTTAATTATCCCAATTTTAATCCAAACCAAAGATTAAAACCCCCAAAATGAAGCTTCAAACCTCCTTTTCCTCGGTGCAAAGCTTAATTTCGAGTGATAATTACCAAGTTAACTGTCCGAATTTTAATCCAAACCAAAGATTAAAACCCCCAAAATGAAGCTTCAAACCTCCTTTTCCTCGGTGCAAAGCTTAATTTCACATTAGGAGATATAAAAATAAATATCAACGTTGCCCCCGAAAACGTCAGCGCCTTGGGCTCTTCCCAAACTCACCAGGGGCTGCAAACGAGCTCTAAAAAAAAAAAAATGGGATTATTTGAGTCACCCGCGGGGTTTGGAGTGTCTAGAAGAGCCACAGTGTCAGGAAACACCAGAGCTGGGTGTGAAATTTGGGTTTAAACCGAGATTTTTTTTTTCCTCCCTGCCAGGCTCTGCAATATTCCACAGAGGGAAAATGGCTCTGGACACAACGAGGGCTCTGAGGAATTGGGGAATTTTGGGAAAAGGGTGGAGCTGGTTGGTTGTGAAATTGTAAATGTCAGGATTTTTTTTAAATAAAAATATTAATTTTTTTTTAATTATTTAGCTCTGGGGTATTTCTGGCTTGCTAAAGGTGCTGGAGGCTTTCACAAGGGTTTGGGAGGAAGTGTGGCTGCTGCTAAAATGAGGGGGTTTGGGATTTTAGGATGTTGATAAAACGCCTCTAAGAAAAATCACCCACAGGTAAAACCAGACTAAAACCAAAAATTTTGTGGATTTCACATAAATTCCTATGGACCACATAAAAATCAGCCCAGTTTTTATGACCTGGCACGACTAAACTTGGTTAAATCTGGTGAATATTTCTGAGCCAGGCTTTAGAAATAAAGTTGCAATCCTATGATACTTTCTTCTCTTTCTGCTCTCCTTTCAGTCTGGAGCTGTGGGGATTTGTGGGATCTTCCAGTTTTGTTTTTTTTTTTTTTTTTATAAATCTTACCTTGGCTCTCCAGCTGTGGAAGGAAAAATACTTTGCCACCAGCAAAGTTTTTGGGGAAGGATTTGTCTAATATTTATTTCTGTCCAATCTGGTCCGAGTTAAATCGCTGTTTTGATGCAGAGACAGATAAAATTAATATAAATAAAAATATGTGCAAACAGCCTGTCCTGAAAGCTCCCATTTGCTTCCTCTTTGACTTAAATTTTAAAATTTTTTAAATTATTTCTTAGGCAGCTGAGCAGGGCAATGGGCTGTGCACCTCCATCTGCTGCTGGGACACCAGTGTTTGGAGAACTGCTTAATCCACGCTGGAAATTGAAAGGTAAACGTTAAATATTTAACATTAATACCATTAGCTAAGAAGGGCCAGCTTATTTGTGCCTATAAACTAATTTATTTACCAGGCAGAAAGCACCAGCTCCCACCCCTGTTTGCCCTTAAGCAGTCGCTAAACTCCTGCTAATGGGTGCATTTTAATCCTGATTTTTTTCTGGGAGCCCTGTTGTTAGCATTTGGCAAACATTTATTGCGAAAAGGGTGTTTATTTACTCTGGAGATTGCTTTGGGATATTTCCCTTTTCCCATCCTCATCACCACCAGCATAAACCCAGTGCCTTTGAATATTAACTCCATGGGGGTTTTCAGTTGTTTTTCCCAATTTTATCTTTTTTTTTTTTTTTTTTTCTCTTTTTTTGCAGTATAAAATTAAAATAGAGTGGAGGAAAACAGAAAAAAAAAATAAAATAATAATTTTCAAGTACAAGCTGAAGCAGGGCACGGCAATCTGAAGCGCGCCCATGGAGATAACTTTAATCCTTGTTACCCCTAACCTACACCCAAAAGTTTTGTTTAAAAAAAAGTGGTTTTTTATTTATGATAAAGGCTCTGGCTAAGACTGATGGTTCAAAACCACCGAAATTGGAGAATAATACGAGAATAAAGCAGAGCTGAGGGCTCCCGGCCCTGTTGCTGCAGCCTGAGGGGCTGGCTCCCAACTGAGGGGAAAAACATTAAAAATCGCTTTATTTTCCCCTCACTCCAACCTGGATTTACTCCTTAGCCTTCAATATTTAACAAAATGGGTTATTTTTAACCTTTTACGTGCATTTTTTGGGTCAGATTCAGACGGGCTATGACCTTTAGACCCAAGGCTGGGCCCGGCTCCACGCTCTACCCCAAGCTACCAAAATTCATGGTTAAAACACTGAAAAGGGAGGGACCCACACCCCAAAAACCAACATAAAATTAAAAAAGGATCTCTCCCCTTTGGCTGTACTCACATAAAACCTTTTAGCAGCCGGTTTTTTCACCTCAGAGAAACCTCCTGTGCACCTCCACCCCCGGCCGGGCGCCCTCAGGGAGCTGTGAGGGGATGGCGGTGAGCGCTCACCCAACTCATCCCTGAGGGGGAAATAAACCCCCAAACAACCATTTAAAAATGATTATCCTTTAAATCCAACGCCCTCAAAGCCTTATTTCAGCCGAGCGTGGCCGCCTGAGGGGGCACGGCAGAAACGCTTCGGAAATATTTAAAAGCGGCAGAGTTTCGGTTTAGGCGGCTGCCGGGGGAGTGGGAGGGAGGAAACAAGAACAGCGCGTGCCTTGGGTGGTGTTCCCTCGGTGGTGTCGGTAATTCCGAGCCGGTTTTTGGGGTGAATTTGTGGGAATTTGGGGCAATTCGGGGTTTTCCCGCCTTTTCGCCCGCGGTCCCTTCAGGCTTTTCCCGCCCGCGCTTTGCCCCGCCCCTCTCATGAATATTTAAATAAGGCGTGACTCAGCCTTAAAAGGGTAAAGCGCGCGCCGCCTGTCACTCATCCCGCCCCCTCCCTAGGCCACGCCTCCCCTCATGAATAATTAATGTTTTTTGGCGGGAGGGAATATCGGGGGTCCCGGGGGAGGGACGGGGGGCAGGTGGGGACGTGGGCAGGTAGGGCAGGTAGGGTAGGTGGGGCAGGCGGGGCAGGCGGGGCAGGTGGGGACGTGGGGCAGGTGGGGACGTGGGGCAGGTGGGGCAGGTAGGGCAGGGTGGGGCAGGTGGGGCAGGTGGGGCAGGTGGGGCAGGTAGGGTAGGTGGGGCAGGTGGGGCAGGTGGGGCAGGTAGGGTAGGTAGGGTAGGTGGGGCAGGTGGGGCAGGTGGGACAGGTGGGACAGGTGGGGCAGGTAGGGTAGGTGGGCAGATGGGGCAGGTGGGGCAGGTAGGGCAGGTGGGGACGTGGGGCAGGTGGGGGCCCGTCCTGGGGTGGGGAGGCTCAGGTGTGTGTGGGATCACAGGAGTGTGGGATCCCAGGTGTGTGTGGGATCCTAGGTGTGTGTGGGATCTCAGGTGTGTGTGGGATCCCAGGTGTGTGAGATCCCAGATGTGGGGGGAACACAGGTGTGCGGGGTACCACGGGTTTTGGGGTGTCCCAGGTGTGTGGGGTGGGTATCAAAGGTGTTGGGGTGGGGTATCCAGGTGTGCGGGGTAGCACTGTGTTTTTGGGGTATCCCAGGTGTGTGGGGTATCCCAGGTGTGCGGTGGTAGCACTGTGTTTTTGGGGTATCCCAGGTGTGTGGGGTATCCCAGGTGTGCGGGGTAGCACTGTGTTTTTGGGGTATCCCAGGTGTGCGGGGTAGCACTCTGTTTTTGGGGTATCCCAGGTGTGCGGGTACCGCTGTGT
Organism: Sitta carolinensis; assembly: GCA_032173965.1. Taxonomy (NCBI): domain Eukaryota; kingdom Metazoa; phylum Chordata; class Aves; order Passeriformes; family Sittidae; genus Sitta; species Sitta carolinensis. The sequence goes on from CM063307.1 coordinate 2,013,270, forward strand.
TTTTGGGGTATCCCAGGTGTGTGGGGTGCTGTAGAGGTGGGGCACCGTGCCCTTGGTTCTGGAAAGGCTTGGGTTTGGAAAGGATCGTGCTGTGAATTCGGTTCTAGAAAGGATTGCTCTGTGATTTTGGGTCTGGAGATGGAAAATGATTGTTCTGTGAACTTGGTTCTTTAAAGGATTGTTCTGTGAATTTGATTCTGGTTCTGGGCAGGATTGTTTGTGCCTTGGTTCTGGACAGGATTGTTCTGTGATTTGGGTCTGGAATGGATTATTTTGTGAATTTGGTTCTGGAATGGATTATTCTGTTAATTCTGTTCTGGACAGGATTATTCTGTGAACTCGGTTCTGGTTCTGGAATGGATTATTCTGTGAACTCGTTCTGGAATGGATTATTGTGTGAATTCGGTTCTGGTTCTGGAATGGATTATTCTGTGAACTCGGTTTGGTTCTGGAATGGATTATTGTGTAAATTTGGTTCTGGTTCTGGAATGGATTATTCTGTGAATTCGGTTCTGGTTCTGGAATGGATTATTCTGTGCACTCAGTTCTGGTTTTGGAATGGATTATTCTGTGAACTCGGTTCTGGTTCTGGAATGGATTATTGTGTAAATTTGGTTCTGGTTCTGGAATGGATTATTCTGTGAACTCGGTTCTGGAATGGATTATTCTGTGAACTCGGTTCTGGTTCTGGAATGGATTATTCTGTGAACTCGGTTCTGGTTTTGGAATGGATTATTGTGTGCACTCGGTTCTGGTTCTGGAATGGATTATTCTGTGAACTCGGTTCTGGTTTTGGAATGGATTATTGTGTGCACTCGGTTCTGGTTCTGGAATGGATTATTGTGTGCACTCGGTTCTGGTTCTGGAATGGATTATTGTGTGCACTCGGTTCTGGTTCTGGAATGGATTATTGTGTGCACTCGGTTCTGGTTCTGGAATGGATTATTGTGTAAATTTGGTTCTGGTTCTGGAATGGATTATTGTGTGAACTCGGTTCTGGAATGGATTATTCTGTGAACTCGGTTCTGGTTCTGGAATGGATTATTGTGTAAACTCGGTTCTGGTTTTGGAATGGATTATTCTGTGAACTCGGTTCTGGTTCTGGAATGGATTATTGTGTAAACTCGGTTCTGGTTTTGGAATGGATTATTCTGTGAACTCGGTTCTGGTTCTGGAATGGATTATTGTGTAAATTTGGTTCTGGTTCTGGAATGGATTATTCTGTGAACTCGGTTCTGGAATGGATTATTCTGTGAACTCGGTTCTGGTTCTGGAATGGATTATTCTGTGAACTCGGTTCTGGTTCTGGAATGGATTATTGTGTGAACTCGGTTCTGGTTCTGGAATGGATTATTGTGTGCACTCGGTTCTGGTTCTGGAATGGATTATTGTGTGCACTCGGTTCTGGTTCTGGAATGGATTATTGTGTGAACTCGGTTCTGGTTCTGGAATGGATTATTGTGTGCACTCGGTTCTGGTTCTGGAATGGATTATTGTGTGCACTCGGTTCTGGTTCTGGAATGGATTATTCTGTGAATTCCCTTGCGGGGCTGGAATGGATTTTTCTTTCTGGCTGCACTCTGAGCAGAACCCTCCCACATTGATGGGGAGCTCAGAGTCCCAGTACAGCACAAAATCTGGAAATAAAAAATCCAGGACTTCATCCCCCATCAGCTGGAGCTCCCGGGAGAGCTTCCCTGGCTGCTCCAAAGGCAGCTCCCATACGATGGCAGCAGAGGCCTGCAGCTGCTTGGAAGGAATTCTTCCCCAGTATTTTTATTTTTTTTTCCCCCCACAGACAGTTTGGTTTGGTTTCCTTCTTGTCTTTTTTTTTTTTATTATTATTTTTTTAATTTTTTTTTCCTTGTAATTTCATGGGAAGAACTCTCCTCAGAGAAACTGAAATATGAAATAGAAACAAAAAATGGAAGGAAATGCTCCCTAAATTAACATCACAATGACATCAGCGTGGCTGCAACGTTTCTGCTGAAAGATGAAATTAAATAAAAGCACAAAAATAATGATTAATGTGCCTTGGAGCTGAGCAGCACTGAGCCTGAAGTGAGGCTCCTCCTGTTCCTTTTTCCTCCTGGAATTAGAGGGAATTGGAATCACATCCCACCCCACAAATCCTTTGGGGTGCCTTCCACACCCCCCAAAAAAAAAAAAAAAATTCCAGATTGCTCATTTCTAGAAATTACCGGATTTCATTGGTATCAAATAAAGAAAAATCAAATTAAAATAAAAAAAAATAAAATCCCGGGAGATATTTTTTTGGAGCCTGAGAGTGGTTTAAGGATTTCCTGAGGTTTCACAGGCAGAGCTGGACCTGCAGTGATTGGGGTAATTAACTAAACGTGTTAATTGCGTCCTGCTGGGGTGACACCATCACCTGGGCTTTAATCCAGTCAGGGTGGAGAAAGAGCCTGAGGGGGGAAAAGGCACAAACCCGAGCTGTTCCCAAACTCCGGGCTCCTTTATCTCCTCTGGCTCTGGAGCAGCTCGGGATTGCGATGGGAATTCCCGGCCTGGGGATCCCGGCAGGGGTGGGAGAGGTTAAAGCATAAACTCGGGGAGTGGTTGGGGTTGGGGAAAAAACAAACAAAAACTCATACGGGGAGAAAGGAAAAAAACCAAAACATCCAGGGATACCTCAAACCCCATCAGGGACAATGCCAGGGATTCCTGGGAATTCCATCCCAGCCCCTCCTCATCCTCACAGGGAAGGATTCCTTCCCAATATCCCCAAATATTCCAAACCCTTCCCAGCTCCATTCCCAATATTCCAAACCTTCCCAGCTCCATTCCCAATATTCCAAACCCTTTCTCATTTCTCCAAACCCTTCCCAGCTCCATTCCCAATATTCCAAACCCTTCCCAGCTCCATTCCCAATGCTCCAAACCCTTTCCCATTTCTCCAAACCCTTCCCAGCCCATTCCCAATGCTCCAAACCCTTCCCAGCTCCATTCCCAATGCTCCAAACCCTTTCCCATTTCTCCAAACCCTTCCCAGCCCCATTCCCAATATTCCATACCCTTCCCAGCTCCATTCCCAATATTCCAAACCCTTCCCAGCCCATTCCCAATGCTCCAAACCCTTCCCAGCTCCATTCCCAATATTCCAAACCCTTTCCCGTTTCTCCAAACCCTTCCCAGCTCCATTCCCAATATTCCAAACCCTTTCCCAATGCTCCAAACCCTTCCCAGCTCCATTCCCAATATTCCAAACCCTTCCCAGATCCATTCCCAATGCTCCAAACCCTTTCTCATTCTCTAAAACCTTCCCAGATCCACTCCAAATATTCCAAACCCTTCCCAGCTCCATTCCAAATGTTCCAAACCCTTCCCAGCTCCATTCCCAATGCTCCAAACCCTTCCCAGCTCCATTCCCAATATTCCAAACCCTTTCCCAATGCTCCAAACCCTTCCCAGCTCCATTCCTGCTCCTCCAGCCCGTGAGATCCCCTCCCTTTCCCCACAATCCCAAATTCCCAGCTCCAAATCTCCCGGAATCCGCTCTTTTTCGTGGATCACATCCCAACTTTCCCCTCCTTTGCTCTCCAGGAGCCACCACAGATCCTCGTGGACGTTCCCTCAATTTCTGCCCAGCTGGAAAAGCTGCAGGAGTTCGGAAATTTTCACCTCAGGGGTTTTATTTTATTTTTATTAATCTGGAATTCCCTGCTTCAGCTGGAGGAGTTAAAAATCATGGAAATCCTCCCTCAATTTTCCTTCCAACCCTGCTCCTTGCAGCCCTTTTTTTTTGAAAAAAAAAAATCTGATTTTTAAAAGTTTTTTTTCCTCCTTTTTTTCCTTGCTGATGTCATTTCTTTGCAATAAAAAAGAAATAATAAATTTATTTTTGGAGGTTTTGTCAGCTCCTTTAAAAATCGAGCAAAAGCACCTGTCAGCATTTGATGGCTCCAAATGCAGGAGGGGGAAGGAAAATCGAGCTCAGTTTTCCTGAAAAACTGGGAAATTGCTGCTGCTCGCTGAAAAACCAGGATTGGGAAAAGGGGAAAGGGGAGAAAACCAGATGGGAAATGCTCAGAATTGGATTTTTCCTCTTTTTTTTTAATGGGAAAAGCGTGAAAGGTGAGGGGAAACCTGCAAATTTTAAATCCATTTTAATTTAAAAGCTCCTTTAAATCAATTTTTTTAATTTATCCCACCCTGCAATTCCTCCCTCTCCTCACCCCATTCCTGCCTTTTGGGATGGGGAAAAATCCCAAAAAAATCCAGGTGATTCTACCCTGCCTCGAATCCACCTTTTCCCTGCAAATATCCCAAAAAACCCCCCACAAATTCCCAATTCTTGGTGAGAACTGAACCCATTCCCATTCCACGGCTCCATAAATCCATTTAATTCCAAATTCTCTCTAATTATAGATCTGCAGCTTCTCCACTCAGAGAAATAAAAAAGGGATGGGAGAAGTCTTTAATCCTGATTAAATCAAATTAAACTCAATTAAATTCAATTAACTCCTACCCGTTTTTCATTGTTAGCAAAGCTTCTCCCAGCCTGGAAAAGGAAAAGAGGGTGAAAGGGAAAACAGGGGAAAAAAAATTGGATTTATTCTTTATTTTTCTAATGGGAACAAAGAGATCAAAGAAAAAGAAGCCTGGATGTGGAATTATTCCTGGAGAATGACCTGGAGGGGATTTTTATATTTGAAATAATTTGGGATTGATGCAGAGATGGAAAATATTTAATCAAAAAAAAAGCCAAAGATCCAAGGAAACTCCGCCGTGCAAGGAAAAAATAAAAAATAAAAATAAAAATAATCCAAAATAATCTAAAGAATCCAAGCAGAATAAACGAGAATTTTGGTTCAAACCTCAATTTTTTTGCTCTGAGCACTGAGAATTCCTCCTGGTAACGATGAGGCAGGAAAAGAAAAGGCTTGGGAAAAAAAAAAATTCCTCAGGGTTCCTTCAGATTCCTTAGGATTCCTTGGGATTACTCGGATTCCTCAGGATTTCTTGGGATTCTTCAGGGTTCTTCGGGATTCCTTGGGGTTCTTTGGGATTCCTCAGGATTCTTTGGGATTCTCCTCAGGATTCCTCAGGGTTCTTCAGGATTCTTTGGGATTCCTTGGGTTTCTTCATGGTTCTTTGGGATTCCTCAGCATTCCTTGGGATTCCTTGGGATTCTTTGGGATTCCTTGGGACTCCTTGGGATTCCTTGTGGCTCCTGGGGATTCCTTGGGATTCCTCGGGATTCTTTGAGCATCCTGGGGATTCCTCGTGATACCTTGTGATTCCTTGTGATTCCTCAGGATTCCTCGAGTCCTTGGGATTCCTCAGGATTCCTCGTGAGTCCTCAGGATTCCTTGGGATTCCTCAGGATTCCTCAGGTTCCTTGTGAATCCTCGTGGCTCCTGCTCATTCCTCACGATCCCTCGTGATTCCCTGCAATCCCTCCGCTTTCCTGGTGATCCCCAGCGATCCCTGATGATCCCTGATGCTCCCCATCAATCCCTGGCGATCCCTGACAATCCCTGTCGATCCCAGTTGATCCCCGGTGATCCCAGTCGATCCCTGGCAATCCCTGACACTCCCAGTCGATCCCTGGCAATCCCCATTGATCCCCATCGATCCCAGTTGATCACAGACAATCCCTGTCTATCCCCATCAATCCCCAATGCTCCCTGATGATCCCAGTCGATCCCAGGTGATCCCCGTCAATCCCTGTCGATCCCTGATGCTCCCACTTGATTCCAGTTGATCCCAGATGCTCCCTGGTGCTCCCTGATGATCACAGTCGATCCCAGGTGATCCCAGGAGATCCCTGACACTCCCAGTTGATCCCTGATGCTCCCAGTGGATTCATGTAGATCCCAGGTGATCCCTGACAATCCCTGGCACCCCCAGTTGATTCCAGTTGATCCCAGATGTTCCCTGTCGATCCCTGATGCTCCCCATTGATCCCAGTCAATCCCTGTGGATCCCCAATGCTCCCCATTGATCCCAGTCAATCCCCAATGCTCTCCATTGATCCCAGTCGATCCCTGGCAATCCCTGATGATCCCTGACACTCCCAGTTGATCCCAATTGATCATAGAAGATCCCAGATGATCCCAGTTGCTCCTGGTCCATCCCTGTCGATCCCAGTTGATCCCAAATGCTTCCAGTTGATCCCTGTTGCTCCCAGTAAATCCCTGTTTGCTCCCAGTGGATCACAGCATATCCCAGCTGATCCTAGTCGATCCCCACAGATCCCAGTTGATCCATGATTATCCCAATCGATCCCCGTCAATCCCAGTCAATCCAAATCAATCCTGATGTTCCCCATCGATCCCAGTTGCTCCCAGCAGATCCCAGCAGGCCCCAGTCGATCCCTGATGCTCCCCGTTGATCCCAGTCAATCCATGATTATCCCAATCGATCCCCATCGATCCCAGTCAATCCAAATCGATCCCTGAAGCTCCCCGTTGATCCCAGTCAATCCAAATAAATCCCTGATGCTCCCAGTCGATCCCAACTGGTCCAGTCGATCCCTGATGCTCCCCATCGATCACAGCAGATCTCAGTTGATCCCTGAAGCTCCCTGTTGATCCCAGTCGATCCCTGATGTTCCCAGCCGATCCCTGATGCTCCCAGTCGCTCCCAGCTGATCCCTGATGCTCCCAGCCGCTCCCCGATGCTCCCAGTTGCTCCCAGCAGACCCCTGATGCTCCCCGTTGATCCCAGGAGATCCCCATCGACCCCTGATGCCCCCAGTCGATCCTGTTTGATCCCAGTTGCTCCCTGGTGCTCCCAGTCAATCCCAGGAGATCCCCATCGATCCCTGATGCTCCCAGTTGATCCCGTTTGATCCCAGTTGGTCCCAGCCGATCCCAAATGCTCCCTGTCGCTCCCAGCCGCTCCCTGATGCTCCCAGTCGCTCCCAGCCGATCCCTGATGCTCCCAGTCGATCCCGTTTGATCCCAGTTGCTCCCAGCCAATCCCTGATGCTCCCAGTCGATCCCGGTCGATCCCAGTCGCTCCCAGTCGCTCCCCGATGCTCCCAGTTGATCCCGTTTGATCCCAGTCGCTCCCCGATGCTCCCAGTCACTCCCAGCCGCTCCCCGATGCTCCCAGTCTCTCCCAGTCGCTCCCGATGCTCCCAGTCGATCCCGGTCGATCCCAGTCGCTCCCAGTCGCTCCCCGATGCTCCCAGTCGATCCCGTTTGATCCCAGTTGCTCCCAGCCAATCCCCGATGCTCCCAGTCGCTCCCAGTCGCTCCCCGATGCTCCCAGTCGATCCCGTTTGATCCCAGTTGGTCCCGGTCGCTCCCAGCCGCTCCGCGATGCTCCCAGTCGATCCCAGCGGATCCCAGGCTCTCAGCACTGCTCGGCCTCCACGATCCCCTCCTTCTCCTGCGCCGCCGCCTGCACCCCGGCGTAGGAGGCGCGGGCGCCGCCGCTCCGGAGGGGCAGAGCCGGCCAGCACCGCTGCTGAGGGACAGCAATCAGCACAGGAGCCCGACATTAATTAATAATGTCATTAATAATGTCATTAATAACGTCATTCATAATGTCATTCATTCAATTAAGTGATTATCGAGCCTGTCAATAATCGCCCGAACAATCCGCCGGAAGGGTGAAGCGCGCTGAGGAGTTCGGGAGGAGAGTTATGAAAAATCAAAGCAGCAGCTCCAGGAAAAAAATAAATCAAAGCAGATCCAGGGAAAATAATAAAAAAAAAATCAAAGCAGCTCCAGAAATAAAAAACAAAACAAACAAACCAAACAAACAAAATATAAAAAAAAAAAAAAAAACAAAGCAGCTCCAGGAAAAATAATAAAAAAAAAAATCAAAGCAGCTCCAGAAATAAAAAACAAAACAAAATAAACAAACAAACAAACAAACAAAATATAAAAAAAAAAAAAAAACAACAACAAAGCAGCTCCAGAAAAAAAAAATCAAAGCAGCTTCAGGAAAAAGGAAAAAAAAAAAAAATCAAAGCAGCTCCAGAAAAATAAAGCAAAGCAGCTCCAGGGAAAATAAAAAAAAATCAAAGCAGCTCCAGAAATAAAAAACAAAACAAAACAAAACAAAAGAACAAACAAAATATACAAAAAAAAAAAAACAAAAACAACAAAGCAGCTCCAGAAAAAAAAATCAAAGCAGCTCCAGAAATAAAAAACAAAACAAAACAAAACAAACAAACAAACAAAAAATATATATAAAAAAACCCCAACAACAAAGAAGCTCCAGAAAAATAAAGCAAAGCAGCTCCAGAGAAAAAAAAAAAAAAAAAAACAAAAAACAAAGCAGCACCAGAAAAAAAAAGTAAATTCAAAGCAGCTCCAGAAAAAAAATCAAAGCAGCTTCAAGGAAAAAAAGCAAAGCAGCTCCAGGAAAATAAATCAAAGCAGTTCCAGGGGAATAAAAAATATCAAAACAGCTCCAGAAAAAAAAAAAAAAAAAAAAAATCAAAGCAGCTTCAGGAAAAAGAAACAAATCAAAGCAGCTCCAGAAAAGAATCAAAGCAGCTTCAGAAAAAAACAACAAAGCAACTCCAGAGAAAAAGAAAAAAAAACCCAAAAAAACCAAAGCTGCTCAAAAAAAAAAAAAAAAAAATCTAAGCAGCTCCAGAAAAATAAAGCAAAGCAGCTCCAGGGAAAAATAAAAAAAAAATCAAAGCAGTTCCAGAAAAATAAAGTAAATTCAAAGCAGCTCCAGAAAAAAAAAAATCAAAGCAGCTTCAAGGAAAAAAAGCAAAGCAGCTCCAGGAAAAAATCAAAGCAGCTTCAGGAAAAAAAAATAAAATCGAAGCAGCTCCAGAAAACAAAGTAGTTTCAAAGCAGCTCCAGAAAAATAAATCAAAGCAGGTCCAGGGAAAAAAATATAAAAAAAAAATAAAAGCAGCTCCATAAAAAAAAACAAAGCAGCTCCAGAAAAAGAAGAAGAAGAAAAAAATAAATCAAAGCAGCTCCAGGGGGAAAAGAAACCAAAGCAGGTGCAGAAGGTGCCCAGCAGGTGTGGTTCGTTCCCAGCTGGATATTCCACCCGGGTTGTCGTCCCCATTTTTCAGAATAAAATGTACAGAGCTTCTTTATCAAAGCTAAAATTTTCTGATATCTTGTCAGATTTATTTTTTTTTTCTGCAGCCTTATTATTTCTGTTAGCCAAACTTGAATATTCAAGCTAATTTATTGAACCTAAACCTTTCTGATATCTTGTTAGATTTATTTTTTTCTGCATGTTTAAGATTTCTGCCAGCCAAATTTTAATATTCAAGCTAATTTATTAAACCTAAAACTTTGTGATATATTTTTAGATTTTTTTTCTGCAGCCTTATTATTTCTATTAGCCAAACTTTAATATTCAAGCTAATTTATTAAACCTAAAACTTTGTGATATATTTTAGATTTTTTTTCTGCAGCCTTATTATTTCTATTAGCCAAACTTTAATATTCAAGCTAATTTATTAAACCTAAAACTTTGTGATATATTTTTAGATTTTTTTCCTGCAGCCTTATTATTTCTATTAGCCAAACTTTAATACTCAAGTTTCTTTATTAAACCTAAAACTTTGTGATATATTATTAATTTTTTTTTCTTCACCTTATTATTCTATTAGCAACTTTATACTCAAGATAATTTATTAAACCTAAAACTTTCTGATATTTTTTAGATTTTTTTTCTGCAGCCTTATTATTTCTATTAGCCAAACTTTATTACTCAAGATAATTTATTAAACCTAAAACTTTCTGATATCTTTTTAGATTTTTTTTCTGCAGCCTTATTATTTCTATTAGCCAAACTTTAATACTCAAGTTAATTTATTAAACCTAAAACTTTGTGATATATTTTTAGATTTTTTTTTTCTTCAGCCTTATTATTTCTATTAGCCAAACTTTAATACTCAAGATAATTTATTAAGCCTAAAACTTTCTGATATATTGTTGGATTGTTTTTTTTTTTGGCATCTTTATGATTTCTGCTGCCAAACTTGAGTATTACTCAACCTAAAATTTTCTAATATTTTGTTATATTTTTTTTTTTTGGCAGCTTTATGATTTCTGCTGCCAAATTTCCACACTCCAGCCGTTGGTTTTCTCCCTGTCCTTTGTTTCCTTCTCTCTGCCCAAAAATCCACAACCTTTGAGGGATTTCCACACTGGGATGGGGAAGGGATGGATCCCGGGATCTGGGAATGGATCCTGGGATCTGGGATGGGACAGAGATCCCGGATCTGGGATGGATCCTGGGATCTGGGATGGGGATGGATCCCGGGATCTAGGATGAGGGATGGATCCAGGGATCTGGGATAGGACAGAGATCCTGGGATCTGGGATGGGGAGGGACAGAGATCCTGGGATCTGGGATGAGGAGGGACAGAGATCCTGGGATCTGGGATGGGGAGGGGATGGATCCAGGGATCTAGGATGAGGGGATGGATCCAGGGATCTGGGATAGGACAGAGATCCTGGGATCTGGATGGGGAGGGGACAGAGATCCTGGGATCTGGATGAGGAGGGACAGAGATCCTGGGATCTGGGATGGGATGGATCCTGGGATCTGGGATGGATCCTGGGATCTGGGATGAGGAGGGGATGGATCCAGGGATCTGGGATGGGGAAGGGATGGATCCAGGGATCTGGGATGGGGAGGGGACAGAGATCCTGGGATCTGGGATGGGGATGGATCCTGGGATCTGGGATGGATCCAGGGATCTGGGATGAGGAGGGGATGGATCCAGGGATCTGGGATGGGGAAGGGATGGATCCAGGGATCTGGGATGGTGGGAAGACCCAGATCCTGGAAAGTGGGAGGATGGGAGGACACAGATCCAGGGATCTGGACTGGCTGGGAGGACACAGATCCAGGGATCTGGGCTGGTGGGGAGGACACAAATCCAGGGATCTGGGCTGGTGGGGAGGACACAAATCCCTGGATCTGGGCTGGTGGGGAGGACACAAATCCAGGGATCTGGGCTGGTGGGAGGACACAAATCCCTGGATCTGGGCTGGTGGGGAGGACACAAATCCAGGGATCTGGGCTGGTGGGGAGGACACAAATCCCTGGATCTGGGCTGGTGGGGAGGACACAAATCCCTAGATCTAGGCTGCCTGGGATCAACAGAGATCCCGGGATCTGGACTGGCTGGGATCACACAGATCCCGGGATCCGGGCTGGTGGGGAGGACACAAATCCCGGGATTTGGGCTGGCTGGGAGGACAGCACGATTCCCTGGCATGCCCCAGCCCCTGACTCACCTCGAGGAAGAAGAGGCCGGCGGCTGACGTGGGGTGGCCGCCGATGTAGATCCCGGCCAGGAGGATCCCGGCCAGGGCCAGCGCGGCCACCACGATGGCCACCAGCGAGCCCGTGGCCAGCGGGGCGCTCCGGGGCACGGGGCCGCTCCCGGCGCCTGGAAAAGGGGACGGGACCCGGCTATAAACCAACAAAATGGCAAATGTTTTATTCGGATCTGCTCCCAGCCTGCTCCCCTCCCCACGGCGGACGGGGCAGTGCACAGCGTGGCTTTGGGGGTTTGCCGGGCTCTTTTTTTTTTTGCTTGGCTCCAGCTCTGACTTCTGATTTTGTTCCTGCTTTGTTTTTTTTTTTTTCCTTTCTTGTAACTCCTCGAACCTGCTCCGAACTGGGAAACACCGAGAATTTGCCTCTTGTGTCCTGCAGGAGCCAGCCCCAGACAACAGAGCGACCGTCCCCAAGAGAGACTTTCTGAATTTGTCATCTTTTTTCAGAGTGTTGTCATCCACTATTGCTCATTTGGTGCGCTGTGCCTCTTAAACAAACAGGTTCTTTCCACTTCTCTCGCAGGAATCCTTCCCAAACCGCTTGTGGGGAGGGGAGGGGCGGGTTTGCTTTCTGTAGGGATCCCCTTTTGGAGTTTTTCCCCCAAATTTTCCCTAAACCAGGACAAAATTTGGCTCCCAACACGTGGCTGGAGAGAGAGAGTGGAAAAAAACCCTCTTGTGTGTTTTGGTTGTTATTACTTGGTGTTGGTATCGAGCATTTAATAGTCATGTTCTTTGAATTTATAATGTCTTTTGGGGTGAAGGCTTGGATGTATTTCTGGTCCTTAGGGGTTTTTTTTGAGCTCATAATACCTCGGTGTTCCCGAGGTTTATTTGTTTATCCAGAAATAACTCCAGTATTGTCCCTGATATGTAATTTTTACAGCAGTGACCAGAATCCTGCTGGGCTGGGTGGTGATTTTGTAAGAAGTTTATAAACACCCTGGATGGGGGTGAGAAGAGCAGGAATTGCAGTTTGAGCTCTCCGGGCTCCTCCCCACATCGCCCGAATCCCGGGAATGCCGAATTCCCGCGGAGCAGGGAGAGGGGCGCGGGTCTTACCCGCTCCTGCCACCAGCTGGGTGAGCTTCGTGTCGTCTGCAAGAGAAAAACAGGGGAGGAAAAATGAAATTGGGGAGGGAAAAACACGGGGGGATGGAATTGGGGAGGGAAAAATATGGGGGAATGGAATTGGGGAGGGAAAAACATGGGGGAAATGGAATTGGGGAGGGAAAAACACGGGAAAAACTAAATTGGGAAACATGGCAAAAAATGAAATTGGGGAGGGGAAAAACACGGGGGAAATGGAATTGGAGAGGGGAAAATATGGGGGAATGGAATTGGGGAGGGAAAAACACGGGAAAAACTAAATTGGGAAACATGGCAAAAAATGAAATTGGGGAGGGAAAAACACGGGGGAAATGGAATTGGGGAGGGAAAAATATGGGAAAAATGAAATTGGGAGGGAAAAACACGGGGGAAATGGAATTGGGGAGGGAAAAACACGGGAAAAACTAAATTGGGAAACATGGCAAAAAATGAAATTGGGGAGGGAAAAACACGGGGGAAATGGAACTGGGGAGGGAAAAACGCGGGGGAAATGGAACTGGGGATAGGATGGGGATCCAGGATCTGGGATAGGATGGGGACCTGGGATCTGGAATAGGATGGGGACCTGGGATCTGGAATAGGATGGGGATCTGGGATCTGGAATAGGATGGGGATCTGGGATAGTGAGGATGTGAATCCAGGGATCTAGGCTGGTTTGACAGGACACAGATCCCGGGATCTGAGCTGGCTGGACACAAATCCCGGGATCCAGGACACCGAGGGCCGGGTCCCCTTTCCCGTGCCGCTCCTTTCTGCTCCCCAGCTCCCTTTGTTCCCTTCCAGGATCCCAAATTTTCTCCATCCCTGCCTGGCTCACACGGAGCCTCTCGTTCTTTTTTCCCCGAGAACCGGCGATGAGCTGGAAAACAATCTCCGGGTGGAATTCCACCCCCCGATCCCCTTAAATCTCTCCTTTCAAAGCCAGCCCTGCCAGGCGGGGAGGACAATTACCGACGCTGCTAATTATTTATCCTAATTAGCACTTTGCCTTAAGGGCTATTAAGCAGCCAAATTACGGCGCTCCCCGCGCCAGGATCGGCGGAGCCGGCCCCTCGTTAATGGGATTATGGAGCTTTGGGACTCCAGGGAAACTCCAGGGGGTTTTTTTGTGGGGCTGGAAGGAGCAGCATTCCCAAGAAAAGGGGTGGGAATTCCAGGTTTTTGTCCCGGCAGCCGGTGAAATCCCGAGCGCCTCTCTCCGGGATTGAGCCCTTTTAGGATCCTGAGGGTTTTGCCCTTGGTTGCTCGCTGAGCTTCACGAATGGGTCAAAAAGTTGGAAAAACTGGAAAAATTTAAAGCACTCTTCCCAGCGTCACCTCTTGGCTGCCCGCCCTTCCCATCACCTCCTGTTCTCCCTGCCCTTGGAATGGGATGAACTTTGAGGTCCCTTCGACCCCAAATCCTTCTGGGATTCCAGAGCTTTACACATCCAGGGATTGCAGATGGAGAAATGGGCTCGGGGAGGGATTTTGGGAAGAAATTCCTGCTCGTGAGGGTGGGGAGGGGCTGGGCTGGAATTCCCGGGAATCCCTGGCAGTGTCCCGGGGTGGGCGGGTTTGGGGCGCCCTGGGATGGGGGCGGCTGTCCCTGCCTGGGGGGCTGGGAGGGGGTTCAGGTGCCTTCCCACCCAACCCATTCCAGGATTCTGCTCCTGGCGTTTGCCTGGATTTGGATTTGCTTTTTTTTGAGGCGGTGAAAGATCTGTCCAGGGATTGGGATCAGGGATGGGGGGTCGCTGGTCCCAGGGATTGGGGTCAGGGATTGGGGATCACCTGTCTGGGAATCAGGGATGGGGGGGGGTCACTGGTCCCAGGGATTGGGGTCAGGGATTGGGGATCACCTGTCTGGGAATCAGGGATGGGGGGGGTCACTGGTCCCAGGGCTCAGGGATGGGGGATCCCATGTTCAGGATTGGGGATGGGGGGATCCCCTGTCCAGGATCAGGGATGGGGGATCAGTTATCCCAGAATCAGGGATGGGGGGATCCCCTGTCCAGGATCAGGGATGGGGGATCAGTTATCCCAGAATCAGGGATGGGGGGATCCCCTGTCCAGGATCAGGGATGGGGGATCAGTTATCCCAGAATCAGGGATGGGGGGATCCCCTGTCCAGGATCAGGGATGGGGGATCAGTTATCCCAGAATCAGGGATGGGGGGATCCCCGGTCCAGGAACTGGGATCAGGGATGGGGGATCAGTTATCCCAGAATCAGGGATGGGGGGATCCCCGGTCCAGGAACTGGGATCAGGGATGGGGGATCATTTGTGCCAGGATCAGGGATGGAGTTGAGGATTCCCTGTCCAGGATCAGGAATGGGGGATCCCCTGTCCAGGGATTGGGATCAGGGATGGGATCCCCCTCCAGCTGTGGGTCTGGGGGCCCTGTCCAGGGATTGGGATCAGGAATGGGGGATCCCCTATCCAGGGATTGGGATCAGGAATGGGGTCCCCTCTCCAGCTGTGGGTCTGGGGTCCCTCTCCAGCTGTGGGTCTGGGGTCCCCTATCCAGGGATTTGGATCAGGAATGGGGATCCCCCTCCAGCTGAGGGTCTGGGGTCTCTCTCCAGGGACTGGATCAGGGATGGGGTCCTGCTGTGGGTCTGGGGTCTCTCTCCAGGGACTGGGATCAGGGATGGGGGATCCCTATCCAGGGATTGGGATCAGGAATGGGGTCCATCTGTGGGTCTGGGGTCTCTCTCCAGGGATCGGGATGGGGTCGGCTGTGGGTCTGGGTCTCTCTCCAGGGATCAGGGATGGGGTCCGGCTGTGGGTCTGGGGTCTCTCTCCAGGGATGATCAGGGATGGGGTCCGCTGTGGGTCTGGGGTCTCTCTCCAGGGATCGGGATCAGGGAATGGGGTCCTGCTGTGGGTCTGGGGTCTCTCTCCAGGGATCGGGATCAGGGATGGGGATCCCCTCTGGCTGTGGGTCTGGGGTCCCTCCAGGGATCAGGGATGGGTGGGGTCCTGGCTGTGGGTCTGGGGTCCTCTCCAGGGATCAGGGATGGGGTCCTGCTGTGGCTGGGGGTCTCTCTCCAGGGATCAGGGATGGGGTCCTCTGTGGGTCTGGGGTCTCTCTCCAGGGATCAGGAAGGATGGGGATCCTCTGTGGGTCTGGGGTCTCTCTCCAGGGATCAGGGATGGGGTCCGCTGTGGGTCTGGGGTCTCTCTCCAGGGATCAGGGGATGGGGTCCTGCTGTGGGTCTGGGGTCTCTCTCCAGGGATCGGGATCAGGGATGGGGTCCGTGCTGTGGGTCTGGGGTCTCTCTCCAGGGATCGGGATCAGGGATGGGGTCCTGCTGTGGGTCTGGGGTCTCTCTCCAGGGATCGGGATCAGGATGGGGATCCCCGTCGGCTGTGGGTCTGGGGTCTCTCTCCAGGGATCGGATCAGGGATGGGGTCCCTGGCTGTGGGTCTGGGGTCCTCTCCAGGGATCAGGGATGGGGTCCTGCTGTGGGTCTGGGGTCTCTCTCCAGGGATCAGGGATGGGGTCCTGCTGTGGGTCTGGGGTCTCTCTCCAGGGATCAGGGATGGGGTCCGGCTGTGGGTCTGGGGTCCTCTCCAGGGATCGGGATCAGGGATGGGGATCTGGCTGTGGGTCTGGGGTCTCTTCCAGGGATCAGGGATGGGGTCCTGCTGTGGGTCTGGGGTCTCTCTCCAGGAGGATCAGGGATGGGGTCCGCTGTGGGTCTGGGGTCTCTCTCCAGGGATCAGGGATGGGGTCCGCTGTGGGTCTGGGGTCTCTCTCCAGGGATCGGGATCAGGGATGGGGTCCGCTGTGGGTCTGGGGTCCTCTCCAGGGGATCAGGGGATGGGGTCCTGCTGTGGGTCTGGGGTCTCTCTCCAGGGATCGGGATCGGGATGGGGTCCTGCTGTGGGTCTGGGGTCCCTCTCCAGGGATCGGGATCAGGGATGGGGTCCGGCTGTGGGTCTGGGGTCTCTCTCCAGGGATCGGGATCAGGGATGGGGATCCCCTTTCGTGGGTCTGGGGTCTCGGGGCGCACCCACCGTGGCCGGCGCGGCCGTGGGGTCCGAGCGCGGCCGGGGCGGTGGGCGCAGCCCCCGCCGGCGCCGCCTCGGAGCCGCCGTCCCAAAACTCCCCGCAGCTCCTCCCGTCCTCCTGCGGGCACAAAAGGAGAATTCCCGGCTGCTTTTCCCGATTTTCCCTCCAGCGGGAATCCCAGGAGAGGGGGGTGGGAGAGGGGAATTTGGGAAGGGACAAATCCTGCAGCCCGGGGTCCCCTCACTCAACCCCGCCGCTGGTTAATAGGAAATAAAGGTGAGGTTTTGGTAGGAAAATAGAATAAAAATCACTAAAACCCGGGAAAAACGCCATAAAAAAACACACAAAAAAAAAAAACAAAACCAAAAAACAACCCCCCTTTAAAAAATAACAAAAAAAACCCCCACACACACACACAAAAAATTCCAAACCTAAAAAATTAAAAAATATTAAAAAAATACTTCCTGGAGTGAGGAAGGGTCACACCCTGGGGGGAGGAATAACAGGAATGGAGGGGAAATGGGAATAAAGGGAAAATGGGAATAATGGGAATAATGGGAAAATGGGAATAATGGGAAAATGGGAAAAAAAATGGGAATAATGGGAAAAATGGGAATAAGGAAAAAATGGGAATAAAGGGGGAGAATGTCAAATATGGGAATAATGGGAAAAATGGAATAAAGGGAAAACAGGAATAATGGGAATAAAGGGAATAACAGGAATAAAGGGAGAAATGGGAATGAAGGGGAAATGGGAATAGTGGGAATAACAAGAACAATGGGGAAAATGAAATAAAGGGAAAATGGGAATAATGGGAATAAAGGGGGAAATGGGAATAAAAGGGGAAAATGGGAATGAAGGGGGAAAATGGGAATGAAGGGGGGAAATGGGAATAAAAGGGGAAAATGGGAATGAAGGGGAAAATGGGAATGAAGGGGGGAAATGGGAATAAAAGGGGAAAATGGGAATGAAGGGGAAAATGGGAATAAAGGGATATATCTAGGGAATAAACAACGATCTCCAGGGGTATCCAAAGGGAATAGAGGGATATTGGAAAGGAATAAATGGTTACCTAAGAGGATATCCCAAGGGAACACAGGGAAATCCCAAAGGATATCCCAAGGGAAGAAAGAGAAATCCCAAGGGAATAAAGGAATATCTAAAGGGAACAAAGGAAATCCCAAGGGATGAACAAAGGGAATCCCAAGGGATATCCAAAGGGAATTCCCAAAGAGAAATCCCAAGGGATGAACAAAGAGAAGAAAGGGAAATCCCAAGAGATAAAGGAATATCTAAAAGGAACAAAGGGAAATCCCAAGGGATGAACAAAGGGAATTCCCATAAGGGAACAAAGGAAAATCCCAAAGGGAAATCCCAAGGGATGAACAAAGGGAATTCCAAGGGATATCCAAAGGGAATTCCCAAAGGATGAACAAAGGGAAATCCCAAAGGAATAAAGGGATATCTAAAAGGAACAAAGGGAAATCCCAAAGGGAAATCCCAAGGGAATAAAGGAATTTCTAAAAGGAACAAAGGGAAATCCCAAGGGAATAAAGGAATTTCTAAAAGGAACAAAGGGAAATCCCAAGGGATGAACAAAGGGAAATCCCAAGGGATGAACAAAGGGAAGAAAGGGAAATCCCAAAGGGAAATCCCAAGGGATATCCAAAGGGAATTCCCAAGGGATGAACAAAGGGAAGAAAGGGAAATCCCAAAGGGAAATCCCAAGGGATATCCAAAGGGAATTCCCAAGGGATGAACAAAGGGAAATCCCAAGGGATGCTCAGGCTGGGTCACACAGACACAAACGCTCCTTTTCCTCATTTTTCCCCATTTTCCTCCTTTCCCCATTTCCCAAGCCGGGCTGTGGATTCCCCTGGGGCTCATCCCCTTCCCTGGGATTTGGGGATTTGGGGATTTTGGGAATTCCCGAGCTCACCTGGCCGCAGCCGTAGCTCAGCCACTCCTGCCGGGTAGCGGTCGAAGCCACTGGAGCACCTGTGGGGACGGAGCAGGATTATCCTGGGGGGACTCAGCTCCCAAAAAACCCCAAAATTCCCCAGCTGGGAATATCTGGAACAAACAGAGAGGATTGTGGAGTTTCCATCCAGCTGGGCAGGACAGTTTTCCAAGCCTGGAGCTTCTGAGTTTCTAAAACTCAGAAGTCTAAAGCTCAGAATTTTCTAAATTTTCTAATTTTCCCTGATGTTTTCGGTTCCCAAAACTCGTTCCCACAACCTAAACGTAAACATCAGGATGGTTCCCGTAACAGAACTCGGGTTTGGAATTCTTTCTGTGGGATTTGGATGCCTTGGATTTCTTTGGCTGTCCCTCTAATTTAATCAACGTGGGTGAAGAGTTCTGCCACTCGCTCTCCAATCCATGATCTGTTAAAAATGCACAAAAAATAAATGAGAGTTTGGAATAAACAGAGTCAGATCCTCTCTCCAAACTCTTCGCAGGAATTTTGGGTTTTTTTGCCGCAGCTGTGCTGGAAGAGCCCGAGGATTCCAGAGGAGGAAAAAGGGGTCGAGAGGAATCTCTGGGGAAAAAGGAGAGGGAAAAACAGAAAGGCTCGGGATGAGTTCGAGTTTCCATCCCCGGATTCGGTGCCAGCAACATCTGCACAGGAAAAACACGGCGGGAATTCCAAAGGACAGCAGGCGCAGAATTCCCGGCGGGACCAGGGGGAGGAGCAGCACCCTGACCTTTGGAAAGGCTCCCAGCAAACCAAAATCCCAACAGCTGGAGCAAACCCCGATTTATCCACCGGGGATTTGAGGTCTTTGCTCGGAGCACGGATCCTGCAGCAATTACGGGCTCGGGAGAGGGAGAAAATCCGGATTTAATGATCTGGGAGAGAGCTGGGTTGGAATGGCGAGGTTTGGGATATCCCGGGAGAGAAATCCCTGGAGGGATATCCGGGAGAGAAATCCCTGGAGGGATATCCGGGAGAGAAATCCCTGGAGGGATATCCCGGGAGGAGAAATACCCCTGGAGGGATATATCCTGGGAGAGAAATCCTGGAGGGATATCCTGGGAAGAGAAATCCTGGAGGGATATCCTGGGAGAGAAATCCCTGGGGGATATCTGGGTCACAAGCTCGGGGGTGTCTCGGGGGTCTCACAGGGCTCGGTGGTGTCTCGGGGGTGTCTCGGGGGTGTCTCGGGGATCTCACAGGGCTCGGGGTTTCTTGGGGGTGTCTCGGGGGTTCCGGGCTCGGGGGTGTCTCGGGGGTCTGGGTCTCACGGGCTCGGGGGTGTCTCGGGGGTTCCGGGGTCTCAAGGGTCTCGGGGGTGTCTCGGGGGTCTCACGGGGCTCGGGGGTGTCTCGGGGGTGTCTCGGGGGTCTCACGAGGCTCGGGGGTGTCTCGGGGGTGTCTCGGGGGGTGTCTCCGGAGGGCTCGGGGGTGTCTCGGGGGTGTCTCGGGGGTCTCACAGGGCTCGGGGGTGTCCGGGGCCCGCTGCTCCCATCGGGGCACTCGCAGGGCTGGGGGTTCCCCAGGGGCGGGTTCCCGGGGATTCCCAGGATCTGGTGTTTCTGGGTCCCTCCTGCAGCAGCTCCAATCACCCAGCTCAGCTCATTAGAAATCTCCCCTTCTGCCAAACCCTGCCTGGCACCTTCACTTTTTTAACCTTCCAACGTTCAGATTTTTGTAGTACAATCCTCCTAGACTCAAATAAAACAATTATTTTCACATTCCTCCCTGAGGGGAGGAGGAACAATTTAACAAACTTCTCCTCTGACCAGCGAGGTCCCAACCTCATCCTCCAATCCTGGATCCAATTGTCCAGAACCTGAATAAACCAAAGCCAAAACCAAACACTTTATCTTTATGTTCTAACATTTAACACCTGCCCGAGCTGGAGGAGAGCACCAAAAACTCAGCCAAGTGCCCCCCAAAAGTGTCCCCAGCTCTGTCCCCTCCCTGCTGCCCCTGAGCCCTCCCAGCCTCCCTGCCCTGCACCTCCACTCAGCCCAGCCTCAGCCTGCACAAGTTTCTCCCGTTTTTAAGCTCACTGACAAAAATGTGAGCCCTGCCTCAGGTCCCAGCTTGTTCCAGGACTAAAAACCTGGGAAGTGCAGCTTTGGAGTGGCTTGGAACTGGAGATCAGGTCAGGCTTAAAAAAAAACTGGACAGCAAGAGCAGCACCCCAGAAAAACAACAGAAATGGAAGAAATAATTCTAAAAAACCAGGAAGATTGATTAAAAACCCCAGAGCTGGCCCTGCCCTGGATCCAGGGGCAGCAGCCCTGCACCTCCACTCAGCCCACCCCAGCCTGCACAAGGTTTTAAGCTCACTGACAAAAATGTGAGCTCTGCCTCAGGTCCCAGCTTGCTCCAGGACCAAAAACCTCGGGAAGTGCAGCTTTGGAGTGGCTTGGAACTGGAGATCAGGTCACAGCTTATAAAAAACCCGTGACCATGTGAGTGAAAGCAGCACCTCAGCACCCCAGAAACACAACAGAAAATGAGGAAAATTTTTAAAAATCAGGAAGATTGATTAAACCAGGCTGGCACTGCCTGGATCCGGGCAGCAACCCTGCACCTCATCAGCCAACCAGCCTGCACAAGGTTTTAAGCTCACTGCAAAAATGTGAGCCGCCTCAGGTCCACTTGCTCAGGACAAAACCGGAAGTGCAGCTTTGGAGTGGCTTGGAACTGGAGATCAGGTCACAGCTTATAAAAACCCGTGACCGTGTGAGCGAAAGCAGCACCTCAGCACCCCAGAAACACAACAGAGAAGGAGGAAATAATGTTAAAGAATCGGGAGATTGCTAGGAGCAGCCAGGCAGGGATGCTGGTGGCAGGTACCTGTGCAGAACGTGGCACCAGCTGCAGTTGAAGGTCAGCTCCGAGCTCACGCACGTGTCACAGCTCCGGTGCTGCAGGCAGGCTGCAAAGAGAGAGGAGAGCGGCTGCAGCCAGCTGCCAACAGCTGCAGGGCTCCAGACAGCTGCCAACAGCTGCAGGGCTCCAGCCAGCTGCCAACAGCTGCAGGGCCACAGCCAGCTGCCAACAGCTGCAGGGCCACAGCCAGCTGCCAACAGCTGCAGGGCCACAGCCAGCTGCCAACAGCTGCAGGGCCCCAGCCAGCTGCCAACAGCTGCAGGGTTCCAGACAGCTGCCAACAGCTGCAGGGCTCCAGCCAGCTGCCAACAGCTGCAGGGCCACAGCCAGCTGCCAACAGCTGCAGGGCCACAGCCAGCTGCCAACAGCTGCAGGGCTCCAGCCAGCTGCCAACAGCTGCAGGGCCACAGCCAGCTGCCAACAGCTGCAGGGCCACAGCCAGCTGCCAACAGCTGCAGGGCTCCAGACAGCTGCCAACAGCTGCAGGGCTCCAGACAGCTGCCAACAGCTGCAGGGCCACAGCCAGCTGCCAACAGCTGCAGGGCCACAGCCAGCTGCCAACAGCTGCAGGGCCACAGCCAGCTGCCAACAGCTGCAGGGCTCCAGCCAGCTGCCAACAGCTGCAGGGCTCCAGACAGCTGCCAACAGCTGCAGGGCCACAGCCAGCTGCCAACAGCTGCAGGGCTCCAGGCAGCTGCCAACAGCTGCAGGGCTCCAGACAGCTGCCAACAGCTGCAGGGCAGATGGGACACCTGAGATGCCTGAGATAGCTGGGACACCTTTGGGACAGCTGGGACACCTGGGGGACACCTCGGACTCCTTTGGGACACCTGGGGGACACCAGAGACACCCGGGACAGCTGGGGGACACCTGGGACAGCTGGGGGACACCAGAGACACCTGAGATAGCTGGGACACCTTTGGGACAGCTGGGACACCTGAGACACCTGGGGAACACCTGGGGGACACCTGGGACAGCTGGGAGTCATCTGGGGGACAACTGGGACACCTGAGACACCTTTGGGATACCTGAGACACCTGGGACACCTGGGGGACACCCAGGACACCTCCAGGAGGGAGGCAGAGCCCAAATCCCTCCCTTCTAACCTCAAAAAAAAAAAAAAAAAAAAAAAAAGGCTAAAAATCGAACCCCCAGAGAAACCCCTCCGAGCCGGGTTCTCTGCAGACGCCACTCCCCTCTCCCTGCGCTGCCGGGGAGAAAAATAAAAACACAAGAAGAAAACAAAACCTCCAGCAGGAAAAAAAAAAAAACACAACAAAACCAGAATTCTGGCAAATGGTTATTTCTGTTGCGCTTGCAGGAAGCTGCCTGCTGGTAAAATTTGAATTTCGCGCACGCCGCGGGGAGAGGTGAGTGCAGATTTTACCGTCAGCCCGGATTTAGGGGCGGCTCTGCCTCTTGTGCTTGGATGCAGCCCCTTAAAAATGCGATTTTTAAGGGCTTTAAAAACCCGTTTCAGGCACCTCGCAGAGCTCTCAGCCGGCTGCGGAGGCGTTGGAAATGTTTTTGTGGGCAGAGCTGGAGTGAAGCCGGGTCCAGGAAAATCAGCTGCTGCTCGTGGGGTGATGAATTTTTTTTAAAAAAAATAAATAAAAGGGATTTTCGGTGGGAAGAGCTGTCAGTGCAAGGGGGGGAGGAAGTGAGGGGGCAGCGAGGAGAGCTCAGGACAGGGGGTCCCTCGGGCTGGAATTTCTGTGTTTGTCCCTTTCTGGGGATCCCTGGGCAGAGGGAAGGGGAATTCCCTGCAGATCCTCGCCCTGAGCGGCTCCTCCTGCGCCGCGCCCCGCCTGAGCCGGGGGAGAACGCGGCGCCTTTGGGATTTCTGCGGGACGAGGTTGATCCCAAAATCATCCCCGACAGCAGGGACCCCAGGACAGGGGGAGCAGGGACCCCAGAGTGGGGGGAGCAGGGACCCAGGGTGGGGGGAGCAGGGACCCCAGGGTGGGGGGAGCAGGGACCCCAGAGTGGGGGGAGCAGGGACCCCAGGGTGGGGGGAGCAGGGACCCCAGGGTGGGGGGAGCAGGGACCCCAGAGTGGGGGGAGCAGGGACCCCAGGGTGGGGGGAGCAGGGACCCCAGAGTGGGGGGAGCAGGGACCCCAGGGTGGGGGAGCAGGGACCCCAGGGTGGGGGGAGCAGGGACCCCAGGGACCCCAGGACAGGGTGGGCTGCTCCCTGGAGACCCCAGGATGGGGGGGAGCTGCTCCCCAGGGTGGGCTGCTCCTCAGAGACCCCAGGACAGGGTGGGCTGCTCCCTGGAGACCCCAGGATGGGGGGGAGCTGCTCCCCAGGGTGGGCTGCTCCTCAGAGACCCCAGGACAGGGGGAGCTGCTCCCTGGAGACCCCAGGATGGGGGGGAGCTGCTCCCTGGAGACCCCAGGACAGGGTGGGCTGCTCCCCAAGGACCCCAGGGTGGGAGGGAGCTGCTCCTGGAGACCCCAGGATAGGGTGGGCTGCTCCCTGGAGACCCCAGGACAGGGTGGGCTGCTCCCTGCTGACCTCACCCCCTCTCCACCGCCCCCAAACGCCGGCAGAGGGGCGGCATCGCCCCCCCAGCACCCCCGGCCGTGCCTGGGCCGCCCCCTCGGGCAGGAGCCCGGAGGCTCCGGTGGTCTCTGGGGGGAATTCCGGGTGCCAAAGGACCCGCGGGACTCACTGGGCAGCGGGGTGAACTCCACGGCCGCCAGGCTGCTGATCCTGCCGGGGTCCAGCTCCACGCGGTGGTACTCGTAGATCGTCCGGCGCCGGGACTCTGCAAAAGCAGCCTGGGCTTTAAACCGGGCTCAAACCCCCTGCCCGTGCCAAGGGCTGGGGTCTGGGGGAGCCGCCGAGAGGTCAAGGCGGCCCCAGGGGTGGGGTTGTTCCCTCGGGGGGCTGCACCAGGGGGTGCCAGGGCTCTGCTCCCCTCCCGGCTCTGCCAGGAGGAGCTGGGGGCTCGCCCAGCGCCTCTGTCCGAGCAGAGGCTCCGGGCAGGGCCGTGCTGCAGCCCCGGCCGCTGCCAAAGCAGCTCCAGGCACCGCTCGGCTCTGCCTCCCGGGCCCCCAAAAATCCCCTGCTGCCCGGGTTGTTCCCCCTTCCCCCGGGGTCTGGCCACGGCCCGGGCGCTGCCTGGTGCCCGCGGGAGATCCGAGCCCTCCCCGAGGATGGGCAGGAGGAGAATCCCCCGTTCCCTTCCATGCCCCCGCTCCTCCGCTCCCCTCCATCCCTCCGAGCCCCGATCCCCTCTATCCCTCCGCTCCCCTCCATCCCTCCATCCCCCCGTTCCTCCACTCCCCTCCATCCCTCCGAGCCCCGATCCCCTCTATCCCTCCGCTCCCCTCCACTCCCCTCCATCCCCCCGTTCCTCCACTCCCCTCCATCCCTCCGAGCCCCGATCCCCTCTATCCCTCCGCTCCCCTCCACTCCCCTCCATCCCCCTGTTCCTCCACTCCCCTCCATCCCTCCGAGCCCCGCTCCCCTCCATCCCTCCGAGCCCAGTTCCTCCACTCCCCTCCATCCCCCCGCTTCCCTCCATCCCTCCGAGCCCCTCTCCCCTCCATCCTCCGCTCCCCTCCATAGCTCCATCCCTCCGAGCCCCGCTCCCCTCCATCCCTCCATCCCTCCGAGCCCAGTTCCTCCACTCCCCTCCATCCCTCGCTCCCCTCCATCCCCCCGAGCCCCTCTCCCCTCCATCCCTCACTCCTCTCCATCCCCCCGAGCCCCTCTCCCCTCCATCCCCTCCATCCTCCGCTCCCCTCCATCCCTCCATCCCTACGAGCCCCGCTCTCCTTCATCCCTCCATCCCCCGCTCCCCTCCATCCCTACGAGCCCCTCTTCCCTCCATCCCTCGCTCCCCTCTATCCCCCCGAGCCCCTCTCCCCTCCATCCCCTCCATCCTCCGCTCCCCTCCATCCCTCCGAGCCCCTCTCCCCTCCATCCCCTCCATCCTCCACTCCTCTCCATCCCTCCATCCCCCTCTCCCCCTCTCCCCTCCATCCCCCTGAGCCCCCATTCCTCCTCCGCCCCCCCGGCTCCTTCCCGCAGCTCCTCCACCCTCACAGCCCCGGGCAGGGCTCGGGAATCCCGGGAGACCAAAGAAAAACCCCGCTGCACTTTTAAAATTTAAGCGACTCAGGTGGACCCTGACTAAAGCTGCTTAGTGCAAAGATCTTTTCTAATATTTGGACAACTAGATCCAAGTTTCTTCCTGATTTTTTTTTTCCCTTGGATGTCCCTTCAGCTCTATCCTCTCCTCGAGGATCATCCCAATTCTCGTTTAAACGCGAGCTGAGTTTTTCTGAAGATTAAACAACTCGCTCAATACATCTGTAGCGAAAGGCATATGGATTTCACTCTTATTTAAAATACGCCGGCTTGTGCCGTAAATAAATGATTATTTAGCGGGTAGAGTGAAGTGGGGACGGAGGGAGCGGCGCAGGGAGCAGCTGCGGGGCGGAACCGACCCAAACCCGGGCAATAACCCAGGGCCAGATGTGTCCAGAAAGAACCGGGAAAAGCCGGAGCGGGGCTGGGCTCCGCGGGAATGCAGGGGGAATTTTTAGAGCCCCCCAAAACTCCCGGCTCTGTGGGAATGGGGCAGCCCGCGACCCCCGAGCCCCTCGGCCAGCTGAGCCAAGGAGAGGGGGATTGCTCTCCTCTTCCTCATCGGCTGGGAATCAGGAGCTCGGCTGCTCCTGGAGGTTCTGGACTGGGTGAAATTCCAGCCGAGGGTTGGGGAGATGAATCCCAAAAAGGGATCCCAAAAATGGATCCCAAAAAGGGATCCCAAAAAGGAAACAGAAGGGGCAGGAGCCCCACACCCCTTCTCACTCCCCCTGGGAACCCAAGCAGGGAATTCTCACATCCCAAAATCCCCCAAAACGAGGATCCCGCGCCTCTCCCTGTGGGATCAGCTCCATCCCTGCCCCGCCCGGCTCTGTGGGAATGGGGCGCCCGCCCCCCCCGAGCCCCTCGGCCAGCTGCAGCTTCCTCGGGAAGCGAAGGAGAGGGGATTGCTCTCCTCCTCATCATCGGCTGGGAATCAGGAGCTCGGCTTGTTGGAGGGTTTGCACTGGGCGAAATTCCAGCCGAGGGGTGGGGAGATGAATCCCAAAAAGGGATCCCAAAAAGGGATCCTAAAAATGGATCCCAAAAAGGGATCCTAAAAAGGGATCCCAAAAAGGGAACAGAAGGGGCAGGAACCCTCCTCACTCCCCCTGGGAACCCAGGCAGGGCATCCTCACATCCCGAAATCCCCCAAAAGGAGGATCCCGCGCCTCTCCCTGTGGGATCAGCTCCATCCCTGCCCCGGCCGCTCCTCGGCACTCACCGGGCACATCGGGAGAGGGGTTGAGGACCATGAAGGCGTCCGAGAGCCCGGCCTTCACCGGGTGCTGGCTGGCGCTGATCTGCAGGACCCAGGCTCGCCGGGCATCGAGCGGGCGACCAGATGCGGGCGGTCATCCCAGCCCTGCTCCCCGGGGAATGTCGCCCCCTCAGCCCTCCGTCCGAGGATCTCCCCCGCGCCCGATCGAAGCTCCCAATCCTCCTTTGCCGAGTAGACCTGTGTTGCACTGGCCTGGAAGGCTGCCAAGCTCTGCCCTGGGTACCACTGCTCAGGCTCCCTCCCCCACCCCCTGCCTCTCCCCAGGGGACCAGAGCTGCTCAGTGCTTCCTCTCCCCTGCCCTTCATCCCACCAGGGGGACCAGAGTGTCAGGCTTCCTCTCCTCTCTCCCCAGGGTACCAAGCTGCCAGTGCTTCCCTCTCCTCGTCTCCCAGGTGACCAGAGCTGCTCATGCTTCCCCTCTCGTCTCCCAGGGTGACCAGAGCTGCTCAGTGCTTCCCTCTCCTCGTCTCCCCAGGGTGACCAGAGCTGCTCAGTGCTTCCCTCTCCTCGTCTCCCCAGGGTGACCAGAGCTGCTCAGTGCTTCCCTCTCCTCGTCTCCCCAGGGTGACCAGAGCTGCTCAGCTCTTCCCTCTCCCTGCCTTCATCCACCAGGGGACCAGAGCTGCTCAGTGCTTCCCTCTCCTCATCTCCCCAGGGTGACCAGAGCTGCTCAGTGCTTCCCTCTCCTCGTCTCCCCAGGTGACCAGAGCTGCTCAGTGCTTCCTTCCTCATCTCCCAGGGTGACCAGAGCTGCTCAGTGCTTCCCTCTCCTCATCTCCCCAGGGTGACCAGAGTTGCCCAGTCCCTCCCTCTCCCCCCACTCCTCATCCCACCAGAGTGACCAGAGCTGCTCAGCTCTTCCCTCTCCCCCTGCCCCCCATCTCCCCAGAGTGAACAGAGCCACTCGAACTTCCCCTCTCCCCCCTCTCCTCATCCCACCGGGGTGACCAGATCTGCCCAGTCCCTCCCTCTCCCCAGGGTGACCAGAGCCACTCGAACCTTCCTCTCCCCTGCCCCTCCTCTCTCTAGGGTGACCAGAATCACCCAGCCCTTCCCTCTCCCCCTCATCTTCCGAGGGTGACCAGAGCCTCCCAGCCCTTCCCTCTCCCCTTCTCCTCATCCCCCCAGGGTGACCAGAGCCCCCCATCCCTTTCCTCTCCCCCTGCCCCCCATCCCACCACCCTGACCCTCCCTCTCCCCACCACCACCCTCCTCACTCACCGCCAGCAGAGCAAAACACCCCCGACCCCCCCGACCGGGGGGGGGTGAACACCTCCGGGCCCCCTCCCCACGCCCCCCAGCCCCTCGGGGAGCCCCCGGGGAGGGGCGGGGGGCGCGCCCGGGGCCGGGCTCACCGTTGTCCAGGTAGCGGACGGTGGAGTTGCGGGAGTAGCTGGGGTTGAAGTTGGCCATGAGCGGCGCGATGTACTGCGTGGCCGTGAGCATGCGGTGGATGACGTCCCCCGTGAAGATAAAACCTGAGCGGGCAGAGGAGGATGAAGCAGCAAACGCTCCCCCTTCCCCGCCCCAGCACCTTCCCGGCTTCCCACCAGCCCGCCCCGCCTCACCCCGTGCCTTTTTTTGGTCCCTCTGGACTGCTGTGTCCCCCCCTGTGTCCCCCCCAGTCTCTGCAGGAGCAGAGGGAGCAGCGGCTCCTGGATCCCCCGGAGATTTGGGGTGCAGGGGGGGTTGGAAGGGGTGTGCCCCCTTCTCTGAGCTCCTTGGAGCTCAGGGGTGTGGGGTGAGCTTAGAGCTGGCACCAGAGCCCCCATTGTGGGCAGCGCAGCCCATCCCATGGATCCCATCCCATCTCATGGATCCCAGCCCATTGCAGCTCAGCCCAACCCATCCCATGGATCCCATCCCATTGCAGCCAGCCCAAGCCATCCCATGGATCCCAGCCCAACCCATCCCATCCCAAACCATCCCATTAATCCATCCATGGATCCCAGCCCAGCCCATCTCATGGATCCCAGCCCAGCCCATCTCATGGATCCCAGCCCATTGCAGCTCAGCCCAGCCCATCCCATGGATCCCATCCCATCTCATGAATCCCATCCCATTGCAGCTCAGCCCAGCCCATCCCATGGATCCCAGCCCATCTCATGGATCCCAGCCCATTGCAGCTCAGCCCAGCCCATCCCATGGATCCCATCCCATTGCAGCCCAGCCCAAGCCATCCCATGGATCCCAGCCCAACCCATCCATCCCAAACCATCCCATTAATCCCATCCCATCCCATGGATCCCAGCCAGCCCATCTCATGGATCCCAGCCCATTGCAGCTCAGCCCAGCCCACCCATGGATCCAGCCCATTGCAGCTCAGCCCAACCCATCCCATGGATCCCATCCCATCCCATCTCATGGATCCAGCCCATTGCAGCTCAGCCCAACCCATCCCATGGATCCCATCCCATCCCATCTCATGGATCCCAGCCCATTGCAGCTCAGCCCAACCATCCCATGGATCCCATCCATCTCATGGATCCCATCCCATTGCAGCCCAGCCCAACACATCCATGGAGCCCACCCAGCCCATCTCATGGATCCATCCCATTCCAGCCATGGATCCCATCCCATCCCAACCCATCCCATTAATTCCATCCCATGGATCCAGCCCAGCCCAGCCCATCCCAACCCATCCATGGATCCCCACCCATCCCATCCCAACCCATGGATCCCATCCCATCCCATGGATCCCATCCCATTCCATCCCATGTATCTCATCCCATCTCATTTTATGGATTCCATCCCATGGGTCTCATCCCATCCCATCCCTTGGATCCCACCCCATGGATCCCATCCATCATGCCATGGATCCCATCCCGTTCTCCCCGTGCCGTGTCCCCGCTCACCGCCCGTGGCGATGGTGACCTGCCGCACGGGGTGGCCGTAGAAGGGGAAGTCAAAGGACAGGACGATCCTCTGTGGGGGGGAGAGGAGGAGAGAGCCACGCTGAGCCTCGGGAAAACTCCGGCTGGGAACGGGGGGAGCCTGCTCTGGGGTGGGAGAGATGGGAGAGGGAATGGAGAGGGTGGGAGTGGGGTGGGAGGGGTGGGAGAGATGGGAGAGGGTGGGAGAGGGGTGGGAGAGATGGGAGAGGGAATGGAGAGGGTGGGAGAGGAGTGGGAGAAATGGGAGAGGGAATGGAGAGGGTGGGAGAGGGGTGGGAGAGATGGGAGAGGGAATGGAGAGGGGTGGGAGAGGGAAACGGGATGGAGAGGGGTGGGAGGGGTGGGAGAGGGGTAGGAGAGGGTGGGGCAGATGGGAGAGGGATGGGAGAGGGAAAGGGAATGGAGACAGTTGGGAAAGCGGTGGGAGAAGGAAAGGAATTGGAGAGGTTCAGGAGAGGGATGGGAGAGAGGTGGGAGAGGGAATGGAGAGGGGTGGGAGAGGGAAAGGGAATGGAGATGGGTGGGAGAGGGAATGGAGAGGGGTGGGAGAGGGGTGGGAGAGGGAATGGGAATGGAGAGGAGTGGGAGAGGGAATAGCAGAGGGATCCTGCAGGTTCCCTCATCCCAGGAAAGGGTGGGGGTCCCTCAAAATCGTTTCCCAAACACTAAAACTCCTCGAATCTTCCACGGGGCTCCTGCTGCCCCCGGGCCAGCCCCGCGGGGCTCACCGAAGCCTGCCGGTGCGTGTTGGAGAGGATCCCGTGGATCTTCACTTGGCTCCTGTTGGCCGCGGCCAGGTCCACCCAGAGCCCCCCGCGCCGCCCGTCCCCCGGGCCGTAGAGCCGCGACACGTAATAGCTGTGGTTGTCCTCCTGAGGAACAGGGAAACACGGGATGGGGTGAGGATTGACACTCAGGAGCTGTGGTTGTCCTCCTGAGGGGACAGGGGGGACACGGGATGGGGTGAGGATTGACACTCAGGAGCTGTGGTTGTCCTCCTGAGGGGACAAGGGGGACACGGGATGGGTGAGGATTGACACTCAGGAGCTGTGGTTGTCCTCCTGAGGGACAGGGAAACACGGGATGGGGTGAGGATTGACACTCAGGAGCTGTGGTTGTCCTCCTGAGGGGACAGGGGGACACGGGATGGGGTGAGGATTGACACTCAGGAGCTGTGGTTGTCCTCCTGAGGGGACAAGGGGGACAGAGTGGGGTGAGGATTGACACTCAGGAGCTGTGGTTGTCCTCCTGAGGGACAGGGAAACACGGGATGGGGTGAGGATTGACACTCAGGAGCTGTGGTTGTCCTCCTGAGGGGACAAGGGGGACAGAGTGGGGTGAGGATTAACACTCAGGAGCTGTGGTTGTCCTCCTGAGGGGATAAAGGGGACAGGGAAACACAGGATGGGGTGAGGATTGACACTCAGGAGCTGTGGTTGTCCTCCTGAGGGGACAGGGAAACACGGGATGGGGTGAGGATTGACACTCAGGAGCTGTGGTTGTCCTCCTGAGGGGACAAGGGGGACAGAGTGGGGTGAGGATTGACACTCAGGAGCTGTGGTTGTCCTCCTGAGGAACAGGGAAACACGGGATGGGGTGAGGATTGACACTCAGGAGCTGTGGTTGTCCTCCTGAGGGGACAGGGGGACACGGGATGGGGTGAGGATTGACACTCAGGAGCTGTGGTTGTCCTCCTGAGGGGACAAGGGGGACACGGGATGGGGTGAGGATTGACACTCAGGAGCTGTGGTTGTCCTCCTGAGGGACAGGGAAACACGGGATGGGGTGAGGATTGACACTCAGGAGCTGTGGTTGTCCTCCTGAGGGGACAGGGGGACACGGGATGGGGTGAGGATTGACACTCAGGAGCTGTGGTTGTCCTCCTGAGGGGACAAGGGGGACAGAGTGGGGTGAGGATTGACACTCAGGAGCTGTGGTTGTCCTCCTGAGGGACAGGGAAACACGGGATGGGGTGAGGATTGACACTCAGGAGCTGTGGTTGTCCTCCTGAGGGGACAAGGGGGACAGAGTGGGGTGAGGATTAACACTCAGGAGCTGTGGTTGTCCTCCTGAGGGGATAAAGGGGACAGGGAAACACAGGATGGGGTGAGGATTGACACTCAGGAGCTGTGGTTGTCCTCCTGAGGGGACAGGGAAACACGGGATGGGGTGAGGATTGACACTCAGGAGCTGTGGTTGTCCTCCTGAGGGGACAAGGGGGACAGAGTGGGGTGAGGATTGACACTCAGGAGCTGTGGTTGTCCTCCTGAGGAACAGGGAAACACGGGATGGGGTGAGGATTGACACTCAGGAGCTGTGGTTGTCCTCCTGAGGGGACAAGGGGGACAGAGTGGGGTGAGGATTGACACTCAGGAGCTGTGGTTGTCCTCCTGAGGGGACAAGGGGGACAGAGTGGGGTGAGGATTGACACTCAGGAGCTGTGGCTGTCCTCCTGAGGGGATAAAGGGGACAGGGAAACACAGAATGGGGTGAGGATTGACACTCAGGAGCTGTGGTTGTCCTCCTGAGGGGACAGGGGGGACAGAGTGGGGTGAGGATTGACACTCAGGAGCTGTGGTTGTCCTCCTGAGGGGACAAGGGGGACACGGGATGGGGTGAGGATTGACACTCAGGAGCTGTGGTTGTCCTCCTGAGGGGATAAAGGGGACAGGGAAACACAGGATGGGGTGAGGATTGACACTCAGGAGCTGTGGTTGTCCTCCTGAGGGGACAGGGAAACACGGGATGGGGTGAGGATTGACACTCAGGAGCTGTGGTTGTCCTCCTGAGGGGACAAGGGGGACAGAGTGGGGTGAGGATTGACACTCAGGAGCTGTGGTTGTCCTCCTGAGGGGACAAGGGGGACACGGGATGGGGTGAGGATTGACACTCAGGAGCTGTGGTTGTCCTCCTGAGGGGACAAGGGGGACACGGGATGGGGTGAGGATTGACACTCAGGAGCTGTGGTTGTCCTCCTGAGGGGATAAAGGGGACAGGGAAACACAGAATGGGGTGAGGATTGACACTCAGGAGCTGTGGTTGTCCTCCTGAGGGGACAGGGGGACAGAGTGGGGTGAGGATTGACACTCAGGAGCTGTGGTTGTCCTCCTGAGGGGACAGGGGGACAGGGCGTACAGGGAAGGATGGGATGGGGTGACCCACGACACGCAGGAATCACGGAGTGGGGTGACCCGCGGGGCCAGGGCAGACGGGATGTGCGATCCCGGCACAAAGCAGGGACAAATCCCGGACAAACCCCGGACAAACCCAGTAGAGCCCCGCGGGACGCTGCGGGCACAGCGGGACCTTAATCCCGGCAGAGCTCGGGCAGCATTCCCGGGGAGGAATAACCCGCTCTGGAGCTGAGCGAGCATTCCTGAGGAGGAATAACCCGCTCTGGAGCTGTGACCGAGCATTCCTGAGGAGGAATAACCCGCTCTGGAGCTGAGCGAGCATTCCCGGGGAGGAATAACCCGCTCTGGAGCTGAGCGAGCATTCCCGAGGAGGAATAACCCGCTCTGGAGCTGTGACCGAGCATTCCCGAGGAGGAATAACCCGCTCTGGAGCTGAGTGAGCATTCCCGGGGAGGAATAACCCGCTCTGGAGCTGAGTGAGCATTCCTGAGGAGGAATAACCCTCTCTGGAGCTGTGACCGAGCATTCCCGAGGAGGAATAACCCGCTCTGGAGCTGAGCGAGCATTCCCAGGGAGGAATAACCCGCTCTGGAGCTGTGACCGAGCATTCCCGAGGAGGAATAACCCGCTCTGGAGCTGAGCGAGCATTCCCGGGGAGGAATAACCCGCTCTGGAGCTGAGCGAGCATTCCCGAGGAGGAATAACCCGCTCTGGAGCTGTGACCGAGCATTCCCGGGGAGGAATAACCTGCTCTGGAGCTGAGTGAGCATTCCTGAGGAGGAATAACCCTCTCTGGAGCTGTGACCGAGCATTCCCGGGGAGGAATAACCAGCTCTGGAGCTGTGACCGAGCATTCCTGAGGAGGAATAACCCGCTCTGGAGCTGTGACCGAGCATTCCCGAGGAGGAATAACCCGCTCTGGAGCTGAGCGAGCATTCCCGGGGAGGAATAACCCGCTCTGGAGCTGTGACCGAGCATTCCCGGGGAGGAATAACCCGCTCTGGAGCTGTGACCGAGCATTCCCGAGGAGGAATAACCAGCTCTGGAGCTGTGACCGAGCATTCCCGGGGAGGAATAACCCGCTCTGGAGCTGTGACCGAGCATTCCTGAGGAGGAATAACCCGCTCTGGAGCTGAGCGAGCATTCCCGGGGAGGAATAACCCGCTCTGGAGCTGTGACCGAGCATTCCCGGGGAGGAATAACCTGCTCTGGAGCTGAGTGAGCATTCCCGGGGAGGAATAACCCGCTCTGGAGCTGTGACCGAGCATTCCCGGGGAGGAATAACCCGCTCTGGAGCTGTGACCGAGCATTCCTGAGGAGGAATAACCCGCTCTGGAGCGGTGATCGAGCATTCCCGAGGAGGAATAACCCGCTCTGGAGCTGAGCGAGCATTCCCGAGGAGGAATAACCCGCTCTGGAGCTGTGACCGAGCATTCCCGGGGAGGAATAACCCGCTCTGGAGCTGAGCGAGCATTCCTGGGGAGGAATAACCCGCTCTGGAGCTGTGACCGAGCATTCCCGAGGAGGAATAACCCGCTCTGGAGCTGTGACCGAGCATTCCCGAGGAGGAATAACCCACTCTGGAGCTGTGACCGAGCATTCCCGAGGAGGAATAACCCGCTCTGGAGCTGTGACCGAACATTCCCGAGGAGGAATAACCCGCTCTGGAGCTGAGCGAGCATTCCCGAGGAGGAATAACCCGCTCTGGAGCTGAGCGAGCATTCCCGGGAGGAATAACCCGCTCTGGAGCTGAGTGAGCATTCCCGGGGAGGAATAACCCGCTCTGGAGCTGAGTGAGCATTCCTGAGGAGGAATAACCCGCTCTGGAGTTGAGTGAGCATTCCCGGGGAGGAATAACCCGCTCTGGAGCTGTGACCGAGCATTCCCGGGGAGGAATAACCCGCTCTGGAGCTGAGCGAGCATTCCCGGGGAGGAATAACCCGCTCTGGAGCTGAGCGAGCATTCCTGGGGAGGAATAACCCGCTCTGGAGCTGAGCGAGCATTCCCGGGGAGGAATAACCCGCTCTGGAGCTGAGTGAGCAATCCTGAGGAGGAATAACCCACTCTGGAGCTGTGACCGAGCATTCCGAGGAGGAATAACCCGCTCTGGAGCTGAGCGAGCATTCCTGAGGAGGAATAACCCGCTCTGGAGCCATCGCCTGGCAGAGGAGGACGCTTCACAACAAGGAGGGGCGGCGGGTGAGGACGGGAAGAATCCTAATTTTCCTTGGGAAGGCGCTGCCCGAGCACTCTGAGCCAGCGCCTGGCGCATGGCCCCGGCCGCTGCCGGCCCCTCTGACCCCCCAAATCCTTCTCTGACCCCCAAAATCCTGCTCTGACCCCCGAAACCCCTCCATGACCTCCAGAATCCCCTCTCTGACC
The DNA here is from genome assembly GCA_032173965.1 of Sitta carolinensis. Lineage (NCBI taxonomy): Eukaryota > Metazoa > Chordata > Aves > Passeriformes > Sittidae > Sitta > Sitta carolinensis. The sequence goes on from CM063307.1 coordinate 2,048,282, forward strand.
CCCCAAAACTGACCCCTCAAAATCCTTCTCTGATCCCCAGAACCCTGCTCTGATCCCCAGAACCCTGCTCTGATCCTCAAAACCCCTCCGTGACCTCCAGAATCCCCTCTCTGACCCCCCCAAAATCCTTCTCTGATCCCCAGAACCCTGCTCTGATCCCAGAATCCCCTCTGACCCCATCCCCCCTCTGACCCCCCAAACGCCCTCTGATCCCCAAAATTCCTCTTAACCTCCAAATCCCTTCTCTGACCCCCCAAAACTCCCTGTCTGACCCCCAAAACTTCTCGACCCCAGAACTCCCTGTCTGACCCCAGAATCATTCTCTGACCCCCAAAACTCCCTCTCTGACCCCCAGAACCTTTCTCCGACCCCAAAACTCCCTCTCTGACCCCAGAACCTTTCTCGACCCCCAAAACTCCCTGTCTGACCCCAGAACCCTTCTCTGACCCCCAAAACTCCCTCTCTGACCCCCAGAACCTTTCTCTGACCCCCCAAAACCTCTCCACGAGACCCTAAAACCTCTCCTCGACCCCCCAAGCCCCCTCTCTGACCCCCCTGTCCCAGCCCCACTCCCCGCACCCAAACCCCGGGGCTCGGAAGGAGCCGTCGGCTCGGGGTGGAATAAAACGCCGTTCAAAAAATTCCTGTAACCCGTGGATTTTCCTGCTCCAGCAAAGTTCTGGGAGAGGCGTTGCCCTCCTCAGCCTCTCCCCTGTGGGAATCACAGCGGATGGAGAAACTGAGGCACGGGGAAGGCTGTGCCTGCATCCCAGCACGCCCGGGATTTGCCACGAGTGACAAATGACAAAACCTGCGGGGTCCTCTCCTCCCTTCCCACTCCTGTGCTTTCCCAAAAAGCTCCGAGCAATCCGGGGCGGGAGGAGCGGGGCTGGAGCCCCCGAGCTCCTCGCTGGCTCACCGGGCTGTGCCGACCCCTCAGCCCGCCCCGGCTACCTCAGGAATTGCCAGAGGGAAGGGTGGGGACACAGGGATAAGTGGGGCAGAGCTCGGGGAGGATCCTTTGGGGCCGGAGCTGCCTCTGCTTTGGGGGATTTGGGGAGGAAACAGGGGAAAAAACCTCTCCAGACCCTGCAGTGGCATCTCCCGAGGAGAGACCCCACCTCCTGCAGGTGAGACGCACCTGCGACCTTGGCCCCGATCCCGGGACAGATCCCAAACCCGCAGGAAATTGCTGCCTTTCCCTCCGAGGAGCCACAAGCTCCATCACACCCTTCCCCGCGGTTCCCCAGCAGCTCCGGACGGTCCCCGGCGGTTTTGGGGTTGGTTTGGGGGTATTTTTAAACACTTCCACATCGGGACCTTCCTGCTTCGTGGCTCCTCTCCGTCCCTGAAGGAGGAGCTGGAGCAGAGCGGGAGCTGCCGCTTTGTCCCCGCTGCGTGTTTTGTCACCAAAATCCAACCGGGACAAGTCACGACCCGTCCCAACCCACCCTAACACATCCCAACCCATCCACCACCCACCCGCGCATCCCCCACGCCGGGAGCGCAGGGAACCCCCCCGGCCGCCGAGGGAGCCGCGGCCCCCGCCACAAATAACCGGGAGCTAATTGAGGGCGGCTAATTAAGCACAGGCGGGCTGGGAGAGGTGTCCCACGAGGTGACACCGCCGCTCGTGGAGGCGACACGTGAGGAGAGGACACCCCCCCACTGCCACACAGCCCCCCCCCCCCCGGCACCGGGGGACAGCGGCGGTGGCACCCCCAGAGCCGAGCGGGCCGGGAATTCCAGCCGGGATGGGGCGGGCAGGGCTCGGAGCCATCCCAGGGCTGTGGTTGTGCTCCGGGGGGGATCCGCCCCGGACCGCCCCAACCGGCACGCGGGGGAAGCGGCGGCTGGCGCCCGGGAATGAGCATCCGGAGGCGGGGAGCGGGAAGTCGGGAGAGGATCCCGGCGGGGGTCGGGAATGGAGCCGGGAGGGGTCGGGAAGGAGTCCGAGAGAGGATCCGGGAGGGGTCGGGAGAGGGTCCGGGAGGGGTCGGGAAGGACCCGGCGGGGGTCGGGAAGGAGCCGGGAGAGGATCCGGGAGAGGAGTCTGGGAGAGGGTCGGAGAGGATCCGGGAGGGGTCGGGAGAGGATCCCGGCGGGGGTCGGGAACGGAGCCGGGAGGGGATCCGGGAAGATGGGGGTCGGGAGAGGATCCGGAGGGGTCTGGAGGATCCGGGGGGGGTCGGGAATGGAGCCGGGAGGGTCGGAGGTCGGGAGAGGATCCCGGAGGGGGTCGGAATGGATCCGAGAGGGATCTGGGAGGGCGGGAGAGGATCCGGAGGGGGTCCGGAATGGAGCCGGGAGGGGTCGGGAGAGGATCCGGGAGGGGTCGGGAGAGGATCCCGGAGGGGGTCTGGAATGGAGCCGGGAGGGGTCGGGAGAGGATCCGGGAGGGGTCGGGAGAGGATCCCGGAGGGGGTCGGGAATGGATCCGAGAGAGGATCTGGGAGGGGTCGGGAAAGGATCCCGGCGGGAGTCGGCTCCGGGAAGGGGTCGGGAGAGGATCAGGAACGGATCCAGGCGGGGGTGGGGCGCAGATCCGGGCGGGGGTCAGGAGAGGATCCGGGCACAGATCCAGGCGGGGTCAGGCGTGGATCAGGGAATGGATCCTGGCGGGGGTGGGGAGAGGACCCTGGCGGGGGTCGCCCCTCGATCCGGGCGGGGTCCCCGGGCTCACCACCACGCGGGTCTCGTTGGCCGGCAGCGTGTCGATGGCCAGGCTGCCGCCCACCAGGTCCTGGCTGATGCGGGTCCCCTCGGACGCGTCCCTCGCCCTCCGTGCCTCGCTCCCGGGGGGGCGTCCTGGGGGAAGGGGGGACACAAGGAGGGGGTCACTGCCGTGGGGCACCCCTGGGGTCAGGCCTGTCCCCCAGCAGCGCCTCTGGCTCTGTGACAGAGCTTGGAGGGGGCTCAGCCCTGAGGAGCAGCGTCCCTGCAGGGATGCACAGGTCCGGGCTGGCCGCAGGGACAGGGACAGGTGACAGCGGCCCCGGCCAGGGGGGGGACAGCTGGGAACAACCCCCACAAATGGCAGCCCCCGCACGCACCAGCGCGACCCCCGGCCAGGGGGAAGCCGCCCCAGCGTGGCCGTGTCCTCGATGTCCCCAAGCATCGCAGCTCCCAAAAAACCACGTCCCTTCCCCCCCGCCCCAGACACATCCCCAGCCCAGAGGAGGCAGAGGAGGCCGGAAACATGGCTGGGGAGTGTGGGGGGAGGATAAAAAAGCCATTTGGGACCAAATCTGCGGAGAATCAGGCGGTTTCTGGCAGCGCCGCGGGGACAAGACGCGCTCGCCCACGGGCAGGGACACAGCCGGGACGTCTGTCCCCAACCGGGGGCACGGCAGAGCCCGGGGGGGCCGCGGGCTGCTCCCCCCGCCCCTGGTCGCGGGGTCCCATCGTTAACCCTCGGGAGTTAATTGCTAATTGCTGCCTAACGAGCTCCCGCGGCCGTGCCCGGTTCTGCTCGCGGCTCTGCGGGGAGGAGCGGGGCTGAGCTGGGTCACGGAGGGGCTCTGTGCCTGGGGGTCACGCTCGCCACCCCTGGGGGGCACAGGGGGGACCAGCCCTCGCCGCTGCGGGCAGGTGTGGGGGGGTCTCAGAGAGCCCCCTCCCAAAAAAGCGCCCCAAAATCTCACCGTGGGGCTGCACTCCCAGCCCGTGCCGTGGGGGGGATCCTGCGTGGGGACCCCCCCGGCAGCGGGGCACGGCCCCCCCGCCCTGTCCGAGGCTGCCAAGCACAGAGGGGGGGCCCGGGCCCCCCGACCTTGGCTGCGGAGGTGCTGGGGCAGGGGGGAGCGCGGGCAGGGGAGCGGGACCCCCACGGGGGGAGCGGGCTCGGGGGGCACGGAGACACCCCCAGAACACCGCAGAGAGGGGAGGGGGGGCACACAGACCCCTGGGACCCCCGGATAAACCCCCAGGGCGGAGCCGGGACCCCCCTGCAGCCCCCCTGCACCCGCAGTGCCGGCGTTGCCCCCCAGGGCTCGCCCACCCCCCCCCCCCGGCCGCCCCTACCTGCGCCCAGCGCCCCGCGGAGCAGGCAGAGCAGGAGGAGACCCCCCCAGAGCATGGTGGGGGGCGGCGGCCCCGGCGGTGCTGGGGGGAGTCGGGGGGCTCAGCGCCCCGCCATGGGCCGGGACCCCCGGGAGCCGCGCAGCGAGCGGAGCCGGAGCCGGAGCCGGGCGGGGCCGGGGGCGGGGCCGGGGGTGGGATTGGGAATTGGGCTGGGATTGGGAATTGGGGTGGGAAGGGACGGGACGGAGCCAGCAGCGGGACCCCCGCTCGCCCAGGGGGCTCGGGAATGTTCCTCCATCCCTGGGCTGGGCCCGCGCCCCCCAGCCCGGAGCGACATCTCCCCTCCCGCCCGCCCTCCCCTGGTTTTTGGGGGACCGACTTGAGACGCCAGCGAGGTTCGGGGTCCCCCGGGCTGTCCCCACTGCGGGCAGCCCTGCGGTGACCCCGCTCTGGGCTGCGGGGTGGGAGGGGAGGGGGCTCAGCCCTGAGTGCCGGAGACCCCCCACCCCAGGGATGTACCCCGTGCCCGATGCTGACCACCCCCCATCCCTGCCCTGCATCCCACGGGGGGCGCGGGGACAATGCGGGGGTCCTGCGGCTCCGCGGCTGCTCCGAGCTGAGGGGGCAAAGGAACAGCTTTGGGGACCCCCGAGAGCAGGGTGCGACCCCCGAGAGCTGGGTGCGACCCCCGAGAGCTGGGTGCGACCCCCGAGAGCAGGGTCTGACCCCCGAGAGCTGGGTGCGACCCCCGAGAGCTGGGTGCGACCCCAGAGCAGGTCGACCCCCGAGAGCTGGGTGCGACCCCCGAGAGCAGGGTCTGACCCCCGAGAGCTGGGTGCGACCCCCGAGAGCTGGGCGACCCCCGAGAGCAGGTCTGACCCCCGAGAGCAGGGTCTGACCCCCGGAGCTGGTGCGACCCCCGAGAGCTGGGTGCGACCCCAGAGCAGGTCTGACCCCCGAGAGCTGGTGCGACCCGAGAGCTGGGTGCGACCCAGAGAGCTGGTGCGACCCGAGCTGGGTCCGGCCCTTCTCCAAAACAAAGCGGCGCCCCCAGCGCGGACCCCCGGGGCTGGGGGAGCAGAGGGGGAAAGGGACGCGGGGGAGTTGAGGGACAAATAGGAGGGGTGAGAAAAATAGAGGGAGGTGTCCCCCCGAAAAGGGGAGGAAAACAAAGAAGGGGCACCCGGATTTGAACCGGGGACCTCTTGATCTGCAGTCAAATGCTCTACCACTGAGCTATACCCCCGCTGCGGGCGCAGCCCGCCGCAGCAATAGCACGGTCAGAGCGGGGACACCGGACACCGCACCCCAGAAATACCGGCACCCCAGAAATGTGAACCCCAGAAATACCGGCACCCCAGAACACGGCACCCCAGAAACGGGCACCCCGAAACACGGCACCCCAGAAACGGGCACCCCAGAAACACGGCACCCCAGAAATGGGCACCCCAGAAACACGGGCACCCCAGAAATACCGACACCCCACAACCACGGGCACCCCACAACCATGGACAACCGACACCCCAGAACCACGGACACCCCAGAACCACGGACACCCCCCACCCACACGAACACACCCCCACGGACACCCCCAGAACCACGGACACCCCCCACCCACAGACGCCCCCCCTCCCACGGACACCTGCCCCGAGGAAACCCCACCCCTCAATCCCAGACACCCCCCACCCGCGGACACCCCACAAACACTCGGGGACCCCCCCACTCAGGAACCCTCTCCCACCCACGGACACCCCGCACCCATTAATACCCCCCAACCACAGATACACCCCCCCTACAGACCCCCACCCCACTCCAGGGACCCCCAGGGACTCCCCATACCCCTAACGACACCCCCACACCCCCAGGGACCCCCACACCCCTAACGACACCCCCACACCCCCAGAAACACCCACACACCCCCAGGGACCCCCCCACACCCCCAGGGCCCCCCACACCCCTAACGACACCTCCACACCCCCAGAAACGCCCCCACACCCCCAGGGACCCCACACACACCCAGGGACCCCACACACACCCAGGGACCCTTCCTCAACCCCAGGGACCCCCCACACTCCCAGGGACCCCCCCTCACCCCCAGGGACCCCCACACACCCCCAGGGACCCCCCCCCACACCCCCAGGGACCCCCCACACCCCCAGGGACCCCCCCTCACCCCCAGGGACCCCCACACACCCCCAGGGACCCCCCACCCCAGACCCCCACACCCCAGGGACCCCCCCTCACCCCCAGGGACCCCCCACACCCCCAGGGACCCCCACACACCCCCAGGGACCCCCCACACCCAGGACCCCCCCTCACCCCCAGGGACCCCCCACACCCCCCAGGGACCCCCCCACCCCCAGGGACCCCCCACACTCCAGGACCCCCCACACACCCCCAGGGACCCCCACACCCCAGGACCCCACACCCCAGGACCCCCCCTCACCCCAGGACCCCCCACACACCCCAGGGACCCCCCACACCCCAGGGACCCCCCCACACCCCCAGGGACCCTCCCTCACCCCCAGGGACTCCCACACACCCCCAGGACCCCCACACATCTCCAACGACCCCCCCTCACCCCCGGGGACCCCCCCTCACCCCCAGGGACCCCCTCCCACCCCAGGACCCCCGACCCCGCTGCCCCCCCCCGGCTGGGGGCGTGCAGAGGCTCCAGCCCCCCCTCCCCAGTAGCCATGAGGGGGGGAGTGGGACAGACACGACCCCCCCCCCAGCCCCCCCAAAACCCCAAGAGCGACTTTGGGGCGACCCCCGCGGCTGGCCCGGGCTGTGCGGCCCCCGCAGGGCTGAGGGGGTGCGTGGGACCCACCCCCCCCCCCCCAAAACTTGCCAGAGGGGCGGTTTGGGGGGGCAGAGCCGCCGGCCGGGCCCCCCCCCCCGTGGCGCGGGGGGCGATTATCGCGACAGCGGGGGTCGGATGGGGCCGCTGCCCGCAGCCCGGTCAATATTTGCTCCCAAAGCCGCCGGGCAAACACTCGGGGTCGCCGGGGGGTGTCCGCATCTCTGGGGCCCCTCCCGGGCTCTGCTCAGCGCCGGGAGAAAAATGTGGGGTCCCCCCCGCTCGTGGCCGTGTCACCCCTCAAGGTGTCAGCGCACAGCCGGGGAAACTGAGGCACGGAGGCAGCGGGAATCGCTCGGGAAGGGGGGAAAACCTCGGGAAGGGAAGGGAGCCCCCCAGGACACCCCATCCCTCGGGGGTCTTGGGGGGAGAAACCCCCCGGAGCGATTCCACAGCGGCCACAGCCCCTCAATCCCACCGGGAACCGGGAGAGACCCCGGCCCAGGCTGGAACCGGGAGAGACCCCCCCGGCCCGGGCTGGATTAGGAAGAGACCCCGGCCCGGGCTGGATTAGGAAGAGACCCCGGCCCGGCTGGAATCGGGAGAGACCCCAGCCTGGGCTGGATACGGGAGAGACCCCGGCCCGGGCTGGATTAGGAAGAGACCCCGGCCCGGGCTGGATTAGGGAGAGACCCCGGCCCGGCTGGATTAGGGAGAGACCCCGGCCCGGCTGGAATCGGGAGAGACCCCGGCCCGGCTGGATTAGGGAGAGACCCCGGCCCGGCTGGATTAGGGAGAGACCCCGGCCCGGCTGGAACCGGGAGAGACCCGGCCCGGCTGAAACCGGGAGAGACCCGGCCCGGCTGGACCCGGAGTGGATTGGAGGGGCTGGGGGGGCGCGGAGCCCCCGCGAGTCTGGGGACACGGAGGTGACACCGTCTGGGGGAGCCGCTCGGGGGGTCGCGTCCCGAGATAAGGGGGATGAGGGAGATAAGGGGGATGAGGAGTAGGGGATGAGGGGATGAGGAGATAAGGGCCGGGCTCACGCCCATTCGCGGCCTCGTTAGGGAAGGTGCCGATCCCGTCACCCCGGCCTGGGGAGGGGGCGGCGGATGGGGTGGGGGAGGTCCCGGAGTGGGGGGGTCCCCAGTTTTTGCCTCCCGCTTTTCTCTCTTTGCATCCCCGCTCTGGGAAAGGGGGAAATACCCAGGGGATTGTGGAGCTGGGGGGCACAGGGTACCCCAAACTGTACCCAATCCCCCACCCCGAGATGTGGGGGCACCCGGGGGGTCCCCAAGACATGGGGGAGGGGGGAGCTGAGGGGTGGCTGAGACACAGAGCACCCCAAACTGTACCCAAAATCATCACTCCGAGCTATGGGGGCACACAGCACCTCCAAACTGTTCCCAAACCCCCCGAGCTATGGGGGGAGCACAGCACCCCCAAACTGCATCCCCCAAACCCCCCAAGCTATGGGGGCGCACGGCAACCCCAAAACTGGAATCCCCCAATCCCTCTGAGTTATGGGGGAGCACAGGATCCCCCAAACTGTTCCCAAATCCCCCGAGCTATGGGTTATGGGGGGCACACGGGACCCCTCAAACTGGATTCCCCCCCCCGAGCTGTGGGGGGCGCACAGGACCCCCCAAACTGCATCCCCAAACCCCCCGAGCTGGGGGTACAGGACCCCCCAAACTGGAATCCCCCCGAGCTATGGGGGGCACACAGCACCCCCCAAACTGCATCCTCCAATCCCCCCGAGCTATGGGTTATGGGGGGCACACGGGAACTCCCAAACTGTTCCCAAAACCCCCCGAGTTATGGGGGTCACACAGCACACCCCAAACTGGAATCCCCCTGAGCTATGGGGGGCGCACAGCACCCCCCAAACTGGAATCCCCCCTGAGCTATGGGGGTCACACAGCACACCCCAAACTGGAATCCCCCTGAGCTATGGGGGGCGCACAGCACCCCCCAAACTGGAATCCCCCCTGAGCTATGGGGGGCGCACAGCACCCCCCAAACTGGAATCCCCCCTGAGCTATGGGGGGCGCACAGCACCCCCCAAACTGGAATCCCCCCTGAGCTGTGGGGGGCGCACAGCACCCCCCAAACTGGAATCCCCCTGAGCTATGGGGGGCGCACAGCACCCCCCAAACTGGAATCCCCCCTGAGCTATGGGGGGCGCACAGCACCCCCCAAACTGGAATCCCCCCTGAGCTATGGGGGGCGCACAGCACCCCCAAACTGGAATCCCCCCTGAGCTATGGGGGGCGCACAGCACCCCCCAAACTGGAATCCCCCTGAGCTATGGGGGGCACACGGCACCCCCAAACTGGAATCCCCCCTGAGCTATGGGGGGCACACGGCACCCCCAAACTGTATCCCCCCCCCCGAGCTACGGGGGGCACACAGCACCCCCCAAACCCGTCCCAGGGCTGGCGCCGGAGCCAGACTGCTCCGGGGGGTCGGGGGGCTGCTGTTTGCCTCGGGGCTGATGCCCCCCTCCCCTCGGGGCAGGCTGGCAATTATGGAAATCCCTTAACCCCTGATTGCCTCCTCCCACCCCATTAGGTGGGCAAACAGTTTTACCAGCGGGGGGGCGGGGGGGGGGGGGCTCGGTAGCCCCCTTGGCTACAAAAACCCCTCGGGCCGGGCGAGCCGGCAGCACCATGGGGCCAGCGCCGGCCATCCTGTGCCTCGCCACCGCGCTCCTGCCCCTCGCCACCGGCCACCTCTGGGCATGGATGTTCGCCCTGCCCCAGCACTCGCCCGACGCGGCCGCGCTGGGCAGGAGCCCCGGGACGGAGCTGGAGGAGGTGAGGGGACAGGGGACAGGGGACAGGGGACAGGGGACAGGGGAGAGGGGGAAGGGGACAGGGGACAGGGGACAGGGGAGAGGGGACAGGGGAGAGGGGACAGGGGACAGGGGAGAGGGGAGCAGGAGGGAGACAGGGGACAGGGAGGGGAAGAGGGGACAGGGGACAGGGGACAGGGGAGAGGGGACAGGGGACAGGGGACAGGGGACAGGGGAAGCAGGGGACAGGGGAGAGGGGACAGGGGACAGGGGAGAGGGGAGAGGGGACAGGGGAGAGGGGACAGGGGAGAGGGGACAGGGGACAGGGGACAGGAAGGGGACAGGGGAGGGAGGAGGGGACAGGGGAGGGGAGGGGAAGGGGACAGGGGACAGGGGACAGGGGACAGGGGAGAGGGGACAGGGGAGAGGGGACAGGGGACAGGGGACAGGGGAGAGGGGACAGGGGACAGGGGAGGGGGACAGGGGAGCAGGGGACAGGGGACGAAGGGGACAGGGGAGAGGGGAAGGGGGGGGACAGGGGACAGGGGAGAGGGGAGCAGGGGACAGGGGACAGGGGACAGGGGAGAGGGGAGGAGACAGGGGAGCAGGGGACAGGGGACAGGGACAGGGGACGGGAGGGGGACAGGGGAGAGGGGAGGGACAGGGGACAAGGGGACAGGGACGAGGGGAGGGAGGGGGACAGGGAGAGGGACAGGGGGAAGGGACAGGGGAGGGGGAAGGGGACAGGGGACAGGGGAAGGGGAGGGAGGGGACAGGGGAGGAGAGGGGACAGGGGAGGGGACAGGGGAGAGGGCGGGAGAGGGGAGAGGGGACAAGGGGACAAGGGAAGGAGCAGGGGAGAGGGGACAGGGGACAGGGGACAAGGGACAGGAGACAGGGGAGAGGGGACAGGGGACAGGGGACAGGGGACAAGGGACAGGAGACAGGGGAGAGGGGACAGGGGAAGGGAGGGGAGAGGGGACCCCCCCCCGGTCACGGGGGTGGGAGATGGGGAGGGTGGGAGTGGGGATGGGACAGGCACGGTGGGCTCAGGGTGGCAGAAACTACAGCCAGGGTGGGCTCAGGGTGGGCTCAGGAGTGGGAGGGGGCAGAATTCACAGTCAGGGTGGGCTCAGGGTGGGCACGGGGGAGCAAAAATTACAGCCAGGGTGGGCACAGGGGTGGGAGGGGGCAGAATTCACCGTCAGGGTGGGCTCAGGGTGGGCACGGGGGTGGGAGTGGGATAGAAATTACAGCCAGGGTGGGCACAGAGCTGGGGTCTAGGGTGGGGACAGAATTCACAGCCAGGGTGGGCACAGGGGTGGGAGGGGGCAGAATTTCTATCCGGGGGTGCAGGGGGGGTCCATCTCTATCCGGGGGTGCAGGGGGGGGGTCCGTCCCCACCCGGGGGTGCAGGGGGGGGGGGGTCTATCTCTATCCGGGGGTGAATTCGGGGGGTCCATCTCTATCCGGGGGTGAATTCGGGGGGGTCCATCTCTATCCGGGGGTGAATTTGGGGGGTCCATCTCTATCCGGGGGTGCAGGGGGGGGTCGGTCCCAGCCGGGGGTGCAGGGGGGGGTCTATCTCTATCCGGGGGTGCAGGGGGGGGGTCGGTCCCCAGCCGGGGGTGCAGGGGGGGGTCCCCTCGGGGCCGGCAGGGGGCGCGGGGGCGCGGGGCGGCGCCGGGCGCTCCAGTGGCGCAATCGGTCAGCGCGCGGTACTTATAGGGCGGTACACGAGCGATGCCGAGGTTGTGAGTTCGAGCCTCACCTGGAGCAGGACTTTTGTGGGGAGGGGGTTTCACGCCGCCCCCCCTGTATTACCCTGTGTCGGCGGGGTTTTCTTTTCCCGAGAGAAAAAAAAAAAAAAAAAAAAAAAGCGCTGGAACCGCAGCGGGCCGCACAAAATGCCACACTCGGCACCCCCAAAACCCCCCCGACCCCCCCACGCCAACCTCGCCTCGCAACGCGCGGACAGAGGGGGGGTTCGCTCCATTGCTGGCGCCAGGGATGGGGTGGCGAGATGAGGTGCGACCCCCGCCTTGATGTGCCGCGTCCCCTCCGCACAGGTGACACCGTGCGGCCCCGCCACCCCCTGCGCTCCGGGACATTTCTGCGACGAGCACTTCGGGCTGTGCCTGCCGGAGCGACCCGCGGGCCACTACTGCCGCCACGACCCGCACTGCGCCCGCGGGCTCCTCTGCATCTTCGGCAAGTGCCAGCAGCCCGCGCCCCCGGGCAGGACGGTGAGTGGGGGTCCGCTGAGAGCTGGGGGGGGGGGGGGGGGGGGTTGGACACGCTCTGCGAGTCCCCACGTCCTTAAAGTCGCTTTCTGTGCCATCCAGGAGCGCGGTGCGAGCGGGATGAGCAGTGCGGGGCCGGCGGCTGCTGCGCCCGGCAGCACGGCGAGCGCGTGTGCCAGCGGCGCCTGGCGCTGGCCCAGAGCTGCCACGTTCCCCCGGGGGTCTCGCCTTCAGCATCAACCAGGTGTGCCCCTGCCAGGCCGGGCTGGTGTGCCGACCCTCGGCGCCCCCCAGAGAGTGAGTACGGGCTGGGCGGGGGGCGTGCGGGCGGCGCTGGGGAGGGGGGGTGGCGGTGGTGAGAGCGGCTGGGGGGGTGACACCGATGTCACGATATCACGGGTGTTACGGTGTCACGGGTGTTACGGTGTCACTGATGTCACGATATCACGGGTGTCACGATATCACCGGTGTCACTGATGTCACCGGTGTCACGATATCACCAGTGTCACGATATCACGGGTGCCACGGTGTCACGATATCACCCGGTGTCACGGTGTCACTGGTATCACGATATCACCGGTGTCACGGTGTCACTGGATGTCACCGGTGTCACTGATGTCACCGGTTGTCACGATATCACCGATGTCACGATGTCACTGATGTCACCAATGTCACCGGTGTCACTGATGTCACGTGTCACGGTATCACCGGTGTCACGATATCACCGGTGTCACGGTGTCACCGATGTTGAGATATCCGGTGCCACTGTGTCACGATATCACCGGTGTCACGATATCACCGATGTCACGATATCACCGATGTCACCGTGTGTTTTCTGCCGTCCGCAGGAAAGAGTTCGAGTACCGGCCGGAGAAGAGCGAGTGGCGGTGCCGGCAGCCCTGAGCGCCCGCCTTGTATTTATTTTCTGTAAATAGCGTGAGCGCAGCGCGTCCGGAGCCGGCCCAGCGCCGATAACCCGGCCGCTGTCCATCCCAGGGGGGGCTGGAGCCCCTCCCGACCCTCGCCCCCTTCCCCGGAGCCGGGCAGGTTCCCAGCTCCGTGCCCACCTCGGGGCTCAGCCGCGATCCCCCGTGTCCCCCCCGTGTCCCCCGCAGCAGGCTCAGGCGCGGGGCAGGTCTCACCGAAATGTTTATTACAAAGAACCAAGCGAGCGGGGCGAGTCCCCTCCCGACACACACACACACACACACACACCAAGGAGAATAAATAAATAAAATACATTTTTTTTTTTTTTTGTCGGGTCTTTAAATTAAAAGTTTGTGGAGTGACATAAATACGGGACGTCCCTCTGCCCGCGGGGGAGGGGGGCCCACTGCCCGGATTTTGGCCGCCACGGGGGGCGAGCGTTGGGGCAGGGGGGGCTCAAAGCACTTGGCGGGCAGTGACCCCGCCCCCCCCCCAAAAAAAAAAAAAAATTAAAAAATGGGGGAAACTGAGGCACACGTGGGTGGCGGCTTGGCAGCGGCAGAGCTGGGTGCCCCAAGCCCCCCGACTCGGGCTGGTGGTCTGGGTAAGGCAGTGACCCCGGGGACCCCCAGCATTGATTGCCCCCAGGGGTGGGGAGGGGGGAGCAAGGGGCTGCCGCACAGGTGGGACCTGGTGGTGGTGGTGATGGGGGGGTCCGCAGCCCACCCTGGTGTGGTCACCCCGCAGAGTTGGGGGGGCACAAAGGGACGCCCCGGGGCGGGCACAGGACAAGGCAGTGCCCCGGGGTGCGAGGGGGGGACGGACAGAGGCTCACGGACGGACGGACGGACAGACGGACACGGCTGGACAGGCACGGCGGGGGTGGGTGAGGGGGGGGCTGGAACAAGAAGGGAGAGGGGGGGGCCGGGGTCTGGCGGTCCCAGGACAGCGGGACCACCCCCCGCCTCGGCAGGCCAGGGCTGGGCAGCTGTTAGCACAGGTTAGACCCCCAAAACTGGCTCAGATTCACCCCCCCCCCCCACCCCAATTCAGGCAGAGCCCCTCCAAGGCAAACACATGCAAACCGCCCCCCCCACCCCCTCGGGCAGGCAGCACCTCGGGGGGCACAGCCTGGGGCAGCGGGGAGCCCCCAGACCCTGCACACACCGCACACGCATGCACCCCCCCGGCAGGGCTGTGGGGGCAGCGCCAGGCACTGCTGGGGTGGGGGGGCAGCTGGCAGGGACCCCCCCCAACCCACCCAGGCCAGCTCCGGGGGTCCCTGCAGCCGAGAGCACCATGGAGAAGCGGGGGGGGGGGGGGCACCCAGCGGGCAGGGCTGGGGAGTTGGGGAGGGGGCACGACCCCCACGCCGCGTCCCCTTTGGTCACTTCACTGTCCCTGCCGGGCAGGGAGGGCCCGAGGCACCGCGAGATGCTGGGGAGGGGGCAGCTGCGGCAGGGGGAGACCCCCCTCAGCAACGAGAGAGGGGCAGGGGAACCCCCCCTCCCCACCTCCAGGGCAAAGCGGGGGCTCCCCATGGCACTGCTGGCCGGGCTCGGGGGGCACACCGGCAACCAGGCCCCCCAAAACCAGCGCTGGGGAGGGGGCGAGGGGAGCCCCCTGCCCGCGCCCCTCACCCTCTAACGCATGTAAACGTCCCGGGCCCAGCCCTCGCCGTCGCCGTGGCCCAGGGGCTCGTGGCCCTTGGCTCGACCCCGCAGCCCCCGACCCTCGGGGGGCGCCCCGGGGGTGCCGGGCGGTTCCTCCTCCTCCACCGGCTCCATCTCGATGTCCATGCAGCAGGAATCCCCGGGCTCCGTGCCCGGCGCCTCCGAGTCGAAGGTGTCCTGGCGGGACAGGCTGCGGGGGCCGCCGGAGCGGGCGGGCGGCGGGGCGAGGGGTCTGCCCTGCCCGCGACCCCCCGAATCCCCCGCGCCCTGCCGGAGGCGGCCGTGCTCCCCCTCCGGGAACGGAGCCTGGGTGCGAGAAGCAACCACACCATGCGGGGATGGCCGGGCGGGGGGCTGGCGGGGGGTTAGTGGGGGTTAGTGGGGGTCAGCTGGATTTGGGGAGGGGGGCTGCACACGCTCCTGCCCAGCCTGGGCTGCCCGCGCCACTCACCGGGGGCGCGGTGGGCGCAGGGCTCAGCCGGGGGGGGCAGCAAGGTGGGGAATGGGGAGGATTTGGGGTGGGGGCTGCAGGGAGGGGCGCGGGGCACCGGCTGGCTGGGGACACTGAGCGACAGACAACACAGGACACGTGTCCCCCCCTCTGCCCCCAGCCCCGCGGGGGGCTGCAGGACCCCCATGGTGGGATGGGGGCTGTGCCCCCCTGCCCAGGACACCCCCAAACCCTCGCCCCCCACCACGGCTCCCCCAGAGAGGGGTGGGAGTGGGGGTCTGGCAGTCCCCAGGAAGGCGCAGGGTGGGTGCTGGAGGGATCCTGGGGGTCCCCCATCCCCGGGGCAGCTCCAGGCCTTGGAGGAGGCTCAGGTTCCCAGGAGACCCCGAGTGTGGGGGGCTGGCAGCAGCCCCGGGCAGGGAGAGAGGCCCGGGGAGACCCCAGGGAGGGCCCGGAGCAGGAACGGGGGCAGGACCCTGGGGTGACCCCCAGGAGAGACCCCTGGCAGTGCCCCTGGGGGGTCCCAAAGGAACCACCCAGGGATGGGGCCACTCCTGGGGGGCTGTGGTTGCCCATGGTGACCCCAATCCCATGGGCTGCCCCAACCCCAGGGCAGGTGAGCCCACACCTCAGGGACCACGGTTGCCTTGGGGTGACCCTGACCCCAGGACAGGTGACCCCAGGGATGGTCCCACACCTGGGGGTGGGCACAGACCCCTGGGGTGACCCTGACCCCAGGACAGGGGACCCCAGGGATGGTCCCACACCTGGGGGTGGGCACAGACCCCTGGGGTGACCCTGACCCCAGGACAGGTGACCCCAGGGATGGTCCCACACCTGGGGGGACTGTGGACTGTCCCCAATCCCAGGGTGCAGAACAACCCCCTGGAGCTGTTCACAGGTGACCCCAGGGACAACCCCACACCTGGGGGGGACCATGATTCCCCTGGTATCCCAATCCCAGGGTACAGAACAATCCCCTGGAGCTGTTCACAGGTGAGCCAGGGACAACCCCACACCTGGGGGTGGGCACAGACTCCGGGGTGACCCTGACCCAGGACAGGTGACCCCAGGGCTGATCCTACAGCTGCGGGCAGGACCAGAGACCTCTGGGGTGACCCTGACCCCAAGACAGGTGACCCCACACCTGGGGAACTGCGACTCCCTGGACCACCCCCAATCCCAGGGTGCAGAACAACCACCCTGGAGCTGTTCACAGGTGACCCCAGGGATGGTCCCACACCTGGGGGGACTGTGGACTGTCCCCAATCCCAGGGTGCAGAACAACCCCCTGGAAGTGTTCACAGGTGACCCCAGAGATGGTCCCACACCTGGGGGGCAGGACCAGAGCCCCCTGGAGTGACCCTGCTCCTAAAACAGGTGACCCCAGGGACAATCCCACACCTGGGGGTGGGCACAGACCCCGGGGTGACCCTGACCCCAGGACAGGTGACCCCAGGGACAGCCCACACCTGGGCGGGCTGTGATCCCCCTGGTGTCCCCAATCCCAGGGGTCTCCCGATGAGCTGGGGAGGGATGGGTGTGGGGGGCATCCCCGGCTCCGCCGCCTCACAGCGTGTGCTCCTCCAGGGGTCCGGGGGGGCTGGGGGTGGCCTCGCGGCCCCACAGGCTGAGGTTCCTGCGCAGGGAGGTGAGCACCTGTACCTGGAGGTTGGAGACGGGCGCGGGGCTGGCGGCCAGCGCCGCCGTGGCCATGGTGCGGTTCAGCAGCGGGTTCGGGGGGTTGCTGCTGGGAGGGTGCGTGGCCTTCCAGTACGCCTCCAGGTACTCGGCCAGGTGCTCGCAGGCCTCCTCCAGCTGGTTCTCGTCCAGCACGATGTCGAACATCTCCTGCGGGGAGGGGACGGGAGCCAGGCGGGGAGAGCGCGATGGGGAGCGGGCGGGCGGAGGTGGGGACAGCGGGATGGGGAGGGGGCAGGTGGGGACAATGGGACAGGGAGGGGACAGCGGGATGGGGAGGGGGCAGTGGGATGGGGAGGGAGCAGCGGGATGGGGAGGGGACAATGGGATGGGGCAGCGGGATGGGGAGGAGGCAGTGGGATGGGGAGGGGACAATGGGATGGGGCAGCGGGATGGGGAGGAGGCAGTGGGATGGGGAGGGGACAGCGGGATGGGGAGGGGGCAGCGGGATGGGGATGGGGACAATGGGATGGGGCAGCGGGATGGGGAGGAGGCAGTGGGATGGGGAGGGGACAATGGGATGGGCAGCGGGATGGGGGGAGGCAGTGGGATGGGGAGGGGACAGCGGGATGGGGAGGGGGCAGCGGGATGGGGAGGGGACAGCGGGATGGGGAGGGGGGCAGGGTGAGGGGATGGGGCAGCGGGATGGGGACAATGGGATGGGGCAGCGGGATGGGGAGGAGCAGTGGGATGGGGAGGGGACAGAGGGATGGGGAGGGGATAGAAGGATGGGGAGGGCAATGGGACAGAGAGGGGACAACGGGATGGGGATGGGACAGGTGGAGGATAATGGGACAGGGATGGGGACAGTGGGACAGGGTGGGATCATTGGGACAGGGTGGGATCAATGGGACAGGGTGGGATCAATGGGACGGTGGGATCAGTGGGACAGGGAGGGATCAATGGGACAGGGTGGGATCAGTGGGACAGGGAGGGATCAGTGGGACAGGGTGGGATCAATGGGACAGGACAGGGACAGTGGGACAGGGCAGGGATCTATGGGACAGGACAGGGACAGTGGGACAGGACAGGGATGTATGGGACAGGACAGGGATGTATGGGACAGGACAGGGATCTATGGGACAGGACAGGGACAATGGGACAGGGCAGGGACAATGGGACAGGACAGGGACAGTGGGACAGGACAGGGATCTGTGGGACAGGGTGGGCAGATGTTGTTCCCAGGGCGGGTGGGGCAGGCCGGGGTGGGGTCGGGGTGGGGTGTGGGTGGGGTCGGGGTGGGGTCAGGCTGGGTGGGACCGCGGGGGCCGGGGGCACACTCACAGGCGGGCACTGTGCCAGCTTGTCCGAGGCCACCATCTGCACGTTCAGGTGCTTGGCTTGGGATTTCCCCCGGGACTTCACCAGCCGCTGCAGCACCTGGGCAGGAGGGGACAGCCCGGGCTGGACCCTGCCCGACCCCCCCAGCGCGGCGGGCAGGGGGGGCTGGCACGGCCCCCAGGACCCGCGCCCACCTTAGGGGAGGTGATTTTGATGTAGACGATGATGGGCGCCAGCGAGGTCTTGGCCAGCTGGGCGGGGTGGTTGATGGTGTCGGCGTCCAGGGCCACCAACTGCAGCGTGCGGGCCAGCTCGAAAATGCGCTCGGTCTCGCTCTGCACTCGGCTGGGGGGGGGGACACGGGGGAGGCTCAGGGGGAGGGGATGGGGGGCTCAGGGTGGGGCAGAAGGAGGGGATTTGTCCTGGGACGGGATGGGGGCTCGGGGTGGGGGCAGCAGCAGGAGGGGATTTGTCCTGGGGAGGGGCTGGGGGTCTCGGGATGGGGGCAGAAACAGGGGGCTTGTCCTGGGGAGATGGGGTGCTCAGGATGGGGGCAGCAGCAGATTTGTCCTGGGGAGGGGCTGGGGGGCTCAGGATGGGGGCAGCAGGAGGGGATTTGTCCTGGGGAAGGGGCTGGGGGTCTCGGGATGGGGGCAGAAACAGGGGGCTTGTCCTGGGGAGATGGGGTGCTCAGGATGGGGCAGCAGCAGATTTGTCCTGGGGAGGGGCTGGGGGGCTCAGGATGGGGGACAGCAGGAGGGGATTTGTCCTGGGGAAGGGGCTGGGGGTCTCGGGATGGGGCAGAAACAGGGGGCTTGTCTGGGGAGATGGGGTGCCAGGATGGGGCGCAGCAGATTTGTCCTGGGGAGGGGTGGGGGGTCAGGATGGGGACAGCGGAGGGGATTTGTCCTGGGAGGGGCTGGGGGTCTCGGGATGGGGCAGAAACAGGGGGCTTGTCCTGGGGAGATGGGGTGCTCAGGATGGGGGCAGCAGCAGATTTGTCCTGGGGAGGGCGGGGGCTCGGATGGACAGCAGGAGGGGATTTGTCCTGGGGAGGGGGTGGGGGTCTCGGGGTGGTGGCAGCAGCAGCAGCAGCAGGAGGGGATTTGTCCTGTCCAAAGCCCCCCACCCCAAAACACGCTCACTCGGAGGGAGGGGGGCTCAGACAGGGGTTGTCCCCCAACCCTCAGGCTCTGTCCCAGCCCCAGGTTTTGGGGAGGGGGTTTGGGGCTGCTGGGGGTCCCGGTTACGTACCCAAGACATCTGTATCAGGAGCAGGGGAGGAAGGAGGCAGCGCGGAGGGGAGAACGTCAAAAGAAAAGAGAAATGGGGGGGAGAAAAAACCAACAAAAAGAAAAAAAAAAATAACAGAGAAGATAAAAGAGGAGGAGGAAGGAGGAGGAGGAGGAGGAAGAGGAGGGGGAAAAAGCAGCCGGGCTGGGCTGGGGGCTGATACAGATGGAGGCTTGGGGGTCCGGGGGGGTCCTGGGGGTCCCGGGGGGGTCCCGGGCTGTCCGGGGGGGTCCTGGGGTTGGTCCCAGGGGGGTCCCGGGGATCCGTGTGGGTCCCGGCTTGTCCCGGGGGTGTCCTGGGGGGTCCTGGGGGGTCCCGGGGGTTCCCGGGTTGTCCCGGGGGTGGTCCCGGAGGTGTCCCGGGTGGTTCCGGGGGGGTCCCGGGGTGTTCCCAGGGAATCCAGGAGTTCCCGGGGGTGTCCTGGGGGTCCGGAGGTGTCCCGGGGTGTCCTGGGGGTCCCGGAGGTGTCCCGGGGTGTCCTGGGGGGTCCTGGGTGTCCCGGGGGTGTCCGGGGTTGTCCCGGGGTGTCCCAGGGGTGTCCTGGGGGTGTCCGGGGGTCCGGGGTGTCCTGGGGGTCCCGGGGTGTCCCGGGTAGTCCCGGGTGGTCCCGGGGTGTCCGGGGTCCGGGGGTGTCCGGGGGTGCCGGGTGTCCCGGGTCCCGGTGGTCCGGGTGGTCCCGGGTGGTGCCGGGTGGTCCCGGGTGGTGCCGGGTGGTCGGGTGGTGCCGGGGGCCGTACCCAGGCTGGAGCGGGTGCTGGAGCGCTCGATGATGGTGTGCTTGCTGGGGTTGTTGAGCACGGAGCGCTTGGCCAGGGAGATGTCAGCCGTGACCCGCGTGATGGAGATCCTGGGGGTACAGCGGGGGGACCCCCACATCCACACCCACCCCCCCCGAGACCCCCACGGTCACCCCCGCCCTCCCTCCCACACCCGCGGCTGTGGGGGCCGGACTCGCCCCGGTCGGGGGTTCTGCCGTGGGTTTGGGGGGGTCCCCCCAAGGGTTTAGGGGTCCCCCTATGGGATTAGGGGTCCCCAAGGGGTTTGGGGGGGTCCCTTTGTGGGATTAGGGGTCCCCAAGGGGTTTGGGGTCCCTGCTGTAAGATTGGGGCTCCTTCTCATGGGGTTAGGGCTCCCTCTGTGGGTTTAGGGGTCTCCCGTGAGTTTAGGGGACCCTTTGTGGGTTTAGGGATCCCCTGGTGGGTTTAGGGGGTCCCTGGTGGGTTTAGGGCTCCCTCTGTGGGTTTAGGGGTCCCCTGGTGGGTTTAAGGGTCCCTCTGTGGGTTTAGGGGGTCCCTGGTGGGTTTAGGGGTCCCCTGGTGGGTTTAGGGGGTCCCTGGTGGGTTTTGGGCTCCCTCTGTGGGTTTAGGGGTCCCCTGGTGGGTTTAGGGGTCCCTCTGTGTTTTAGGGGTCCCCTGGTGGGTTTAGGGGTCCCTCTGTGGGTTTAGGGGGTCCCCTGGTGGGTTTAGGGATCCCCTGGTGGGTTTAGGGGGTCCCTGGTGGGTTTGGGGGTCCCTCTGTGTTTTAGGGGTCCGTGGTGTGTTTAGGAATCTCCCGGTGTATTTGGAGGGGTCCCTGGTGTGTTTGGGGGTCCCTCTGTGTTTTAGGGGTCCCTCTGTGGTTGTCAGGGATCCCCCGGTGGGTTTGGGGATTCCATGGTGGATTTGGGGGCTCCCCCGGTGTGTCTGGGGGGTCCCTGGTGTGTTTAGGGTCGGTTTGGTCCCGGTGGTTTTGTGTCTGGTGGGTCCCTGGTGTGTTTAGGGGTCCCTGGTGTGTTTGGGGCTCCCCCGGTGTGTCTGGGGGGTCCCTGGTGTGTTTAGGGGTCCCCCGGTGTGTCTGGGGGGTCCCTGGTGTGTTTAGGGGTCCCCCGGTGTGTCTGGGGGGTCCCTAGCCGCGCCCCTCTCACCTGCCGTCGAAGCGATGCTTCAGGAAGTCGAACAGCGCCTTCTGCATCATGTCCGTCACCTGGGGGGGCAGCGCCGAGGGGCAGCACAGGGCTGGGGCTGCTGCCCGCCGAGCCCCCCGAGACCCCGAGCCCCCCGAGCCTCTACCGAGCCCCCCCGAGCCCCGGCCCCCACGAGCCCCCGAGCCCCCGAGCCTCACCGAGCCCCCGAGCCCCCCCGAGCCCCCCGAGCCCCCGAGCCTTACCGAGCCTCACGAGCCCCCGAGCCCCCCGAGCCCCCCGAGCCTCACCGAGCCCCCGAGCCCCCGAACTTACCGAGCCCACCGAGCCCCCCGAGCCCCCCGAGCCCCCCGAGCCCCCCCGAGCCCCCCGAGCCTCACCGAGCCCCCCGAGCCTTACCGAGCCCCCGAGCCCCCGAGCCCCCCGATCCCAGCCCCGAGCCCCCGAGCCCCCCGAGCCCCCGAACCCCCGAGCCCCCCGAGCCCCCGATCCCGAGCCCCCCGAGCCCCCCGAACCCCCCGAGCCCCCGATTCCCGAGCCCCCCGATTCCCCGAACCCCCCGGACCGTCCCCCGAGCCCCGAGCCCCTCGATCCCCCGATCCCCGATCCCCCGATCCCCCGAGCCCCTCGATCCCCCCGAGCCCCCGAGCCCCCCAAGCCCCCGATCCCCCGATCCCCCCGATCCCCCGATCCCCCGAGCCCCCCGAGCCCCTCGATCCCCCCGAACCCCCGACCCCCGATTCCCCCGATCCCCCGATCCCCTGAACCCCCGATCCCCCCGATCCCCGAGTCCCCCGAGCCCCCCGAGCCCCCGAACCCCCCGAGACCCCCGATCCCCCCGATCCCCCGAGACCCCCGATCCCCCGATCCCCCGATCCCCCGATCCCCCGATCCCCCCGCTCACCTCGTAGCCCTTCAGCGAGGGCCCCACGAGGATGATGGGGCGCATGGAGGGCACCACGTCGTACGGGGGCACGTGCTCGGTCTGGGGACAGAGCCGGGGGTCACCGGGGCCGGGGGGGCTCGGGCCACGCGCGGATTCGCCCCCCAGGGGGGGTTGTTTTGGGGGGGGGGGGGCTGCAAGCGGGGGGGGCACCTCCCGGGGGGGTGGTCCTGGCGCTACTCACCGATTTCTGCTTCTGCTTGGCTACGTCCCGGGGGGGCCGCGGGGGCGAGAGGAGACAAACAAGGCATGCGAGTTACCGCGGGCACGGGGGGCACCGGGGACACCGGGGACACCGGGGGCACCGGGGAGAGCCCGGGAGAGCCGGGAGAGCCGGGGAGAGCCGGGGGAGAGCCGGGGAGAGCCCGGGGAGAGCCCGGGAGAGCCGGGGAGGCCGGGAGAGCCGGGGAGAGCCGGGAGAGCCGGGGAGAGCCGGGGAGAGCCGGGAGAGCCCGGGAGAGCCCGGGAGAGCCGGGGAGAGCCGGGGGACTCGGGAGGGAGCCAAGGAGGAGCCGGACACGGCGGGGGGGGAGGCCGGAGGACACGGGTGATGAGCCAAGGGACACAGGTGTGAGCCAAAGGGAGACCAGGTGGAGG
This sequence comes from Sitta carolinensis, assembly GCA_032173965.1. Lineage (NCBI taxonomy): Eukaryota > Metazoa > Chordata > Aves > Passeriformes > Sittidae > Sitta > Sitta carolinensis. The sequence goes on from CM063307.1 coordinate 2,070,911, forward strand.
GGAGCAGGGGTAGCCAGGCCGGTGTGACCCACGGGAAGGGTGAGCCAAAGGGTCAGCCAGGACACGGGGTGAGGCAAAGGACACAGGTGTGAGCCAAGGATGTGAGCCAGGACACAGGCTGTGAGCAAAGGGTGACCCAAGGGACACAGGTGTGACCAAGGGACCCAGGTATGCCCCAGGGTGAGCCAGAGAGGCACAGGTGTGACCCAAGGGTGAGCCAGAGACACAGGTGAGACCATAAGTGTGACCCCTGGGTGACCAAAGCGACACAGGTGTGAGCCAAAGGGTCAGCCAGGGACACAGGTGTGACCAGGGACACAGGTGTGACCCAGGACATGAGTGTGACCCTGGGGCTGAGCCATGGACACAGGTGTGAGCCAAAGGGACACGGGTGTGAGCCAAAGGACACAGGTGTGAGCCAAGGAGTGACACCAGGGACACAGGTGTGAGCCAAAGGGACACGGGTGTGAGCCAAAGGGACACAGGTGTGAGCCAAGGAGTGACCAGGGACACAGGTGTGAGCCAAAGGGACACGGGTGTGAGCCAAAGGGACACAGGTGTGAGCCAAGGAGTGACCCAGGGACACAGGTGTGAGCCAAAGGGACACGGGTGTGAGCCAAAGGGACACAGGTGTGAGCCAAGGAGTGACCCAGGGACACAGGTGTGACCCCTGGGGCTGAGCCATGGACACGGGTGTGACCTGGAAGGTGCCCCAGGTGACTCCTGTGTGCCTCAGAGGTGCCCCAGGGCCACGTGTGTGATCCATGGGGTGGCCCAGGTGCCACCAGCGGGCCCTGGGCACAGTCCCACCCCAACCGCCCCCTCTGGGGTCAGCGGGGGCTCCGCAGGGCTTGGGGGGGCAGCTGGGCCCCCCCGGCCGGCTCGCCCCAAAGTCCCGGCAGACACCCCCCCTCTGTTCCGTGAATGGTTGGGCCCGAAGCGCCCCGGCCGATGCCCAGTACCGGGAGGAATGGTCCATTCTCAGTGGCGGGGGGGTGAGACACCGGCCGTGCTGGAACACACCATGCGCACACTGCGGGGGGAGGCAACGGGGGGAGTGGGGGCACGGGCTGGTCCATTCCATGGGCGGGGGGGATCACAGCCATGGGCTAGTATCACAGCCACGGGCTGGTCCATCCCATGGACCATGGGGGGGGAAATCACAGCCACGGGCTGGTCCATCCCATGGATCATGGGGGGATCACAGCCACGGGCTGGTCCATTCCATGGGCGGGGGGGGGGAAATCACAGCCACGGGCTGGTCCATCCCATGGATCATGGGGGGAAATCACAGCCACGGGCTGGTCCATCCATGGATCATGGGGGGATCACAGCCACGGACTGGTCCATTCCATGGAGCATGGGGGGATCACAGCACGGACTGGTCCATTCCATGGGCGGGGGGGTACGGGCTGGTCCATCCCATGGTCTGGGGGGGGAATCACAGCCACGGGCTGGTCCATCCATGGTTGGAGGGGGGGATCACAGCCACGGGCCGGTCCATTCCATGGGCGTGGGGGGGGGGGGGAATCACAGCCACGGACTGGTCCATTCCGTGGGCAGGGGGGGAATCACAGCCACGGACTGGTCCATTCCATGGGTAGTGGGGGGAATCACAGCCACGGACTGGTCCATCCCATGGATCATGGGGGGAATCACAGCCACGGTTGGTTCATTCCATGGATCATGGGGGGAATCACAGCCACGGGACTGGTCCATTCCATGGGCGTGGGGGTACAGGGTGGTCCATTCCATGGATCATGGGGGGAATCACAGCCACGGGCTGGTCCATTCCATGGGCGGGGGGGTACGAGCTGGTCCATTCCATGGATCATGGGGGGAATCACAGCCACGGGCTGGTCCATTCCATGGGCGGGGGGGTACGGGCTGGTCCATTCCATGGATCATGGGGGGAATCACAGCCACGGGCTGGTCCATTCCATGGCGGGGGGTACGGGCTGGTCCATCCATGGATCATGGGGGATCACAGCCACGGGCTGGTCCATCCATTGACAACAGGGGGGTCAGCCATGGACTGATCCATCCCACGGCCCACAGGGGGGGACTGACCCATCCCTTGGACAACAGGGGGGTCAGCCCCGCGCTGCCCCTGGCTGCAGGGCTCATCCCGTGCTGCGGCACTGGGGCGGCACGTGGTCCCCAGCCCATGGGGTACCCCCAATCCATGGGATACCCCCAGCCCATGGGGTACCCCCAGCCCATGGGGTGTCTCAGTCCATGGGCTTTCCCCAGCCCATGAGGTACCCCCAATTCATGGGGCGCCCCCAATCCATGGGATGCCCCCAGCCCTGTGGGAGCCCCAGCCCGTGGAGTGCCCCCAGTCCATGGGGTGCCCCCAATCCATGGGGTGCCCCCAGTCCATGGGGTGCCCCCAATCCATGGGATGCCCCCAGCCCATGGGGTGCCCCAGCCCTGTGGGTGCCCCAGTCCATGGGGTGCCCCAGTCCATGGGCACCCCCAGTCCATGGGGTGCCCCCAGTCCATGGAGTGTCCCAGTCCATGGGGTGGCCCCAGTCCATGGAGTTCCCCCAGTCCATGGGCACCCCCAGCCCATGGGCACCCCCAGTCCATGGAGTGCCTCCAGTCCATAGGGTGCCCCCAGCCCATGGGCACCCCAGTCCATGGAGTGCCCCCAGTCCATGGGTGCCCCCAGTCCATGGAGTGCCTCCAGTCCATAGGGTGCCCCAGCCCATGGGGTGCCCCCAGCCCATGGGGTGCCCCCAGTCCATGGAGTGTCCCAGTCCATGGGCACCCCCAGCCCATGGGCACCCCCAGCCCATGGGGTGCCCCCAGCCCATGGGGTGCCCCCAGTCCATGGGGTGCCCCCAGTCCATGGGCACCCCCAGCCCATGGGGTGCCCCATCCCCACGGTCCCCCATCCCCGGGGGTGCCCCCAGCCCCCCGGCAGTGTTAGGGCAGGCAGCGGGTGCAGCAGGCGAGGCGGGGCCGGCGGGGCCGTTACCTTCCTAAAGAAGGGGATGCGCTTGCTGTGGGCGGGGGGGGTGGTGACACTGCTCACGCTACTCTTAGGGGAGCGCTGCGCCTCCACGGCCTCCTCCTCCTCCTCCTCTAACTCATCGGGCTCAAAGGCAAAGCTAGGCATGTCCAGGCCACCTGGGGAGGGCCGGAGCCGCGAGCCGGCAGGGAGAGAAAAGAGCGGTAATGGCGATGGAAGAAGGGCGAAATGGAGATGGGGAGGGAGCTGGGAAAGGAGAAGCAGAGGGGTCCCGGGGGGAGGGGGGGGAAATTGGGGTCACCCTGCCTGCACCGGGGGTGGAGAGGACCAAAGGGTCACCCGTGGAGGGACCCCCGGGCTGGAGCTGCCGGGGCCGAGGAGGAGCGGGATGCTCTTACCGCTGGCCGGGGGGGTTGGCCGGCGCGGCCCCGTCACCACATCGCCCAGGCTGGAGGTGGAGTTGTCGCCCGATTTGCTGCGTGGGAGAAGCACAGGGAGGGCAGAGAGAGAGAGCCATGAGGGTGGGATGGGGAGGAGGGGGGATTCCGGGGGATCGGGGTGAGCCCCACCTCGAGCTCAGGCGGCTCTGCCGCATCTTCTGCTCCTGCAGCAGCCGCATGTTCTCCAGCTTGACGGGGCTGGGGATGAAGCCCACCTCGCAGCCCTCCTTCACCAGCCGCCCGATCCACCAGTCGTTGTTGTACTTCTGCTCCGGGGAAGGAAACACCTTGAAACCCCCAGCCCCAAACTCACCCCAGCGCTGCCCCCCGCCCCAAACCCACCCCAGCGCTGCCCTTCTCCCCAAACCCACCCCAGCGCTGCCCCCCACCCAGCGCTGCCCCCCGCCCCAAACCCACCCCAGCGCTGCCCCCCACCCCAGCGCTGCCCCCCGCCCCAAACCCACCCCAGCGCTGCCCCCCGCCCCAGCGCTGCCCCCCGCCCCAAACCCACCCCAGCGCTGCCCCCCGCCCCAAACCCACCCCAGCGCTGCCCAAACCCACCCCAGCGCTGCCCCCCGCCCCAAACCCACCCCAGCGCTGCCCAAACCCACCCCAGCGCTGCCCCCCGCCCCAAACCCACCCCAGCGCTGCCCTTCTCCCCAAACCCACCCCAGCGCTGCCCCCCGCCCCAAACCCACCCCAGCGCTGCCCTTCTCCCCAAACCCACCCCAGCGCTGCCCAAACCCACCCCAGCGCTGCCCCCCACCCCAGCGCTGCCCCCGCCCCAAACCCACCCCAGCGCTGCCCCCCGCCCCAGCGCTGCCCCCCGCCCCAAACCCACCCCAGCGCTGCCCCCCGCCCCAAACCCACCCCAGCGCTGCCCAAACCCACCCCAGCGCTGCCCCCCGCCCCAAACCCACCCCAGCGCTGCCCTTCTCCCCAAACCCACCCCAGCGCTGCCCAAACCCACCCCAGCGCTGCCCAAACCCACCCCAGCGCTGCCCCCGCCCCAAACCCACCCCAGCGCTGCCCTTCTCCCCAAACCCACCCCAGCGCTGCCCAAACCCCACCCCAGCGCTGCCCCCCGCCCCAAACCCACCCCGGCGCTGCCCCCCGCCCCTCCCCAGCCCGCTCCCACCTCCTTGATGTGCAGGAAGTCCTTGGGCTCGAAGCAGATGGCCATGCCCTGCACGGGCACCTCGTCGGTGGCCGAAGGGTTGTAGCCCACGTTGGTGCGCACGGCGAACGCCACCGGCTTCGTCTGCCAGCGGGAGAGGGCTCGGCAGCTCCCCCCGCCCCAAAACGGGGAGATCCCAACCTTTGCCACCCGAACGGGAGATCCAACCTCTGCCACCCCGAAACGGGGAGATCCCACCTTCTGCCACCCCAAAACGGGGAGATCCCAACCCTCTGCCACCCCGAAACGGGGAGATCCCACCGTCAGCCACCCCAAAACGGGGAGATCCCAACCCTCTGCCACCCCGAAACGGGGAGATCCCAACCCTCTGCCACCCCGAAACGGGGAGATCCCAACCCTCTGCCACCCCAAAACGGGGAGATCCCACCTTCTGCCACCCCAAAACGGGGAGATCCCAACCCTCTGCCACCCCAAAACGGGGAGATCCCAACCCTCTGCCACCCCGAAACGGGGAGATCCCAACCCTCTGCCACCCAGAAACGGGGAGATCCCACCTTCTGCCACCCCAAAACGGGGAGATCCCAACCCTCTGCCACCCCGAAACGGGGAGATCCCACCTTCTGCACCCCAAAACGGGGAGATCCCAACCCTCTGCCACCCCGAAACGGGGAGATCCCACCTTCTGCCACCCCAAAACGGGGAGATCCCAACCCTCTGCCACCCCGAAACGGGGAGATCCCTCCCTCTGCCACCCCGAAACGGGGAGATCCCACCCTCCAAAACAGGGAGACCCCACCGTCTGCCTCCCCACAGTGGGGAGACCCTCACCCTCTACTACCCCGAAACGGGGCGATCCCACTCTCAGGCACTCCACAGCGGGAGAATCCCACCGTCAGCCACCCCAAAACCGGGAGATCCCACCCTCTGCTACCCCAAAACAGGACGACCCCACACCCTCGTCCCGCCCCGGCCGGGCAGGGGGTGCTGGGGGGTCCCTGTGCTGGTTCAGGGGGTTCTGGGGGGGGCCCTGTGCTGGGACAGGAGGTTCCAGGAGTCCCTGTGCTGGTTCAGGGGGTCCCTGTGCTGGCCAGGGGGTCCCTGTGCTGGCTCAGGGGGTTTTGGGGGTCCCTGTGCTGGGCAGGGGGTGGTGGGCAGTCCCTGTGCCGGTTCAGGGGGTGCTAGGGGGTCCCTGTGCCGGTTCAGGGGGTTTCGGGGGTCCCTGTGCTGGGGGGTCCCTATTTTTGGCAGGGAGTGCTGGGGTCCCTATTTTGGGGCAGGGGGTGCTGGGGGGTCCCTATTTTGGGGCAAGGAGTGCTGGGGTCCCTATTTTGGGGCAGGGTGTGGGGGGTCCCTATTTGGGGCAGGGGTGCTGGGGGGTCCCTATTTTGGGGCAGGGAGTGCTGGGGTCCCTATTTTGGGGCAGGGGTGCCGGGGTTCCTGTTTTGGGGCACTGGGGTCCCTATTTTGGGGCAGGGGGTGCTGGGCGGTCCCTGTTTTGGGGCAGGGAGTGCCGGGGTCCCTGTTTTGGGGCACTGGGGTCCCTATTTTGGGGCAGGGGGTGCTGGGGGGTCCCTGTTTTGGGGCAGGGAGTGCCGGGGTCCCTGTTTTGGGGCACTGGGGTCCCTGCTTTGGGGCAGGGGTGCCGGGGGGGCTCCATGCCGGCTCTCCCACCTTGGCTTTCTCCAGCTGAGCCATGGCCTGCCGCTCGGCCTCCCTGCGCAGCGCCTCCCGGTCCTCCTCCAGCGACACATCCGAGTCCGAGGGGCGGCTGGTGTAGGACTCGGCCGAGCCCTGGGGCAGCGGGCAGGGGGCTCAGCCCACCCTGGGACCCCCAGCGCAGCCCCCATTTCAGCCCTCCCACCCCCCAGCAGCGGCTGCTGCCGGTGCTCATCACCGAGGCCAAGGGGAGACCCCCGGTACTGCCGGGAGACCCCGGTGCTGCCCGGAGCCCCCCAGTACTGTCCAGAGACCCCCGGTACTGCCGGGAGACCCCCGGTACTGCTCGGAGTCCCCCCGGTACTGCCGAGAGAACCCCGGTGCTGCCGGGAGACCCCGGTGCTGCTCAGAGCCCCCCGGTACTGTCCAGAGACCCCCCGGTACTGCCGAGAGACCCCCGTACTGCTCGGAGCCCCCCAGAGCCCCTGAAGCCTCCCCGGAGCCCCCAGAGCCCCCCCGGTGCTGCCCGGAGCCCCCCGGTGCTGCCCGGAGCCCCCGGTACTGCCGAGAGACCCCGATATGCTCGGAGTCCCCCGGTACTGGCGGAGACCCCCGGTACTGCCGAGAGACCCCGGTACTGCTCGGAGTCCCCCGGTACTGGCGGGAGACCCCCGGTACTGCTCGGAGTCCCCCCGGTACTGCCGAGAGACCCCCGGTACTGCTCGGAGTCCCCCCGGTACTGGCGGGAGACCCCCGGTACTGCTCGGAGCCCCCCAGAGCCCCCTGAAGCCTCCCCGGAGCCCCCCAGAGCCCCCCCGGTGCTGCCCGGAGCCCCCCGGTGCTGCCCGGAGTTCTCTCGGAGCCCCCCCGGTGCTGCCCGGAGCCCCCCAGAGCCCCCCGGTGCTGCCCGGAGCCCCCCGGTGCTGCCTGGAGCCCCCCGAAGCCCCTCTGAGACCCCTCAGAGCCCTCCGGAGCCCTCCCGGTGCTGCCTGGAGCCTCCAGAAGCCCCCCCAGGAGCCCCCCATGGAGCCCCCGGAGCCCCCCGGCAGGGTCAGGGCAGGAGAGGCCCCCCCGGCAGCTGTCACCACCGCTCCGGGCGGGCACCGGGGACCCCCCGAGGGTCGGGCGGGCACCGGGGACCCCCCGAGGGTCGGGCGGGCACGGACGGGGGACCACACCCCCGAGGGTCGCCCACCCCGGGGGGCAGCGCTGTCCCCACCGCGGCAGCCCCGGGTGAGGGGGCTGTGGGGTCACCCCGGGACAGGGCTGGAGCTGGGGGGCTCGGGGACCCCCTGAGCACCGGGGGGACACCCCGGGGTGGGGGACATCCCCCCTACAACCCCCTCCGGAGCTCTTGGGGGGCTGCGGGACCCCCCACCCTTGATTTGTGCCGACCTTTCCCACGGCCGGGGGTTTGGGGTCACTCAGCCCCCCACGAACCCGGGGGGCACCCACCCCCCAAAAACCCCGCTCCTCCTGCCCCACCGAGGGCACTTTGGGGGGCTCAGCAGAGCCCGGGCACGACCCCCTCAGCCCACAGACCCCAAAAACCACACAGAGCCCCAAAAACCCCACTGACCTCCCACACCCCACAGAGCCCCCAAAAACCCCACTGACCCCCCCACACCCCACAGAGCCCCCAAAAAACCCCACTGACCCCCCACATCCCACAGAGCCCCCCACAGACCCCCCTCACCCCACAGACCCCCACACCCCACAGACCCCAAAAACGCCACAGACCCCCTCACCCACAGACCCCAAAAACCCCACAGACCCCCCTCACCCCACAGAGCTCCAAAAACCCCACTGACCCCACCACACCCCACAGAGCCCCTCACCCCACAGACCCCCCCAAAAACCCCACAGACCCCCCTCACCCCACAGACCCCCTCACCCACAGACCCCCAAAAACCACACAGAGCCCCAAAAACCCCACTGACCCCCCCACACCCCACAGAGCCCCTCACCCCACAGAGCCCCCCACAGACCCCTCACCCCACAGACCCCCTCACCCCACAGACCCCCACAGACCCCCCTCACCCACAGACCCCTCCTCACCCACAGACCCCTCCTCACCCACAGACCCCCCTCACTTCACAGACCCCCCCACAGACCCCCCTCCCAACCCACCCACAGAGCCCCCACCCCTCACCCCACAGACCCCCACAGACCCCCCCTCACCCACAGACCCCCCCTCACCCCACAGACCCCCCACAGACCCCACAGACCCCCCCTCACCCACAGACCCCTCCTCACCCACAGACCCCTCCTCACCCACAGACCCCCCCTCACTTCACAGACCCCCCTCACCCCACAGACCCCCCTCACCCCACAGACCCCCTCACCCCACAGAGCCCCCCACAGACCCCCTCACCCCACAGACCCCCCACAGACCCCCACAGACCCCCCTCACCCACAGACCCCTCCTCACCCACAGACCCCCCCTCACTTCACAGACCCCCCTCACCCCACAGAGCCCCCCAAAAACCCCACAGCCCCCTCCCCAGCCAGGGGGGTCCCGCGCTGAGGGCAGAGCGGGGCTGGGGGGTCCCGGGGCGCGGGCGGGGGTCGCTCACCGGGGCACCGGGGGGGTCTTTGCCGGGGCTCTCCATGGTGGCCGGGCCGGGGGCGAGCGGGGCGGGCTCGGGGCCGGCCCGGGGGGGCTCAGATTTCGGCCCCGGGGGGCTCAGGTTTCAACCCCGGGTATATTTAGCCCGGGGCCGGGCAGGGGGTGGGGGCCGGGGGGGGGGGTGTATGGGGGGCTCAGGGAGGGGGGGGGCAGAGCAGCTTTGGTGCCAACTTGGGGGTGCCAAAGCTGGGGTCCCCCCCTGGCACCCCAAGAGGGGCGGGGGACCCCTCTGGAGGGGCTGCAATTTGGGGAAGGGGTGGGGGGGATTCCTCCAGCACCCACGGCAGAGCGGAGAGAGCCGGGCCGGGCTCGGGGTGACCCCAGCGGGGTCCCCGGGGGTTGAGGGATCCCCCCAAAAGTGCCGGGCCCCCCCTCACCTGCCGGACGAAGCTGTTGGAGGTGGTGTCGGAGGAGGTGCTGCCGTCCGAGCGCTTGAAGCGGCTCTTGCGCCGGCTGTACTTGCCCTGGGCACGGGAGGGCAGCGCTGGAGACCCCCAAAATCCCCCGGGGATCGGGGGGCGGCTCCGCATCGCAGCCCGGACCCCACTGCTGGGGGTGCTCCGAGCCCCCCCGCCCCCATCCTGCAGCTGAACCCCGGTCTTGAGGGGTTTGGGATGGGATGATGGGATCCATGGGGTGGGATGGGATAATGGGATGGGATAATGGGATCGCTGGGGTGCTCTGAGCCCCTTCACCCCATCCTGCAGCTGAACCCCGGTCCTGAGGGGCTTGGGATGGGATAATGGGATCCATGGGGTGGGATGGGATAATGGGATGGGATGGGATAATGGGATCCATGGGGTGGGATGGGATAATGGGATGGGATAATGGGATCACTGGGGTGCTCTGAGCCCCTTCACCCCCATCCTGCAGCTGAACCCGGTCTTGAGGGGTTTGGGATGGGATAATGGGATGGGATAATGGGATGGGATGGGATAATGGGATCGCTGAGGTGTTCCGACCCCCTCTGCCCCATCCTGCAGCTGAACCCCGCTCCTGGGGGGCTCGGGATGGGATAATGGGATCCATGGGGTGGGATGGGATACTGGAATGGGATAATGGGATGGGATAATGGGATCACTGAGGTGCTCCGAGCCCCCCCCCCCCCCCCTCCCATCCTGCAGCTGAACCCCGCTCCTGGGGGGCTCGGGATGGGATAATGGGATCCATGGAGTGGGGTGGGAAGGGATGGGATCCATGGGATGGGATGGGATGGGTTAAAGGGATGGGATCCATGGGATGGGATGGGATCCATGGAGTGGGATGGGATGGGATCCGTGGGATGGGATGGGTTAAAGGGATGGGATCCATGGGACCATGGGATCCATGGAGTGGGATGGGATGGGATCCGTGGGATAATGGGATGGGATGTGGGCTGCCCCTCCCGGGGGATCACACTCTTGGGGGGCTGCAGCCCCAACCCCAGCGGGAGGGACACTGTGGGGCTGTGCGGGTCTGGGGGAGCAGCCCCCAAACTCCCCCCCCCAGTCAAGCCAGAGCCCACCCAGCCCGCCGGGGGACACCCACGGGGGGCTCCCCACGCCCCCCTCCACCACCCCAGTGCCCGAGACACCCCCCGAGCACGGGCCCGCACCCCAACGGGACCCCCGCTCCCTCCTCCTGGGGTGGGCTGGGGGTGTCCCTGTGACCCCCCCCCTCCCCGGGGCAGCTCCCCCCTTTTGGGGGCGGTAAAAGGGGGGGAGCGGGGCTGTCACCCCCCAGTGCCCCCCAGGCACAGCTGCGCCCAGCCCGGGGGTCCCCACGCTGGGGATTTTTAGGTCCAGAGCCCCCCAGGACCCCTCCACCGCCACCCACAGGGCTGGGGTTCAGTGACGAGGCTCCCTCTGCCCCCCACCCCAAAATCTGTCACACCCCCCCCCCGGCTGGTGCTCCCCAAGAGTGTGGGGAGGGGTCTGTCCCCAGTGCCCCCCACCTTCTGGGACCAGCGAGGGCACTGTCCCTCCTCCCCCCCAAACCAGAGGGGCACAATTCGAGGGAAGGGGGGCTGAGGGGAGCACCCCAAGAGTTTTCCCAATTCCTAAAACTTTCCCAGTGGGCACAACACCCCCCCGCTCCCAAAAAACCCCACCTGCCCACTTTGGGGGGCACAGCCCAGAGGATTTGGAAACTGGGGGAGTGGGCTGGATTTGGGGGTCCCTCCGAGCCCTATTTTTTTTGGGGGGGTGCTGGGAGGACAGCATCTCCCCCTCCTCAATATCAAGGCTGGAGGGGAGGGAAAAACTAAACCCCTCCTGCCGCCCCCAGCCCCACGGGGAGGAATCCCATGGGATGAACCCCGCGCCGTTCCCCCCGGGGGTGGGGGTGGGGGGGGGTGCGGGCGATGCTGACGCCCCCCAAGACCCCTCGGGGGTGTCACCTGGAGCGCGGCGTTGTCCAAGACGTCCATCTGGATGTCCTGCGTGGAGCTGTAGGGGGTCCGGGCCATGCCGCCTTCCCGCACCATGGAAGCGCCGGGCTCGGCGGGATTTCGGGATGGATGGGTGGGTGGGTGGGTGCGGGGGGGGCGCAAGCACACAGAGGAAGACGATGACGATGACGATGAAGCTCAGGCCTTGCCCCCGCGGTGACGGAGCGGGAGGAGGAGGAGGAGGAGGAGGAGGAGGAGGAGGAGGAGGAGGAGGAGGAAGGAGGAGTGGGGATGGCGCAGGGGGAGCGAGGGATGGGCGGCCGCTCCCGCGCCGCCTTCCCTGGGGGGGGGGGAGGGATGGGGGATGCGGGAATGTTGCCCCCCCCCCCTCCTCGCCCACCCACCCCAAGCCCGCTCAGTCCCAGGTACGGCACCCCCGCAAGGCTCCTTCCCCAAAAAACGCTCCCCAAAACTGGGGGGCGCGGCGCGGTTTGCCCGCCCAGCCTTTAACACTTTCGAGCTGGGGGGAGACCCCAAAAAGATCCCGGGGTGTGTGGGGGGGGGACCCCAAGCAGGAGCAGCCCCCATCCCAAACGACAGCGCGGGGAGCTGCCAATTTGGGAATTCAGCGTTCCCTCGGGACCAGGCTGCCCCAAAAATCCCGCTTTTCCCCCTCCCGCCCTGTGGGGTGCCACAGGGAGGGACCCCCACCCTCCGCTGGCTTCTGCAGGCAGGACAGTGTCCCCCGTGCCCATCCCTGGGGACAATCCCCCCTCCCGGCATGGAGGGGCCGATCCCCCCGGGCCCAGCTGAGCCCCCCACCCCCGCCTCTGCTGTCGCTCCTCCGGCTGTCGGAAAGTTAAAAATTCCTCGGGCCCCACTGGCGAGGGGCTTTCCCTGCTCCCAGCCCGGCTCCCGGCACAGCTGGCACCGCAATTCCCCCCCCGGCCCCATCCGTCACCAGCGCCGCGGCGCTTCCAGACGGGAGGGACCCCGGAGGGGCGCGGGGGGCTCCGGGGCATCGCAGGGACCCCTGCCCGGAGCCCCCCGCCCCTGGGAAAGCTCCGGCTGTGGGGCAGCCTCTGCCCCCCGCCCCTGATCCTGCACCTAGGGGTGGCGATGAACCCTGGAGGGTCTGTGGGGACCCCAGGGAAGTTTTGGGAACCCAGGCATCCCAGCCCGGAGCCCCCCGCCCCTGGGGCAACCGCTGCCCCCGCCCCCGATCCTTCTCTCCTCGGTGGCGATGAACCCCTGGAGGGTCTGTGAGGACCCCAGAGGGGGTTTTGGGGTACTCCGGGTCACCCAAGCAGCCCAGCCGGAGCACCCCGCCCTGGGAAAGCTCCGGCCGTGGGGATGCCCCCCGCCCCCGATCCTGTTTCCTCGGTGGCGATGAACCCCCGGAGGGTCTGTGGGGACCCCAGAGGGGGTATTGGGGGGCTCCGCGTCACCTCAGGGACCCCAGCCCGGAGCCCCCCGCCCCTGATCCTGCACCTAGGGGTGGCGATGAACCCCTGGAGGGTCTGTGAGGACCCCAGAGGGGGTTTTGGGGTACTCCGGGTCACCCCAGGGACCCCAGCCCGGAGCCCCCCGCCCCTGATCCTGCACCTAGGGGTGGCGATGAACCCCTGGAGGGTCTGTGGGGACCCCAGAGGGGGTTTTGGGGTACTGTGGATCACCCCAGGGACCCCAGCCCGGAGCCCCCCGCTGCCCCCCGCCCCCGATCCTTCTCTCCTCGGTGGCGATGAACCCCTGGAGGGTCTGTGAGGACCCCAGAGGGGGTTTTGGGGTACTCCGGGTCACCCCAAGCAGCCCAGCCCGGAGCCCCCCGCCCCTGGGAAAGCTCCGGCCGTGGGGATGCCCCCCGCCCCCGATCCTGTTTCCTCGGTGGCGATGAACCCCCGGAGGGTCTGTGGGGACCCCAGAGGGGGTATTGGGGGGCTCCGCGTCACCTCAGGGACCCCAGCCCGGAGCCCCCCGCCCCTGATCCTGCACCTAGGGGTGGCGATGAACCCCTGGAGGGTCTGTGGGGACCCCAGAGGGGGTTTTGGGGTACTCCGGGTCACCCCAGGCAGCCCAGCCCGGAGCCCCCCGCCCCTGATCCTGCACCTAGGGGTGGCGATGAACCCCTGGAGGGTCCATGGGGACCCCAGGGGGGGTTTTGGGGGAGCAGAGCAGAGGAGGAGGGGGAGCCCCTTGCCTCCGGGATCGTGCCCGGGGGCGGGGGCGAGCGCACGCTGCCTGGCACTGCGTGGGAGAGGAGCACAAATCGCGGCATCTCCGCCCCGCTGCCGGCTCTGCTCCGGCTCTCCGGGGGCCCCGCTGCTCTCCCGGGACCGGCTCCGTGAGCATCGGGCACTGGATATTCCCGGGAATCCACGGGAGGAACGGCAAAACTCCCGGGAACCCCCACCCGGGCAGAGACAGCAGCATCCTTACCTGAAACCCCCCAAAGCTGCGCTCAGCCGCGCTCCCTCCTCCTGGAACCCTTGGGAAGCACAAAGCGGCGCTCGCAGAGGGCTCGGCGACTCGCCGAGTCGCGACATCACCGACATCGTCCCGTCCATAACCCGGCGGGGCCAAAAAATTCCCGCGGCGAAATCCCGATGCGAGCCGGGGGTTGGCAATTCCCCCCCGCGCCCTTCTCCCGCCTCGGGGAGCCCCCGGCTCGGGCTGTTTGTTGAAGGAAAATGATGAGTCAGTTTTGAAACAGCGGGAGCCTGTGTTTACCCGTGTTTTTCTGGGAAAAGGAACCGAAAAATCTGGCGGCAGCGGCTCCTCGGCTCGCGCCATATGGCGGCGGCGCCGCGGCCGAGAGATCCCGGGAATGCCGGCGTGCGATCCCGGGGGAAAAATCGGGGGATTTGGGGGAAAACCAGGGGAATTCGGGGGTAACCAGGGGATTCCGGGGGATAACCAGGGGGTTTCGGGGGATAGCCAGGTGTTTTCAGTGGATAACCAGGTGATTTCTGTAGATAACCAGGTTATTTCAGGGATAACCAGGTGTTTTCATTGGATAACCAGGTGATTTCGGGGGTAACCAGGTGTTTTCATTGGATAACCAGGTGATTTCGGGGGTAACCAGGTGTTTTCATTGGATAACCAGGTGATTTCAATGGATAACCAGGTGATATCAGTAGATAATCAAGTGATCTCAGGGATAACCAGGTGTTAACATTGGATAACCAGGTAATTTCAGGGATAACCAGGTGATTTCTGTAGATAACCAGGTGATTTCGAGGGTAACCAGGTGTTTTCATTGGATAACCAGGTGATTTCAATGGATAATCAGGTGTTTTCATTGGATAACCAGGTGATTTTAGGGATAACCAGGTGATTTTAGGGATAACCAGGTGATTTTGTTGGATATCCAGGTGACTTCAGGGATAACCAGGCGATTTTGGTGGATATCCAGGTGATATCAGTGGATAACTTGGCGATTTGGGGATATCCAGGTGATATCAGTGGATAACCAGGTGATACCAGCAGATAACCAGGTGATATCAGCAGATAACCAGGAGATTTCGGTGATAACCAGGTGATTTCTGTGGATAACCAGATTTTGGTGGATAACCAGGAGATTTCAGTGGACATCCAAGTGATACCAGTGGATAACTTGGTGATTTGGGGATAACCAGATTTTGGTGGATATCCAGGTAGTTTTGTTGGATAACCAGGTGATTTTGGGGATAATCAGGTGATTTTGGTGGATAACCAGGTGATTTTGGTGGATAACCAGCTGTTTTCAGTGGATAACCAGGTGATTTCAGGGATAACCAGATGATTTTGGGGATAACCAGGTGATTTCAGGGATAACCAGGTGATTTTGGGGATAACCAGGTGATTTTGGGGATAACCAGGTGTTTTCAGGGGATAACCAGGTGTATTCAGTGGATAACCAGGTGTTTTCAGTGGATAACCAGGTGATTTTGGGGGTAACCAGGTAATTCTGGGGGTAACCAAGTGATTTTGGTGGATAACCAGGTGATTTCAGGGATAACCAGGTGATTTCAGGGATAACCAGGTGATTTTGGTGGATAACCAGGTGTTTTCAGTGGGTAACCAGGTGATTTCAGGGATAACCAGGTGATTTTGGTGGATAACCAGGTGATTTCAGTGGATAACCAGGTGATTTCAGGGATTGGGTTCAAAGAGAAGAGACTGGGAAAATGCTAAATCCGTAGAGAACAGACAGGGACAAAGATTCCAAAGAATTAAAGCAGCAGATAAAAAACACTCCTGGGCACTGACCAGGGATCAAATCCTGGGATTTGGGAGCTAAACAAGAGAAAGCATCAAAAAAACAATCCAGTATTGTGTTAATGTGTGAAAAAATCATCTTAAAAATGTACAACTGGAGTGACAAAATAAACAATAAATGTCTTTTGTGGAACCATCCTGGTTTGGTGGCCAGGAATTCCCATACCCTGCACCTGACAAGCTCATCCCAAAATATTTTTGGGACTCCCAGGTCCCTCAAGAGCATTTTTGGGGTTGGAAAACTTGAGTTCTCTGTTCCCAGCAGTGCCAAAATCACTGGGAAAATGGCTGGGATTGATCCCTAGCTGGAATCTGAGGATTTGGGGAATTCTTGGGATGAAGGGAAGAGAGATCCTGGGAAAAGTAAAGAGTGAGAGCTGGAGTTAAACTCGACCTGAGGAACATCTCCCAGGCTGGGGAGGAGGGACAAAGGGGGTCCAAGGGGGGCAAATATGGGCTGGGCAGGGCCAGGGTGGTCCCAGAGCAGAGCCAGTGCTCCCAGTCCAGACCAGTGCTCCCAGTCCAGACCAGTCCAGACCAGTGCTCCCAGTCCAGACCAGTGCTCCCAGTCCAGACCAGTGCTCCCAGTCCAGACCAGTGCTCCCAGTCCAGACCAGTGCTCCCAGTACAGACCTGTGCTCCCAGTCCAGACCAGTGCTCCCAGTCCAGACCAGTGCTCCCAGTACAGACCAGTACAGACCAGTGCTCCCAGTCCAGACCAGTGCTCCCAGTACAGACCAGTGCTCCCAGTACAGACCAGTACAGACCAGTGCTCCCAGTGCAGACCAGTGCTCCCAGTCCAGACCAGTGCTCCCAGTCCAGACCAGTCCAGACCAGTGCTCCCAGTGCAGACCAGTGCTCCCAGTACAGACCAGTGCTCCCAGTCCAGACCAGTCCAGACCAGTGCTCCCAGTCCAGACCAGTCCAGACCAGTGCTCCCAGTACAGACCAGTCCAGACCAGTGCTCCCAGTGCAGACCAGTGCTCCCAGTACAGACCAGTGCTCCCAGTCCAGACCAGTCCAGACCAGTGCTCCCAGTACAGACCAGTGCTCCCAGTCCAGACCAGTCCAGACCAGTGCTCCCAGTCCAGACCAGTGCTCCCAGTCCAGACCAGTCCAGACCAGTGCTCCCAGTACAGACCAGTGCTCCCAGTACAGACCAGTGCTCCCAGTACAGACCAGTGCTCCCAGTCCAGACCAGTCCAGACCAGTGCTCCCAGTCCAGACCAGTGCTCCCAGTACAGACCAGTGCTCCCAGTCCAGACCAGTACAGACCAGTGCTCCCAGTACAGACCAGTGCTCCCAGTCCAGACCAGTGCTCCCAGTACAGACCAGTCCAGACCAGTGCTCCCAGTCCAGACCAGTGCTCCCAGTCCAGACCAGTGCTCCCAGTCCAGACCAGTGCTCCCAGTACAGACCAGTGCTCCCAGTACAGACCAGTACAGACCAGTGCTCCCAGTGCAGACCAGTGCTCCCAGTCCAGACCAGTGCTCCCAGTCCATCCCAGTGATCCAGTGCAGACCAGTGCTCCAGTACAGACCAGTCCAGACCAGTGCTCCCAGTCCAGACCAGTGCTCCCAGTCCAGACCAGTGCTCCCAGTACAGACCAGTACAGACCAGTGCTCCCAGTACAGACCAGTGCTCCCAGTACAGACCAGTCCAGACCAGTGCTCCCAGTACAGACCAGTCCAGACCAGTGCTCCCAGTCCAGACCAGTGCTCCCAGTACAGACCAGTCCAGACCAGTGCTCCCAGTCCAGACCAGTGCTCCCAGTACAGACCAGTGCTCCCAGTACAGACCAGTGCTCCCAGTACAGACCAGTCCAGACCAGTGCTCCCAGTACAGACCAGTGCTCCCAGTACAGACCAGTCCAGACCAGTGCTCCCAGTCCAGACCAGTGCTCCCAGTACAGACCAGTCCAGACCAGTGCTCCCAGTCCATCCCAGTGATCCCAGTGCAGCCCAGTCAATTCCAGTGTTCCCAGCCCAGCCCAGTCCATCCCAGTGATCCCAGTACAGACCAGCTCAGCCCAGGCCTCCCAGTACAGACCAGTCCATCCCAGTGATCCCAGTACAGACCGGTCCGTCCCAGTCCGTCCCACTCCATCCCAGTCCATCTCAGTCTATCCCAGTCCCCCCCAGTCCATCCCAAACTATCCCAGTCCATCCCAGTCTATCCCAGTCCATCCCAGTCCCCCCCAGTCCATCCCAGTCTATCCCACTCCATCCCACTCCATCCCAGTCCATCCCAGTCTATCCCAGTCTATCCCACTCCATCCCAGTCTATCCCAGTCTATCCCACTCCATCCCAGTCCATCCCAGTCTATCCCAGTCTATCCCAGTCCATCCCAGTCCATCCCAGTCCCCCCAGTCCATCCCAGTCCATCCCAGTTTATCCCAGTCCCCCCCACTCCATCCCAGTTTATCCCAGTCCCCCCCAGTCCATCCCAGTCCATCCCAGTTTATCCCAGTCCCCCCAGTCCCCCCCAGTCCATCCCAGTCCCCCCCCCCTCCACGTGCCTCCCACATCCCCACCGCGCACGCGCAGCCCCCCAGCCCTTCCCGCCACGCACGCGCGGGCTGTACCATCCGCTACGGCGGAGGGGGGAGCCGGGAAGCACCCACGCCTCTCCCACGCATCCCACGCGTCTCTCAGCGCCACGCGTGCCACTCAGATAAAACTCCCACGCGTGAATTCACCGCGGGTCTTCCTCCGCCGCCTCTCGGGCCGCGGGGGCGGGCGCGGGGTGGGGAGGCCGGCATGGTGCGTGCCGCGCTCAGGGGGCGGGGTCAGCGCCGCCTCCGCGTCTCTCCGGCCCCGGCGCCGCCGCCATGAGGTGGGAGCGGGCCCGGCCCCGCTCTGCCGGGGCTACCGGCGGGCGGGAGGCACCGGGCAGGGCAGCGGGGCGGCGGGGCAGTGTTCTGAGAACAGGGGAGGCCCCCGAGCAGGGCCGCGGGGAGGCTCCGGGTGTGGCGGGGCGGCCGCGGCCTCCTCGGGCCTGGCGGGAAGATGGCGGAGGGGCGCGCTGAGGGGCCGGGCGGGCCGGAGGAGGGGTCTGGGGGAGCGCTGAGGGAGGTGGGCTCGCTGGTTTGGGGCACTGCGGGCCTTGGAGGGCGCGGGGTGGTTGGGGAGCTCGGGCCGGGGGTCTGAGCGGGGTCAGGAGGCGAGTGAGGGGCGGGGGGGGAGGAGTCCCTGAGGGGGGTGAGGGTCCTTGAAGGGTCCCTGAGGGGGGTGAGGGTCCCTGAGGGCTCCAGAGCGGGGTGAGGGTCTTTAAGGGTTCCCAGAGGTGGGTGAGGGTCCCTGAAGGGGATGTGAGTCCCTGAGCAGGGGTCCCCTGAGGGGGGGTGAGGATCCTTGAGGGGTCCCAGAGGGGAGTGAGGGTCCCTGAGAGCTCCCAGAGGGGTTGAGGGTCCCAGAGGGGGATGAGGGTCCCTGAGGGCTCCCAGAGGGGGGTGAGGGTCCCTGAGGGCTCCCAGAGCGGGTGTGAGGGTCTCTGAGGGGGATGTGAGTCCCTGAACCGGGGTCCCCTGAGGGGAGTGAGGGTCCTTGAGGGCTCCCCGAGGGGGGTGAGGGTCCCTGAGAGCTCCCAGGGAGGGGCGAGGGTCCCGAGGGGGATGCAGGTCCCTGAGCCGGGGTCCCCTTAGGGGGTGAGGGTCCTTGAGGGCTCCCCGAGGGGGGTGAGGGTCCCTGAGGGGGATGTGAGTCCCTGAGCAGGGGTCCTCTGAGGGGGGTGAGGGTCCTTGAGGGCTCCCCGAGGGGGGTGAGGGTCCCCAGAGGGGGATGAGGGTCCCTGAGGGCTCCCAGAGGGGGGTGAGGGTCTTTAAGGGCTCCCCGAGGGGGGTGAGGGTCCCTGAGGGGGATGTGAGTCCCTGAGCCGGGGTCCTCTGAGGGGGTGAGGGTCCTTGAGGGCTCCCCGAGGGCGGTGAGGGTCCCCAGAGGGGGATGAGGGTCCCTGAGGGCTCCCAGAGGGGGGTGAGGGTCTTTAAGGGCTCCCCGAGGTGGGTGAGGGTCCCTGAGGGGGATGTGAGTCCCTGAGCCGGGGTCCCCTTAGGGGGTGAGGGTCTCTTGGTGGCTGAGGACCCTCGCAGAGGGGTGGGGGCTCCCTGAGGAGGGGGACACCGACCCTTGCGGGCATGGAGGAGGTCGGGGGTCCCCGAGGCGGGTGTGTGGGGTGCCCCGGTGGGTGCAGCCCCCTGAGGCGTGCCCGTGCCCCCAGCATGCTGCGGCTGCAGAAGAGGCTGGCCTCCAGCGTGCTGCGCTGCGGCAAGAAGAAGGTGTGGCTGGATCCCAACGAGACCAACGAGATCGCCAACGCCAACTCCAGTACGGGGGGGCACAGGGGTGTGGGGGGGGTGAGAGAGGGTGTGGGGTGCGTGAGAGAGGGTGTGGGGTGCGTGAGAGAGGGTGTGGGGTGGACAGAGGGGGTTTGAGGTGGGTGAGAGAGGGTGTGGGGTGGACAGAGGGGGTTTGGGGTGGGTAAGAGAGGGTTTGGGGTGGGTAAGAGAGGGTTTGGGGTGGGTAAGAGAGGGTTTGGGGTGGGTAAGAGAGGGTTTGGGGTGGGTGAGAGAGGGTTTGGGGTGGGTGAGAGAGGGTTTGGGGTGGGTGAGAGAGGGGTGTGGGGTGGGTGAGAGAGGGTGTGGGGTGGGTAAGAGAGGGTTTGGGGTGGGTGAGAGAGGGTGTGGGGTGGGTAAGAGAGGGTTTGGGGTGGGTAAAGAGGGTTTGGGGTGGGTAAGAGAGGGTTTGGGGTGGGAAGAGAGGGTTTGGGGTGGATGAGAGAGGGTTTGGGGTGGATGAGAGAGGGTTTGGGGTGGATGAGAGAGGGTTTGGGGTGGGTAAGAGAGGGTTTGGGGTGGAAACAGAGTTTGGGGTGGGTAAGAGAGAGTTTGGAGTGGGTAAGAGAGAGTTTGGAGTGGGAAGAGAAGAGAGGATGTGGGGTGGGCAGAGAGGGTATGGGGTGGAAGAGAGTTGGGTGGGCAGAGAACAGAGGGTTTGGGGTGGGAACAGAGGGTTTGGGGAGCTCAGTAACACTGGAGTTGGCTTAAGTTGATAAAATCACTGAGTTTGGGAGAGATCTGCCCAAACCGTGTGGGTCAGCCCTAGGCTGAGGTGAAATCCAGCCCCTTGAGCGACTCCTTTGCAGTTTAAAGTGGGGTTTGGGGGATTTGCACCCATTTGGGTTAAGGTTTGGGTTAGGATTTGGGTTCAGTTTAGGGTTTGGCTTTGTCTTTGGACTGGGATTAGGGATAGGGTTAAGGTAAGGAGTAGGGTTTGGGTTAGGATTTGGGTTAGGGATAGGGTTTGGCTTTGGGTTTGGGTTCAGTTTAGGGTTTGGCTTTGTCTTTGGACTAGGGTTAGGGATAGGGTTAAGATAAGGAGTAGGGTTTGGGTTAGGATTTGGGTTAGGGATAGGGTTTGGCTTTGGGTTAGGGTTTGAATTTGGGTTAGGGTTTGGCTTTGGGTTTGGGTTTGGGTTAGGGTTAAGGTCAGTCACTGTTGTCGGGCAGTCCCACAGGAGCTGTAGGGTTAGAGTTAGGGTTAGGATTTGGGTTAGGGTTTGGATTTGGGTGAGGGTTTGGGTTAGTCAGTGCTATCACGCAGTCCCCCAGCAGTTTGGGGTCTCTCTTGCAGGGCAGCAGATCCGGAAGCTGATCAAGGATGGGCTGATCATCCGCAAGCCCGTGACCGTGCACTCGCGGGCACGCTGCAGGAAGAACACGCTGGCCCGGCGCAAGGGCCGGCACATGGGCATCGGTGAGAGCCAGCAGCTGCCCCTGGGCACGGGGAGTGCCAGGGACAACAGCTCCTGCTGCCCCCTGGGCACGGGGAATGCCAGGGACAACAGCTCCTGCTGCCCCGGGCACGGGGAATGCCAGGGACAACAGCTCCTGCTGCCCCCTGGGCATGGGGAATGCCAGGGACAACAGCTCCTGCTGCCCCCTGGGCACGGGGAATGCCAGGGACAACAGCTCCTGCTGCCCCCGGGCACGGGGAATGCCAGGGACAACAGCTCCTGCTGCCCCCTGGGCATGGGGAATGCCAGAGCCACAGCTCCTGCTGCCCCCTGGGCATGGGGAATGCCAGGGACAACAGCTCCTGCTGCCCCCTGGGCACGGGAATGCCAGGGACAACAGCTCCTGCTGCCTCCTGGGCACGGGAATGCCAGAGCCACAGCTCCTGCTGCCCCTGGGCACGGGAATGCCAGGGACAACAGCTCCTGCTGCCCCCTGGGCATGGGGAATGCCAGGGACAACAGCTCCTGCTGCCCCCTGGGCACGGGAATGCCAGGGACAACAGCTCCTGCTGCCCCCTGGGCACGGGGAATGCCAGAGCCACAGCTCCTGCTGCCCCCTGGGCATGGGGAATGCCAGGGACAACAGCTCCTGCTGCCCCCGGGCACGGGGAATGCCAGGGACAACAGCTCCTGCTGTACCCTGGGCACGGGGAATGCCAGGGACAACAGCTCCTGCTGTACCCTGGGCACTCATCCCTGGGGTCTGGGACACGACAGGAACCCCTGGGCATGGGGAATGCCAGAGCCACAGCTCCTGCTGCCCAGGCTCTCATCCCCAGGGTCTGGGACACGACAGGAACCCCGTGGCTGTGTCCCTGGGGTTTTCCTCGAGCTGACTGGCAGGACAAAGGGCTCTGGGCTGGGTGTGGGGTTGAGCTGGCAGGGTTTGGGGCTCACTCTCACCCCGTTTCCCCCCTGCAGGCAAGAGGAAGGGCACGGCCAACGCCCGCATGCCCGAGAAGGTCACCTGGATGCGGCGCATGCGGATCCTGCGGCGCCTGCTGCGGCGCTACCGCGAGTCCAAGAAGATCGACCGCCACATGTCAGTGCTGGGCTCTGCCCTGCCCAGACCTTCCCAACCCTGCCACCCTGCCAGGGGGAACCTGCAGCCCAGACCTTCCAACCCTGCCACCCTGCCAGGGGGAACCTGCAGCCCAGACCTTCCCAACCCTGCCACCCTGCCAGGGGGAACCTGCAGCCCAGACCTTCCCAACCGTGCCACCCTGCCAGGGGGAACCTGCAGCCCAGACCTTCCCAACCGTGCCACCCTGCCAGGGGGAACCTGCAGCCCAGACCTTCCCAACCGTGCCACCCTGCCAGGGGGAACCTGCAGCCCAGACCCTGCCACCCTGCCAGGGGGCATCTGCAGCCCAGCCCGGGGGAATCTGCAGCCCAGCCCGGGGGAATCTGCAGCCCAGCCTGGGGGAATCCTGGCAAGCCCAGCCCAGCCTGGCCATTCCCAGCCTTCCCGGGCAAACCGGGACATTCCCAACCCTGCCTGGGGGGAATCTGGGCAATCCCAGCCCTCCGTGGGGCAGTCCCAGCCCTGCCTGGGACAATCCTAGCCATTCCCAGCCCTGCCTGGGGGGAATCCAAGCTATTCCCAGCCCTTCCTGGGCAATCCATGGCCATTCCCAGCCCTTCCTGGGCAATCCCATGGCCATTCCCAGCCCTTCCTGGGCAATCCCATGGCCATTCCCATCCCTTCCTGGGCAATCCCATGGCCATTCCCATCCCTTCCTGGGCAATCCCATGGCCATTCCCAGCCCTTCCTGGGCAATCCCAGCCATCCCCAGCCCTCCCTTGGACAGTCCCATGGCCATTCCCATCCCTTCCTGGGCAATCCCAACCATTCCCATCCCTTCCTGGGCAATCCCAGCCATTCCCCAGCCTCGGGAAGGCGGGAGCAGTGCCAGGGTTGATGTCCCCCCTGTCCCCACCCCACAGGTACCACAGCCTCTACCTGAAGGTCAAGGGTAACGTGTTCAAGAACAAGCGGATCCTCATGGAGCACATCCACAAGCTGAAGGCTGACAAGGCCCGCAAGAAGCTCCTGGCGTAAGTCCTGCTGCAGGCAGGGGTGGGGAGTGTCGGGAGTGATTCCCGGGAGGAATTCCTGGGCGGGGCTGGCCCGGAGCACGGAGCCCTGGGGTTTGTGTTCCACTGAGGGTTTGAGTGCTCAGCGAGCGGGGAGTGGGGAATTCCTGACCAGCTGCTGGAACGGGGGAGGGCAGGGATTGCAAAAATCCCACGGTGTCCTGAGGGGGGAAAGCTGAACCCCTTCACTGTGGGCTCCAGCACAGACAGGTGACCCCAGAGCTGCTCCAGGAGGGAGCTGCACTGCGGGCATGGAGCGAGTGACCCCGGAGAGATCCCGCGGGGCTGGGAGGGCTGGGCAGTGCCAGGCTGGGCTGGGGACGGTGCCAGGCTGGGCTGGGGACGGTGCCAGGCTGGGCTGGGGACGGTGCCAGGCTGGGCTGGGCAGTGCCAGGCTGGGCTGGGCAGTGCCAGGCTGGGCTGGGCAGTGCCAGGCTGGGCTGGGGACGGTGCCAGGCTGGGCTGGGGACGGTGCCGGGCTGGGCTGGGCAGTGCCAGGCTGGGCTGGGGACGGTGCCGGGCTGGGCTGGGGACGGTGCCAGGCTGGGCTGGGGACGGTGCCGGGCTGGGCTGGGGACGGTGCCGGGCTGGGCTGGGCAGTGCCAGGCTGGGCTGGGGACGGTGCCAGGCTGGGCTGGGCAGTGCCAGGCTGGGCTGGGCTGGGTAGTGCCAGGCTGGGCTGGGCAGTGCCAGGCTGGGCTGGGGACGGTGCCAGGCTGGGCAGTGCCAGGCTGGGCTGGGCTGGGCAGTGCCAGGCTGGGCTGGGCAGTGCCAGGCTGGGCTGGGCTGGGCAGTGCCAGGCTGGGCTGGGGACGGTGCCAGGCTGGGCTGGGCAGTGCCAGGCTGGGCTGGGGACGGTGCCAGGCTGGGCTGGGGACGGTGCCGGGCTGGGCTGGGCAGTGCCAGGCTGGGCTGGGGACGGTGCCGGGCTGGGCTGGGCAGTGCCAGGCTGGGCTGGGGACGGTGCCAGGCTGGGCTGGGCAGTGCCAGGCTGGGCTGGGGACGGTGCCAGGCTGGGCAGTGCCAGGCTGGGCTGGGCTGGGCAGTGCCAGGCTGGGCTGGGGACGGTGCCAGGCTGGGCTGGGGACAGTGCCAGGCTGGGCTGGGCTGGGCAGTGCCAGGCTGGGCTGGGCAGTGCCAGGCTGGGCTGGGGACGGTGCCAGGCTGGGCTGGGCAGTGCCAGGCTGGGCTGGGGACGGTGCCGGGCTGGGCTGGGGACGGTGCCAGGCTGGGCTGGGCAGTGCCAGGCTGGGCTGGGGACGGTGCCAGGCTGGGCTGGGGACGGTGCCAGGCTGGGCTGGGCAGTGCCAGGCTGGGCTGGGGACGGTGCCAGGCTGGGCTGGGGCTGACCCGGGGCTCTGGGGCTGTCCCAGTGCTGTGGGGTGTCCCCTGTGCTTGGGGGTGTCCCAGGTGTGGGGCTGTCCCAGGTGTGGGCTGTCCCCAGTGCTGTGGGGTGTCCCGGGGGCTGTGGGGCTGTCCCATGGGGTGTCCTGGGTGCTGTGGGGCTGTCCCAGGTGTGGGGTGTCCCCCATGTCCCAGTGTCCCCTGTTCCCGTGGGCTGTCTCCCATGTTCCATAGCCCTGTTCCTGTGGGCTGTCCCCAGTGTCCCCTATCCTGTGGGCTGTCCCTGGTGCTGTGGGCTGTCCCCCATGTCCCCTGTGTCCCATATCCCCCATTCCCGTGTCCCATGTCCCCGTGTCCCATGTCCCCCGTGTCCCGTGTCCCATCTCCCGTGTCCCATGTCCCGTGGGCTGTCCCCCATGTCCCATGTCCCCTGTATCCCATGTCCCCGTGTCCCATATCCCCCATTCCCGTGGGCTGTCCCCCATGTTCCCGTGTCCCCCGTGTCCCATGTCCCCCGTTCCCGTGGGCTGTCCCCCATGTCCCCGTGTCCCATGTCCCCGTGTCCCATGTCCCCGTGTCCCGTGTCCCCCATGTCCCCGTGTGTCCCATGTCCCCGTGTCCCATGTCCCCGTGTCCCCCGTGTCCCATGTCCCCGTGTCCCATGTCCCCATGTCCCGTGTCCCATGTCCCGTGTCCCCTCTCCGCGCAGGGACCAGGCCGAGGCGCGGCGCTCCAAGACCAAGGAGGCGCGGAAGCGGCGCGAGGAGCGGCTGCAGGCCAAGAAGGAGGAGATCATCAAAACCCTGTCCAAGGAGGAGGAGGCCAAGAAGTGAGGGCGGGCCGAGCGCCGCCCCGAGCCTGTCCCACCGCGGCCCCCCAATAAAGCAGCGCGGACCCCTCCCAGCCCCGGCTGCCTGTCTGCGGCGGGGAGGCACCGGGCAGGGCTGCAGAGCCCCGGGGGGGAGGGGGGCTCGGGCAGGGACCCCCAAAGGCTCAGGGAGCAGCCGAGGGTCTGGGGGAGGTTTGGGGGGGCTCAGGGAGCAGCCGAGGGTCTGGGGGAGGTTTGGGGGGGCTCAGGGAGGAGCTGAGGGTCTGGGGGAGGTTTGGGGGGGCTCAGGGAGGAGCCGAGGGTCTGGGATAGGTTTGGGGGGGCTCAGGGAGGAGCTGAGGGTCTGGGGGAGGTTTGGGGGGGCTCAGAGAGCAGCCGAGGGTCTGGGGGAGGTTTGGGGGGCTCAGCATCCCCAGAGGGGAAGGACACAGAGCTGGGAGGGGCTGGAACTCACAGCAGGGAACTCCAGAGCTGGGTCTGGAACCCCGAGAACACCCCCAGAGCTGGGTCTGGAACCCCCAGACCCCAAAACACCTCCATGATGAGTCCAGACCCCCCCAAACACCTCCAGAGCTGGGTCTGGAACCCCCAGACCCCCCCAAAACACCTCCACTGATGGGTCCAGACCCCCCAGAGCTGGGTCCAGACCCTCCAAAATACCCCCACTGATGACTCCAGACACCCAAAACCTCCACTGATGGGTCCAGACACCCCAAAACACCCCCAGTGATGAGTCCAGACCCCCAAAACTCCCCTAGGACCCCCCCAAAGTCCCCCAGCAGCTCCTTGCAATACTGGGAATGGCCGGACAGCCGGACACGGCCTGGCCTGAGCTCTGCCCCTCCCTCCCTGGGCCCACCGGGGGGTTTAATGAGCTGGGGAGGAGGTCCCACCCCCCCCGGGGATGGAGCTGAGACCCTCCCAGGGCTGGGAACCCCTGGGCTGGGGGCACTGGGGGTCCCTGTGTGACCCCCCCGTGTGCGACCCCCCCGCCGCACCCCAGTGTCCCCACCTTAACCCCTTCGGGGGAGGCTCTGCCAAAATCCCCTTTTCTGCCCAAAAGAGCCAAATCTGGCCGAAATTAAAGGGGCTAAAATGGGGGGTGGGGGGGTCAGGGCACTCAAGGAGGGGTCAGGACAAAGGGACGGGGGGACCCCCCCGCTGTCCCCCCCCCCAGTGTGATGACAACAAACGGGTCCCCCTCCCCGGTGTTTACTGTCAACAGCCAAACGGGGCCGGACGGGGCTCGGCCCGCTGGCGCCACCGCGGCCGGTGCCGAAAAAAACGGGGGGGCGGGGCGCCCCCTGTGCCGCTCTGCCGACCCCCCCTGGGCCCCCCACCCATTGCCGTACCCCCCCTGCGCCCCCCACCCGCTGCTCTGCCCCCCCTGCGCCCCCCACCCACTGCTGAGCCCCCCCTGCGCCCCCCACCCGCTGCTATGCCCCCCTGCGCTCCCCACCCGCTGCTATGCCCCCCTGCGCCCCCACCCACTGCTGACTCCCCCCTGGGCCCCCCCACCCACTGCTGACTCCCCCCTGCGCCCCCCACCCACTGCTGACTCCCCCTGCGCCTCCCACCACTGCTGTGCCCCCCCCTGCGCCCCCCACCCACTGCTGACCCCCCCCTGCGCCCCCCACCCGCTGCTATCCCCCCCCTGCGCCCCCCACCCACTGCTGTGCCCCCACCCACCTGTCCCGCTCTGCTGACCCCCCCCTGCGCCCCCCACCCCACTGCCGTGCCCCCCCTGCGCCCCCACCCCACTGCTGTGCCCCCCCTGCGCCCCCCACCCACTGCTGACTCCCCCCTGCGCCCCCCACCCACTGCTGTACCCCCCTGCGCCCCCCACCCACCTGTCCCGCTCTGCCGTACCCCCTCTGCGCCCCCACCCACTGCTGTGCCCCCCCCTGCGCCCCCACCACCTGTCCCACTCTGCTGTGCCCCCCTGCGCCCCCCACCCACCCGCCATGCTCTTCTGGCACGGCCAGCCCGACCACTACTGGTCCGGCCCTGGGGACCCGTACCCCCTGCCCGGTGCCGGGGGGCTCAGGTACCCCCCGCCCCCGCTGCCTTTGGGCAAACCGAGCCCCGGCCCAGCGCCCACCCTTGCCGGGGGGGGTGGGTTTCCCCGCAGGGACCCCCCGGCCCTGCCCTACCTGAAGCAGGAGGAGCCCCCGGGCTCTCCCCCTCGCTGCCGCCCTTCCAGTACGTGCTGTGCGCGCCCACCTCGCCGGCCGTGCGGCACCACGAGGAGACCCTCACCTACCTCAACCAGGGTGAGTCTGGGGGCGCACGGGGAGCGGGGACCCCCCCAAAAAAACACCCCAGCGGAGGGCTCAGCTCCCCCCCGGCCATCCCCAGGGCAGTCGTACGAGATCCGCATGATGGGAACGGCCCTGGGGGGGCCGGCCGAGGCACGCGGGATGGTCAAGGTGAGCGGGGGGGACCCCCGGGACCCCCGGGACCCCCGGGGCAAAGCTCGGCGCTGAGGGGCCGGTTCGGGCCCGGCCCGGCCCCAGCTCAGACCCGGCCCGGCCCGGACCCGGCTCAGACCCGGTCAGACCCAGCTCAGACCCGGCCCGGCCCCAGCTCAGACCCGGCTCAGACCCGGCCCGGCCCCAGCTCAGACCCGGCTCAGACCCGGCCCGGCCCCAGCTCAGACCCGGCCCGGCCCCAGCTCAGACCGGCCCGGCCCCAGCTCAGACCCGGCTCAGACCCGGCCCGGCCCCAGCTCAGACCCGGCTCAGACCCGGCCCGGCCCCAGCTCAGACCCGGCCCGGCCCCAGCTCAGACCCGGCCCGGCCCCAGCTCAGACCCGGCCGGCCCCAAGCTCAGACCCGGCCCCGGCCCCAGCTCAGACCCGGCCCGGCCCCAGCTCAGACCCGGCCCGGCCCCGGCTCAGACCCGGCCCGGCCCCGGCTCAGACCCGGCCCGGCCCCAGCTCAGACCCGGCCCGGCCCCAGCTCAGACCCGGCCCGGCCCCAGCTCAGACCCGGCCCGGCCCCAGCTCAGACCCGGCCCGGCCCCAGCTCAGACCCGGCCCGGCCCCAGCTCAGACCGGCCCGGCCCCAGCTCAGACCCGGCCCGGCCCCAGCTCAGACCCGGCCCGGCCCCAGCTCAGACCCGGCCCGGCCCCAGCTCAGACCCGGCCCGGCCCCAGCTCAGACCGGTCAGACCCAGCTCAGACCCGGCCCGGACCCAGCTCAGACCCGGCCCGGCCCCAGCTCAGACCCGGCTCAGACCCGGCCGGCCCCAGCTCAGACCCGGCCCGGCCCCAGCTCAGACCCGGCCCGGCCCCAGCTCAGACCCGGCTCAGACCCGGCCCGGCCCCAGCTCAGACCCGGCTCAGACCCGGCCCGGACCGGCTCAGACCCGGCTCAGACCCGGCCCGGCCCCAGCTCAGACCCGGCTCAGACCCGGCCCGGACCCGGCTCAGACCCGGCCCGGACCAGCTCAGACCCGGTCAGACCCAGCTCAGACCCGGTCCGGACCCAGTTTTGCCCCACTCGAGCCTCATGAGCTCCAGTTCAGCGTCATTTCAGCCTCAGCCCCGGTTCTACCCCACACTGTCCAGATCTGTCCCGGTTCTATCCCGGTCCAGCCCCGGCTCTGCCCGTGGGTTCAGCCCCGGCTCTGGCTCTGCCCGTGGGTTCAGCCCCGGCTCTGCCCGTGGGTTCAGCCCCGGCTCTGGCTCTGCCCGTGGGTTCAGCCCCGGCTCTGCCCGTGGGTTCAAGCCCCGGCTCTGGCTCTGCCCGTGGGTTCAGCCCCGGCTCTGGCTCTGCCCGTGGGTTCAGCCCCGGCTCTGGCTCTGCCCGTGGGTTCAGCCCCGGCTCTGGCTCTTCCCGTGGGTTCAGCCCCGGCTCTGGCTCTGCCCGTGGGTTCAGCCCCCGGCTCTGCCCGTGGGTTCAGCCCCGGCTCTGGCTCTGCCCGTGGGTTCAGCCCCCGGCTCTGGCTCTGCCCGTGGGTTCAGCCCCGGCTCTGGCTCTGCCCGTGGGTTCAGCCCCCGGCTCTGCCCGTGGGTTCAGCCCCCGGCTCTGGCTCTGCCCGTGGGTTCAGCCCCCGGCTCTGGCTCCGCCCGTGGGTTCAGCCCCGGCTCTGCCCGTGGGTTCAGCCCCGGCTCTGGCTCTGCCCGTGGGTTCAGCCCCCGGCTCTGCCCGTGGGTTCAGCCCCGGCTCTGGCTCTGCCCGTGGGTTCAAACCCCGGCTCTGGCTCTGGCCCCTGGGTTCAAACCCCGGCTCTGGCTTGCCCGTGGGTTCAGCCCCCGGCTCTGCCCGTGGGTTCAGCCCCGGCTCTGGGCTCTGCCGGGGTTCAGCCCCGGCTCTTTGGCTCTGCCGTGGGTTCAGCCCCGGCTCTGGCTCCGCCCGTGGGTTTTTAGCCCCCGGCTATGGTTCTGCCGTGGGTTTTAGCCCCGGCTCTGGCTCTGCCGTGGGTTTTAAACCCCGGCTCTTCCCGTTTGGGTTCAGCCCGGCTCTGGCTCTGCCCGTGGGTTCAGCCCCGGCTCTGCCCGTGGGCTCAGCTCCGGCTCTGGCTCTGCCCGTGGGGTTTAGCCCCCGGGCTTCTGGCTCTGCCCGTGGGTTCAGCCCCCGGCTCTGCCCGTGGGTTCAGCCCCGCTCTGCCCGTGGGTTCAGCCCCGGCTCTGCCCGTGGGGTTCAGCCCCGGCTCTGCCCGTGGGTTCAGCCCCGGCTCTGGCTCTGCCCGTGGGTTTCGCCCAGCTCGGGTCTGCCCGTGGGTTCAGCCCCGGCTCTGGCTTGCCCGTGGGGTTAGCCCCCGGGTTGGCTCTGCCGGGGGTTTGCCCCCGGCTTGCCCCTGGGTTTGCCCCGGTTGGCTTGCCTTTGGGGTTTAGCCCCGGGTCTGGCTCTGCCCTGGGTTCAGCCCCCCGGTCTGGTCGCCCGTGGGGTTTGCCCCCGGGTTTTCCCGTGGGTTCAGCCCCGGCTCTGGCTCTGCCCGTGGTTTAGCCCCGGCCCGGCTCTGCCCGTGGGTTCACCCCCGGCTCT